>CAWUPB010001179.1:175722-363235 GCA_963924115.1 Dovyalis caffra | reverse complement strand
AAGAAAAATTTAGTTTAGGCCCTCAAAATCGGCCTTCATGGTTTTCAACAAGATTTGGGCCAACTGGACTTGGAATACATGAAACGATGTGAAGGCGATAAAAACTAATGAAAAACTATCGGGCTAGGTTGAGTCGTTTGGACCTAGTTTGATGTAAAACGGGCCAACAAAAAAATCTCATCGCCGTAAGCCATGACCTATGAGTTATTTTCATCAAAAAATATAGTTTAGGCCCTCAATATCGGCTTTCATGGCTTTCCAAGATAATACAAGCCAATTGGTCTTGGAATACGTGAACCGATGTGAGTGGGATAAAGCCGATGAAAAGCTGTCGACCTAGGTTTGAACTTGTTTGGACTTATTTCGATGCGAAACGGGCCAACTATCAAAACTCATCACTAAAAGCCATGACCTATAAGTTATTTTGGTAAAAAAAACGTAGTTTAAGCCCTCAAAATAAGCCTTCATGGATTTTTAAAAAAATACGAGGCAACTCGGTTTTGAATTAGTCGAACGGTGTGAGAGGGATAAAAGCGAAGAAAAACTATTGGCCTAGTTTTAAGCTATTTGGACCTAGTTCGATGTGAAACGGGCCAACGACCAAAACTCATAACTATAAGCCATGACCTATGACTTATTTTAGTAAAAAAAGGTAGTTTAGGCCCTTAAAATTAGCCTTCGTGATTTTTTAAAAAGAAACGAACCAACTTGGACTTGGAATAGTGAAATGATGTGAGTGGGATAAAAATTAACAAAAAACTATCGAGCTAGGTTTAAGTCTGTTTGGACTTAGTTCGATGTGAAACAAGCAAACAAAAAAACTCCTCGCTATAAGCCATGAGCTATGAGTTATTTTGGTCAAAAAATGTAGTTTAGGCCCTAAAAATCAGCCTTCACGAGCTTTTTAAGACGATATGGGCGAACCGATTTTCGAATACATCGAAAGGTATGAGAGCAATAAAAGCCGAAGAAAAACTATCGACCTAGTTTTGAGTCGTTTCGACCTAGTTCGATGCAAAACGGGTCAACAACCAAAACTCATGCTATAACCCATGACCCTTGAGTTTTTTGGTCAAAAAAGATAGTTTAAGCCCTCAAAATCAGCCTTCATGATTTTACAAAAGAAGCAGAACAACCTGGACTTGGAATACGTGAAATAGTGTGAGTGCGATAAAAAATTATGAAAAACTATCGGGCTAGGTTTAAGCTATTTGGACCTAGTTCGATGCAAAACGAGCCAACGAAAAAAAACTCATAACAATAAGCCATGACCTATAAGTTATTACGGTAAAAAAATATAGTTTAAGCCCTCAAAATTAGCCTTCGTGGATTTTCAAGAAGACACAAGCCAACTGGTTTTTGAATAGGTTGAACGGTATAAGAGCGATAAAAACTAAAGGAAAAATATCGACTTAGTTTTGAGCTATTTGGACCTAGTTCGATGCGAAACGTGCCAACGATAAAAATCCTTGTTATAAGCCATGACCTATGAGTAATTTTGGTAAAAAAAATTTAGTTTAGGCCCTCAAAATAATCGTTCATGGTTTTACTAGAAGATTCCGCCAATTGGACTTCGAATACATGAAACAATGTGAATATGATAAAAGCCGATGAAAAAATATCGGGCTAGATTTCAGCTATTTGGACCTAGGCTAATGTGAAGGGCCAACTATCAAAACGCTCCATTATAAGCCATGACTTATGAGTTATTTTGGTTAAAAAATGTAGTTTAGGGCCTCAAAATCAGCCTTATGGTTTTTCGTAAAGATACCAACCAACTAGACTTGGAATATGTGAAACGGTTTGAGTGCGGTAAAAACTAATGAAAAACTATCGGGCTAGGTTTGAAATATTTTGATCGATTTTGATGCAAAACGGGTTAATGATCAAAACTCATAGCTATAAGCCATGACCTATGAGTGATTTTGGTAAAAAAAATATATATAGTTTAGGCTCTCAAAATTAGCCTTCATGGTTTTTAAGAAGATTTGGGTCAACTGGACTTGGAATACGTGAAACGAGTATGAGTGTGATAAAAGCTGACAAAACATTATCGGGCTAGGTTTGAGTTGTTTGGACCTAGTTCGATGTAAAACGAGCCAACAAAAAAAAACTCCTCACTATAAGCCATGACCTATGAGTTATTTTCATCAAAAAATATAGTTTAGGCCCTCACAATCGACTTTCATGGTTTTCCAAGATAATACAAGCTACCCGGTCTTAGAATTCATGAAACGGTGTTAGTGGGATAAAATTCATGAAAAACTCGTCGGGCTAGGTTTGAACTGTTGGTCCTATTTTGATGCGAAATGGGTAAACAATCGAAACTCATCCATGTAGGCCATGACCTATGAGTTCTTTTGGTCAAAAAACGTAGTTTAAGCCCTCAAAATCAGCCTTCATGGATTTTCAAGAAGATACGGGGCGATTGATTTTTGAATACGTCGAACGGTGTGACAGCGATAAAAGCCGAAGAAAAACTATTGGCCTAGTTTTAAGATGTTTGGACCTAGTTCGATGCGAAACGGGCCAACGACCAAAACTCATCACTATAAGTCATGACCTATGACTTATTTTAGTTAAAAAAAGTAGTTTACGCCCTCAAAATTAGTCTTCATGGTTTTTTAAAAAGAAACGGACCAACTCGGACTTGGAATATGTGGAACGATGTGAGTGCGATAAAAACTAACAAAAAACTATCGGGCTATGTTTGAGTCGTTTCAAGTTAGTTCGTTGTGAAACGGAAAAACAAAAAGAACTCTTCGCTATAAGCCATGACCTATGAGTTATTTTGGTTAAAAAATGTAGTTTAGGCCCTCAAAATCAGCATTCATGATTTCTCAAGAAGATACGGGCCAACTAGACTTGGAATATGTGAAACGGTGTGAGTGCGATAAAAATTGACAAAAAACTATTGGGTTCGATTTGAGTCTGTTTGGACCTAGTTGGACACGAAAAATGCCAACGACAAAAACTCATCGTTATAAACCATGACCTATGAGTTATTTTTATCAACGATCAAAACTCTTTACTAGTTTGATGCTAAATGGGCCAACGATCAAAACTCTTTACTTTAAGCCATGATCTATGAGTTATTTGGTAAAAAAATATAGTTTAGGCCCCCAAACTCGGCATTCACGATTATTTAAGAAGATGGAGCCAAAGTGGATTTAGAATACTTTGAACATTATGAGAGCAAGAAAAACTATCGACCTAGTTTTGAGCTATTTAGACCTAGTTCGATGGGAAACGGCCAACAATCAAAACTCATCGCTATAAGCCATGATCTATGAGTGATTTTGGTAAAAAAATATAGTTTAGGCCCTCAAAATTATCCTTCACGGTTTTTCAAGAAGATTCAAGCCAACTAGACTCGGAATATGTGAAACAATGTGAGTGTGATAAAAGCCGATGAAAACCTATCGGGCTAGGTTTGAGTCGTTTGCATCTAGTTCGATACGAAACGTGCCAACGATAAAAATTCTCATTATAAGCCATGACCTATGAGTGCTTTTGGTAAAAAAATACGAGTTTAGGCCCTCAAAATCGGCTTTCATGGTTTTTCAAGAAGATGCGGATCAACCTGGTTTTGGAATACATCGAATTGTGCGAGATTTATAAAAAATGGTGAAAAACTATCGACCCAATTTTGAGCGATTTGGACTTAGTTCAATGCAAAATGGGCTAACAATCAAAACTAATTGCTTTAAGCCATGACCTATGAGTGATTTGGGTAAAAAAAAGTAAATTAGGCCCTCGGAATCGGCATTCATGGTTATTGAAGAAGATGCAACCCAATCGGATTTAGAATACCTTAAACGGTATTCGAGCAAGAAAACTTGAAGAACAACTAGATGTAGTTTTGATCTATTTGGACCTAGTTCGATGTGAAACGGGTCAACGATCAAAACTCATCGCTATAAGTTATGACCTATGATTTTGGCAAAAAAATATAGTTTAGGCCCTCAAAATCATCCTTCAAGGTTTTTAAGAAGATTCGGGCTAACTAGACTTGGAATATGTGAAATGATGAGAGTGTTATAAAAGCCGATAAAAAACTCGTTGGGCTAGGTTTGAGTCTGTTTGGACCTAGTTCAATGTGAAACGGGCCAACGACTAAAACCCATGGCTATAAGCCATGACTTATGAATTAGTTTGGTAAAAAAATATAGTTTAAGCCCTCAAAATCAACCTTCATGAATTTTCAAGAAGACACGAGCCATCGGGTGTTTTAATACATCAAACAAGTATTAGAGCGATAAAAGCCGAAGAAAAACTATCGGCTTAGTTTTAAGCTATTTGCACCTACTTCGATGCGAAACGTGCCAACAATAAAGTCCTCGCTATAAGCCATGACATATGAGTTATTTTGGTCAAAAAAGTTAGTTTAGGCCCTCAAAATCGGCATTCATGATTTTTCAAGAAGATGCGGACCAACTAGTTTTAAATTATGTCGAACGGTGTGAGAGCGATAAAAGCCGATGAAAAATTATCGACCCGAGTTTTGAGCGATTTGGACTTAGTTCGATGTGAAACGAGCCAATGATAAAAACTCATTGCTTTAAGCCATGACGTATGAGTGATTTTTGTAAAATAATATAGTTTAGGCCCTCAAAATCGGCATTCATGGTTTTTCAAGAGGATGCGGCCCAACTTGATTTAGAATACTTCGAACATTATGAGAGCAAGATATACCGAAGAAAAATATCGACCCAATTTTGAGTTGTTTAGACCTAGTTCGATGCGAAACGGGCCAACAATCAAAACTCATTGCTATAGGCGATGACCTATGAGTTATTTTTGTTAAAAAAGGTAGTTTAAGCCCTCAAAATCGACCTTCACGATTTCTAAGTAGATGCGGATCAAGCTGGTTTAGGATTACATCGAATGGTGTGAGAGCAATAAAGCCGATGAAAAACTATCGACCCAATTTTAAGCGATTTGGACCTAGTTCGATGCGAAATAGGCCAACGATCAAAACTCATTACATTAAGTTATGACCTATAAGTGATTTAGGTAAAAAAAAATATAGATTAGCCCCCTCAAAATCGGCATTTATTGTTATTCAGAAGATGCAGCCTAATCGGATTTAGAATACCTTAAACGGTATTCGAGCAAGAAAACTCGAAGAACAACTATCAACCCGAGCTTTGAGCTATTTGGGCCTAGTTCAATGTGAAACGAACCAACGATCAAAACTCATCGCTATAAGCCATGACCTATGATTTTGGTAAAAAAATATAGTTTAGGCCCTCAAAATCATCCTTCAAGGTTTTTTAAGAAGATTCGAGCCAACTAGATTTGCAATATGTGAAACGGTGAGAGTGTGATAAAAGCCGATAAAAAACTATTGGGCTAGGTTTGAGTCGTTTAGACCAAGTTCAATGTGAAACGGGCCAACGACTAAAACCCATGGCTATAAGCCATGACTTATGAGCTATTTTGGTCAAAAAACGTAGTTTGAGCCCTCAAAATCGACCTTCATGAATTTTCAAGAAGATACGGGCCATCGGGTTTTTTAATACATCGAACGAGTATTAGAGCGATAAAAGCCGAAGAAAAACTATCGGCTTAGTTTTGAGTCTGTTTGCACCTACTTCGATGCAAAACATGCCAACGATAAAATCCTCGCTATAAGCCATGACCTATGAGTTATTTTGGTCAAAAAAGGTAGTTTAGGCCCTCAAAATCAGCATTCATGATTTTTCAAAAAGATACGGACCAACTACTTTTAGATTACGTCGAACGGTGTGAGAGCGATAAAACCGATGAAAAATTATCGACCCAATTTTGAGCGATTTGGACTTAGTTCGATGTGAAATGAGCTAACGATCAAAACTCATTGCTTTAACCCATGACTTATGAGTGATTTTTGTAAAATAATATAGTTTAGGCTCTCAAAATCAGCATTTATGGTTATTCAAGAGGATGCGGCCCAACTTGATTTAGAATACTTTGAACATTATGAGAGCAAGAAATATCGAAGAAAACTATCAACCAAGTTTTGAGTTGTTTGGACCTAGTTTGATGCGAAATGGGCCAACAATCAAAACTCATTGCTCTAGGCCATGACTTATGAGTTATTTTGGTCAAAAAGGTAGTTTAGGCGATTAAAATCAGCCTTCATGGTTTCCAAGTAGATGTGGATCAAGCTGGTTTAGGATTACATCGAACGAGTGTGAGAGCAATAAAACCGATGAATAACTATCGATCCCGTTTTAAGCAATTTGGACCTAGTTCGATTTGAAATGGGCCAACAATCAAAATTCATTGCTTTAAGTTATGACCTATGAGTGATTTAGGTAAAAAAATATATAGATTAGCCCCTCCAAATAAGCATTCATTGTTATTCAAGAAGATGTAGCCCAATTGGATTTAGAATACTTTAAATGGTATTCGAGCAAGAAAACTTGAAGAATAACTATCGACCCGAGCTTTGAGTCTGTTTGGACCTAGTTCGATGTAAAATGGGCCAATGATCAAAACTCATCGCTATAAGCCATGACCTATGATTTTGGTAAAAAAATATAGTTTAGGCCCTCAAAATCATCCTTCAAGGTTTTTTAAGAAGATTTGGGCCAACTAGACTTGGAATATGTGAAAGGGTGAGAGAGTGATAAAAGCCGATAAAAAGCTTTTGGGCTAGGTTTGAGCTATTTAGACCTAGTTCAATGTGAAACGAGTCGACGACTAAAACCCATGGCTATAAGCCATGACTTATGAGTTATTTTGGTTAAAAAATGTAGTTTAAGCCCTCAAAATCGGTTATCACGGATTTCTAAGAAGATACTAGCCATCGAGTTTTTGAATACATCGAACGAGTATAAGAGCGATAAAAGCCGAAGAAAAACTATCGGCTTAGTTTTGAGTCTGTTTGCACCTAGTTCAATGCGAAACATGCCAACGATAAAATCCTCGCTATAAGCTATGACCCGTGAGTTATTTTGGTCAAAAAAGGTAGTTTAGGCCCTCAAAATCAGCATTCATGATTTTTCAAGAAGATGTAGACCAACTAGTTTTGGATTACCTCGAATTGTGTGAGAGCGATAAAAGCCGATGAAAAATTATCGACCTAGTTTTGAGCGATTTGGACTTAGTTTGATGTGAAATAGGATAACAATCAAAACTCATTGCTTTAATCCATGACTTATGAGTGATTTTTGTAAAATAATATAGTTTAGGCCCTCAAAATCGGCATTCATGGTTTTTCAAGAGGATGCGGCCCAACTTGATTTAGAATACTTCGAACATTATGAGAGCAAGAAATACCGAAGAAAACTATCAACTAAGTTTTGAGTTTTTTGGACCTAGTTCGATGTGAAATGGACCAACAATCAAAACTCATTACTCTAGGCCATGACCTATGAGTTATTTTGGTCAAAAAAGGTAGTTTAGGCCCTTAAAATCGGCTTTCATGGTTTTCCAAGTAGATGTGGATCAAGCTGGTTTAGGATTACATCGAACGATGTGAGAGCAATAAAGCCGATGAAAAACTATTGACCCCGTTTTAAGCGATTTGGACCTAGTTCGATGTGAAATGGGCCAACGATCAAAATTCATTGGTTTAAGTTATGACCTATGAGTGATTTAGGTAAAAAAATATATAGATTAGCCCTTCCAGATAAGCATTCATTGTTATTCAAGAAGATGTAGCCCAACTGGATTTAGAATACTTTAAACGGTATTCGAGCAAGAAAACTTGAAGAATAACTATCGATCCGAGTTTTGAGTCGTTTGGACCTAGTTCGATGGGAAATGAGCCAATGATCAAAACCCATCGCTATAAGCCATGACCTATGATTTTGGTAAAAAAATATAGTTTAGGCCCTCAAAATCATCCTTCAAGGTTTTTTAAGAAGATTTGGGCTAACTAGACTTGGAATATCCGAAAGGGTGAGAGAGTGATAAAAGCCGATAAAAAGCTTTTGGGCTAGGTTTGAGCTATTTAGACCTAGTTTAATGTGAAACGGGCCAACGACTAAAACTCATGGCTATAAGCCATGACTTATGAGTTATTTTGGTAAAAAATGTAGTTTAAGCCCTCAAAATCAGCCTTCATGAATTTTCAAGAAGATACGGGCCATCGGGTTTTTGAATACATCGAACGAGTATTAGAGCGATAAAAATTGAAGAAAAACTATCGGCTTAGTTTTGAGCGGTTGGTACCTACTTCGATACGAAACATGCCAACGATAAAATCCTCACTATAAGCCATGATCTATGAGTTATTTTGGTCAAAAAAGGTAGTTTAGGCCCTCAAAATTAGCATTCACGATTTTTCAAGAAAATGCGGACCAACTAGTTTTGGATTACGTCGAATGGTGTGAGAGCTTTAAAAACCGATGAAAAATTATCGACCCGAGTTTTGAGCGATTTGGATTTGGTTCGATGTGAAATGAACCAACGATCAAAACTCAATGCTTTAAGCCATGACTTATGAGTGATTTTTATAAAATAATATAGTTTAGGCCCTCAAAATCAGCATTCATGGTTATTCAAGAAGATGTAGCCCAACTTAATTTAGAATACTTCGAAAGTTATGAGAGTAAGAAATACAAAAGAAAAACTATTGACCTAATTTTGGGTTGTTTGGACCTAGTTCGATGTGAAACGGGCCAACGACCAAAACGCATTGCTATAAGCCATGACCTATGAGTTATTATTGTCAAAAAGATAGTTTAGGTCATCAAAATCAGCCTTCATGGTTTTTTAAGAAGATACCGATTAATTGGTTTTGGATTATGTCGAACGGTGTGAGAGCGATAAAAACCGATGAAAAAATATCGACCCGATTTTGAGCGACTTAGACCTAGTTCGATGCGAAACATGCTAACGATTAAAACTCATTGCATTAAGCAATGACCTATGAGTGATTTAGGTATAAAAATATAGTTTAAGCCCTCAAAATCAGCATTCATGGTTATTCAAGAGAATGCAGCCTAACCTGGATTTAGATTACCTTAAACGGTATTCGAGCAAGAAAACCTAAAGAATAACTATCGACCCGAGCTTTTAAGCTGTTTGGACCTAGTTCGATGTGAAATGAGGCAATAATCAAAACTCATCGCTATAAGCCATGACCTATGATTTTGGTAAAAAAATATAGTTTAGGCCCTCAAAATCATCCTTTAAGGTTTTTTAAGAAGATTCGAGTCAACTAGATTTGAAATATGTAAAACGAGTGAGAGAGTGATAAAAGCCGATAAAAAATCGTTGGGCTAGGTTTGAGATCTGTTTGGACCTAGTTCAATGTGAAACGAGCCAACGACTAAAACCCATGGCTATAAGCCATGACTTATGAGTTATTTTGGTCAAAAAGTGTAGTTCAAGCCCTCAAAATCGGGCTTCACGAACTTTCAAGAAGATACGAGCCATTGTGTTTTTGAATACATCGAATAGTATGAGAGCGATAAAAGCGAAGAAAAACTATCGGCTTAGTTTTGAGTCGTTTGCACCTACTTCGATGCGAAACGTGCCAACGATAAAATCCTCGTTATAAGCCATGACCTATGAGTTATTTTGGTCAAAAAAAGGTAGTTTAGACCATCAAAATCAACATTCATGATTTTTCAAAAACATGTGGACCAACTAGTTTTAGATTATGTCGAACGGTGTGAGAGCGATAAAACCCGATGAAAAATTATCGACCCGAGTTTTGAGTGATTTGGACTTAGTTTGATGTGAAACAAACCAATGATCAAAACTCATTGCTTTAAGCCATGACTTATGAGTGATTTAGGTATAAAAATGTGGTTTAAGCCCTCAAAATTAGCATTCACGGTTATTCAAGAAGATGCGACCTAACCTGGATTTAGAATACTTCGAACGTTATTAGAGCAAGAAAAACTAAAGAAAAACTATCGACCCGAGTTTTGAGTTGTTTGGACCTAGTTCGATGCAAAACACGCCAACAATCAAAACTCATCGCTATAAGCCATGACCTATGAGTGTTTTGGTAAAAACAAATATAGTTTAGGCCTTCAAAATCATCTTTCAAGGTTTTTCAAAAAGATCCGAGCTAACTCGGACTTAGAATATATGAAACGGTATGAGTGATAAAAAACTAACGAAATCTATTGGGCTAGATTTAAGTTGGTTGGACCTAGTTCGATGCGAAATGGGCCAACGACCAAAACGCATTGCTATAGGCCATGACCTATGAGTTATTTTTGTCAAAAAAGGTAGTTTAGGCCCTCAAAATCAGCCTCAACAGCTTTTTAAGAAGATGCGGACCAATTGATTTTGGATTACATTGAACGATGTGAGAGCGATAGAAACTAATGAAAAATTATCGATCCGAGTTTTAAGCGATTTGGACTTCGTTTGATGTGAAACGGGCCAACGATGAAACTTATTGCTTTAAGCCATGACTTATGAGTGGTTTTTCTAAAATAATGTAGTTTAGGCCTTCAAAATCAGCATTCATGGTTATTCAAGAAGATGCAGCCCAACTTGATTTAGAATACTTCGAACGTTATGAGAGTAAGAAATACAAAAGAAAAACTATCGACCCAATTTTTAGTTGTTTGGACCTAGTTCGATGCGAAACGGGCCAACGACCAAAACTCATTGCTATAAGCCATGATATATGAGTTATTTTTGTCAAAAAAGGTAGTCTATGCGCTTAAAATCAATCTTCATGGTTTTTCAAAAAGATACGGATCAACTGGTTTTGGATTAAGTCGAACGAGTGTGAGAGAGATAAAACCGATGAAAAACTATCAACCTAGTTTTGAGCGATTTAGACCTAGTTCGATGTGAAACATGCCAACGATCAAAACTCATTGCTTTAAGCAATGACCTATGAGTGATTTAGGTATAAAAATATAGTTTAAGCCCTTAAAATCAGCATTCATGGTTATTCAAGAAGATGCGACCTAATTGGATTTAGAATACTTCGAACGTTATTAGAGCAAGAAAAATCGAAGAAAAACTATCGACCTAGTTTTGAGTCGTTTGGACGTAGTTCGATGCAAAACGAGCCAACGATCAAAACTCATCGATATAAGCCATGACCTATGAGTGATTTTGGTCAAAAAAATATAGTTTAAGCCCTCAAAATCGTCTTTCAAGGTTTTTCAAGAAGATTTAGGCCAACTGGACTTAGAATACGTGAAACGGTGTGAGAGCGATAAAAGCCGACGAAAAACTATTAGGGTAAAATTCAATTATTTGCACGTAGTTCTATATGAAACGGGCCTACGACCAAAACTCATAGCTATAAGGCATGACCTACGAGTTATTTTCATCAAAAAAGGTAGTTTAGGCCCTCAAAATTTACCTTCATGGTTTTTCAAGAAGATACGGACCAACTAGTTTTGGATTACGTTGAACGGTGTGAGAACGATAAAAGCCGATGAAAAACAATTGACCCAATTTTGATCGATTTGGACTTAGTTCGATGTGAAACGAGTCAACAATCAAAACTCATTGCTTTAAGCTATGATCAATGAGTGATTTTTGTAAAATAATGTAGTTTAGGCCCTCAAAATCGGCATTCATGGTCATTCAAAAAGATACAGCCCAACTTGATTTATAATACCTTGAATAGTATGAGAGTAAGAAAACATGAAAAACAACTATCGACCCGAGCTTTGAGTCTGTTTGGACCTAGTTCGATGGGAAACGGGGCCAACGATCAAAACTCATCGCTATAAGTCATGACCTATGAGTGATTTTGGTAAAACAAATGTAGTTTAGGCCCTCAAAATCATCCTTCAAGGTGTTTTAAGAAGATTCGGAGCCAATTAGACTTGAATACGTGTAATTGTGAGAGTGTGATAAAAACGGATGAAAAACTCGTTAGGTTAGGTTTGAGTCTGTTTGGATCTAGTTTGATGTGAAACGAGTCGACGACTAAAACCCATGGCTATAAGCCATGACTTATGAGTTATTTTGGTCAAAAAATGTAGTTTAAGCCCTCAAAATTAGTTATCACAGATTTCCAAGAAGATACTAGCCATCGAGTTTTTGAATACATCGAACGAGTATGAGAGCGATAAAAGCCGAAGAAAAACTACCGGCTTAGTTTTGAGTCGTTTACACCTAGTTCAATGCGAAACATGCCAATGATAAAATCCTCGCTATAAGCCATGACTCGTGAGTTATTTTGGTCAAAAAAGGTAGTTTAGGCCCTCAAAATCAGCATTTATGATTTTTCAAGAAGATGTAGACCAACTAGTTTTGGATTACCTCGAATTGTGTGAGAACGATAAAAGCCGATGAAAAATTATCGACCTAGTTTTGAGCGATTTGGACTTAGTTTGATGTGAAATAGGATAACAATCAAAACTTATTGCTTTAAGCCATGACTTATGAGTGATTTTTGTAAAATAATATAGTTTAGGCCCTCAAAATCTGCATTCATGGTTATTTAAGAAGATGTTGCCCAACTTAATTTAGAATACTTCAAATGTTATGAGAGTAAGAAAAACAAAAGAAAAACTATTGACCCAATTTTGAGTTGTTTGGACCTAGTTCGATGTGAAACGGGCCAACGACCAAAACGCATTCCTATAAGCCATGACTTATGAGTTATTTTGGTCAAAAAAGGTAGTTTAGGCCCTCAAAATCAGCATTAATGATTTTTTAAAAAGATACGGACAAACTACTTTTAGATTACGTCGAACGGTGTAAAAGCGATAAAAGCCGATGAAAAATTATCAACCCAGCTTTGATCGATTTGGACTTAGTTCGATGTGAAACGAGCTAACGATCAAAACTCATTGCTTTAACCCATGACTTATGAGTGATTTTTGTAAAATAATATAGTTTAGGCTCTCAAAATCAGCATTTATGGTTATTCAAAAGGATGCGACCCAACTTGATTTAGAATACTTCGAACATTATGAGAGCAAGAAATACCGAAGAAAACTATCAACCAAGTTTTGAGTTGTTTGGACCTAGTTGGATGCGAAACAGGCCAACAATCAAAACTCATTGCTCTAGGCCATGACCTATGAGTTATTTTGGTCAAAAAAGGTAGTTTAGGCCCTTAAAATTAGCCTTCATGGTTTTTCAAGTAGATGTGGATCAAGTGGTTTAGGATTACATCGAACGATGTGAGAGCAATAAAATTGATGAAAAACTATTGACCCCGTTTTAAGCGATTTGGACCTAGTTCGATGTGAAATGAGCCAACGATCAAAATTCATTGCTTTAAGTTATGACCTATGAGTGATTTAGGTAAAAAAATATATAGATTAGCCCCTCCAAATAAGCATTCATTGTTATTCAAGAAGATGTAGCCCAAATGGATTTAGAATACTTTAAACGGTATTCGAGCAAGAAAACTTGAAGAATAACTATCGACCCAGCTTTGAGTCTGTTTGGACCTAGTTCGATGGGAAATGGGCCAATGATCAAAACTCATCGCTATAAGCCATGACCTATGATTTTGGTAAAAAAATATAGTTTAGGCCCTCAAAATCATCCTTCAAGGTTTTTTAAGAAGATTTGGGCCAACTAGACTTGGAATATGTGAAACGGTGAGAGAATGATAAAAGCCGATAAAAAGCTTTTGGGCTAGGTTTGAGCTATTTAGACCTAGTTCAATGTGAAACGGGCCAACAACTAAAACCCATGGCTATAAGCCATGACTTATGAGTTATTTTGGTAAAAAATGTAGTTTAAGCCCTCAAAATCAGCCTTCATGAATTTTCAAGAAGATACGGGCCATCGGGTTTTTGAATACATCGAATAGTATTAGAGCGATAAAAATTGAAGAAAAACTATCGGCTTAGTTTTGAGCGGTTGGTACCTACTTCGATGCGAAACGTGCCAACGATAAAATCCTCACTATAAGCCATGATCTATGAGTTATTTTGGTCAAAAAAGGTAGTTTAGGCACTCAAAATCGGCATTCACGATTTTTCAAGAAGATGCGGACCAACTAGTTTTGGATTACGTCGAACGAGTGTGAGAGCTTTAAAAACCGATGAAAAATTATCGACCCGAGTTTTGAGCGATTTGGATTTGGTTCGATGTGAAACGAACCAACGATCAAAACTCAATGCTTTGAGCCATGACTTATGAGTGATTTTTATAAAATAATATAGTTTAGGCCCTCAAAATCAGCATTCATGGTTATTCAAGAAGATGTAGCCCAACTTAATTTAGAATACTTCGAACGTTATGAGAGTAAGAAATACAAAAGAAAAACTATTGACCCAATTTTGAGTTGTTTGGACCTAATTCGATGTGAAATGGGCCAACGACCAAAACGCATTGCTATAAGCCATGACCTATGAGTTATTTTTGTCAAAAAAGATAGTTTAGGCCATCAAAATCAGCCTTCATGGTTTTTTAAGAAGATGCCGATTAATTGGTTTTGGATTATGTCGAACGAGTGTGAGAGCGATAAAAACCGATGAAAAAATATCATCCCGGCTTTGAGCGACTTAGACCTAGTTCGATGCGAAACATGCTAACGATCAAAACTCATTGCTTTAAGCAATGACCTATGAGTGATTTAGTTATAAAAATATAGTTTAAGCCCTCAAAATCAGCATTCATGGTTATTCAAGAAGATGCAGCCTAACTGGATTTAGATTACCTTAAATGGTATTCGAGCAAGAAAACTCGAAGAATAACTATCGACCCGAGCTTTTAGCTGTTTGGACCTAGTTCGATGTGAAATGAGGCAACGATCAAAACTCATCGCTATAAGCCATGACCTATGATTTTGGTAAAAAATATAGTTTAGGCCCTCAAAATCATCCTTTAAAGTTTTTTAAGAAGATTCGGGTCAACTAGACTTGAAATATGTGAAACGAGTGAGAGAGTGATAAAAGCCGATAAAAAACCATTGGGCTAAGTTTGAGTCTGTTTGGACCTAGTTCAATGTGAAACGAGCCAACGACTAAAACCCATGGCTATAAGCCATGACTTATGGGTTATTTTGGTCAAAAAGTTTAGTTTAAGCCCTCAAAATCGAGCTTCACGAACTTTCAAGAAGATACGAGCCATCGGGTTTTTGAATACATCGAATAGTATGAGAGCGATAAAAGCCGAAGAAAAACTATCGACTTAGTTTTGAGTTGTTTGCACCTACTTCGATGCGAAACGTGCCAACGATAAAATCCTCGTTATAAGCCATGACCTATGAGTTATTTTGGTCAAAAAAAGGAAGTTTAGACCATCAAAATCAACATTCATGATTTTTTAAAAACATGTGGATCAACTAGTTTTAGATTACGTCGAATGGTGTGAGAGCGATAAAAGCCGATGAAAAATTATCGACCCGAGTTTTGAGTGATTTGGACTTAGTTCGATGTGAAACAAACCAATGATCAAAACTCATTGCTTTAAGCCATGACTTATGAGTGATTTAGGTATAAAAATGTGATTTAAGCCCTCAAAATCGGCATTCACGGTTATTCAAGAAGATGCAACCTAACTCGGATTTAGAATACTTCGAACGTTATTAGAGCAAGAAAAACTAAAGAAAAACTATCGACCCAGTTTTGAGTTGTTTGGACCTAGTTCGATGCAAAACACGCCAACAAACAAAACTCATCGCTATAAGCCATGACCTATGAGTGTTTTGGTAAAAACAAATATAGTTTAGGCCCTCAAAATCATCTTTCAAGGTTTTTCAAAAAGATCCGAGCTAACTCGGACTTAGAATATGTGAAACGGTGTGAGAGTGATAAAAAACTAACGAAATCTATTGGGCTAGATTTAAGTTGGTTGGACCTAGTACGATGCGAAACGGGCCAACGACCAAAACGCATTGCTATAGGCCATGACCTATGAGTTATTTTTGTCAAAAAAGGTAGTTTAGGCCCTTAAAATCAGCCTTCATAGTTTTTTAAGAAGATGCGGATCAATTGATTTTGGATTACATTGAACGATGTGAGAGCGATAGAAACTAATGAAAAATTATCGATCCGAGTTTTAAGCGATTTGGACTTCGTTTGATGTGAAACGGGCCAACGATGAAAACTTATTGCTTTAAGCCATGACTTATGAGTGGTTTTTCTAAAATAATGTAGTTTAGGCCTTCAAAATCGGTATTCATGGTTATTCGAGAAGATGCAGCCCAACTTGATTTAAAATACTTCGAATGTTATGAGAGTAAGAAATACAAAAGAAAAACTATCGACCCAATTTTTAGTTGTTTGGACCTAGTTCGATGCGAAACGGGCCAACGGCCAAAACTCATTGCTATAAGCCATGACATATGAGTTATTTTTGTCAAAAAAGGTAGTCTATGCGCTCAAAATCAATCTTCATGGTTTTTCAAAAAGATACGGATCAACTAGTTTTGGGTTAAGTCGAACGAGTGTGAGAGAGATAAAAGCCGATGAAAAACTATCAACCTAGTTTGAGCGATTTAGACCTAGTTCGATGCGAAACATGCCAACGATCAAAACTCATTGCTTTAAGCAATGACCTATGAGTTATTTAGGTATAAAAATATAGTTTAAGCCCTTAAAATCAACATTCATGGTTATTCAAGAAGATGCGACCTAATTGGATTTAGAATACTTCGAACGTTATTAGAGCAAGAAAAACTCGAAGAAAAACTATCGACCTAGTTTTGAGTCTGTTTGGACCTAGTTCGATGCGAAACGAGCCAACGATCAAAACTCATCGATATAAGCCATAACTTATGATTGATTTTGGTAAAAAATATAGTTTAGGCCCTCTAAATCATCTTTCAAGGTTTTTCAAGAAGATTCGGGCCAACTAGACTTACAATACCCGAAATGGTGTGAGAATGATAAAAGCCGACAAAAAACTATTGGGCTAGGTTTGAGTTGTTTGGACATAGTTCGATACGAAACGGGCTAACGACCAAAACTCATAGCTATAAGGCATGACCTATGAGTTATTTTCGTCAAAAAAGGTAGTTTAGGCCCTCAAAATTTACCTTCATGGTTTTTCAAGAAGATTCGGACCAACTGGTTTTAGATTATGTCGAACGGTGTGAGAGCGATAAAAACCGATGAAAAACTATCGACCCAATTTTGAGCGATTTGGACTTAGTTCGATGTGAAACGTGCCAACGATCAAAACTCATTGCTTTAAGCCATGATTTATGAGTGATTTTATTAAAATAATGTAGTTTAGGCCCTCAAAATCGGCATTCATGGTTATTCAGAAGATGCGACCTAACTTGATTTATAATACCTTGAATGGTATGAGAGTAAGAAAACCTAAAGAACAATTATCGACCCGAGTTTTGAGCTTGTTGGACCTAGTTCGATGCGAAATGGGCCAACGATCAAAACTCATCGCTATAAGCCATGACCTATGAGTGATTGTGGTAAAAAAATGTAGTTTAGGCCCTCAAAATCATCCTTCAATGTTTTTTAAGAAGATTCGAGCGAATTGGACTTGGAATACGTGCAACGGGAAGAGTGTGATAAAAGCCGATGAAAAGCTCGTTGGGCTAGGTTTGAGTCGTTTAGACCTAGGTCGATATGAAACGAGCCAACAACTAAAACCCATGGCTATAAGCCATGACTTATAAGTTACTTTGGTTAAAAAATATAGTTTAAGCCCTCAAAATCAGCCTTCATAGATTTTCAAGAAGATACTAGCCATCGTGTTTTTGAATACATCGAATAGTATGAGAGCGATAAAAACTAAAGAAAAACTATCGGCCTAGTTTTGAGCTATTTGCACCTAGTTCGATGTGAAACATACCAACGATAAAATCCTCGCTATAAGACATGACTTATGATTTATTTTGGTCAAAAAAGATACTTTAGGCACTCAAAATCAGCATTCATGATTTTTTAAAAAGATACGGACCAACTAGTTTTGGATTACGTCGAACGGTGTGAGAGCGATAAAACCGATAAAAAATTATCGATCCGAGTTTTGAGCGATTTGGACTTACTTCAATGTGAAATGGGACAAGGATCAAAACTCATTGCTTTAAGCCATGACTTATGACTCGATTTTTGTAAAATAATGTAGTTTAGGCTCTCAAAATCGGCATTAATGATTATTCAAGAAGATGCGACCTAACTTGATTTAGAAAACTTCGAACGTTATGAAAGCAAGAAATACAAAAGAAAAACTATTGACCCAATTTTGAGTTGTTTAAACCTAATTCGATGCGAAACGGGCCAACGACCAAAACTCATTGCTATAAGCCATGACCTATGAGTTATTTTTGTCAAACAAGGTAGTTTAGACCCTCAAAATTAGCCTTCAAAGTTTTTCAAGAATGTGGATCAACTGGTTTTGGATTACGTCGAACGGTGTGAGAGCGATAAAAACCGATGAAAGAATATCGATCTAGTTTTGAGCAATTTGGACCTAGTTTGATGTGAAACATGCCAACGATCAAAAGTCATTGCTTTAAGCCATGACCTATGAGTGATTTGAGAAAAAAATGTAATTTAAAACCTCAAAATCAGCATTCACGATTATTCAAAAAGATACGACCTAACTGGATTTAGAATACTTCGAACATTATTAGAGCAAGAAAAACCGAAGAAAAACTATCGACCCAGTTTTGAGTTGTTTGGACCTAGTTCGATGTGAAACAACCCAACGATCAAAACTCATCACTATAGACCATGATCTATGAGTGATTTTGGTAAAAAAAATATAGTTTAGGCCCTCAAAATCATTTTTCAAGGTTTTTTAAAAAGATCCGAGCCAACCTGGACTTAGAATACCTAAAACGAGTGTGAGAATAATAAAAATTGATGATAAACTATTGGGCTAGGTTTGAGTTGTTTAGACATAGTTTGATACGAAATGGGTCAACGACCAAAACTCATAGATATAAGACATGACCTATGAGTTATTTTGGTCAATAAAGGTAGTTTGGGTCCTCAAAATCCGCCATCATGGTTTTTCAAAAAGATACGGACCAACTGGTTTTGGATTACATCGAACGGTGTGAGAGCGATAAAAGCGATGAAAAATTATCGATCAAGTTTTGAGCGATTTGGACTTAGTTCGATGTGAAACGAGCCAACGATAAAAAATCATTGCTTTAAGCCAAGACCTATAAGTGATTTGGGTATAAAAATGTGGTTTAAGCCTTCAAAATTAGCATTCACGGTTATTCAAGAAGATGCGACCTAACTGGATTTAGAATACTTTGAACGTTATTAGAACAAAAAAACTAAAGAAAAACTATCGACCTAGTTTTGAGCTATTTGGACCTAGTTCGATGTGAAACAAGCCAACGATCAAAACTCATCACTATAAGCCATGACCTATGAGTGATTTTGGTAAAAAAAATATAGTTTAGGCCCTCAAAATCATCTTTCTAGGTTTTTTAAGAAGATCCGAGCCAACTGGACTTAGAATACTTGAAACGGTGTGAGAATGATAAAACCGATGATAAACTATTAGGCTAGGTTTGAGTTATTTGGACATAGTTCGATGCGAAATGGGCCAACGACCAAAACTCATAGCTATAAGGCATGATCTATGAGTTATTTTGGTCAATAAAGGTAGTTTAGGCCTCAAAATTCATCATCACGATTTTTCAAGAAGATACGGATAACTCGGTTTTGGATTACGTCGAACGGTGTGAGAGCAATAAAAACTAATGAAAAATTATCGATCCGAGTTTTGAGCGATTTGGACTTAGTTTGATGTCAAATAGGCCAACGATCAAAACTCATTGCTTTAAGCCATGACCTATGAGTGATTTGGGTATAAAAATATGGTTTAAGCCTTTAAAATCAGCGTTAATGGTTATTCAAGAAGATGCGACCTAACTGGATTTAGAATACTTCGAACATTATTAGAACAAGAAAAACTGAAGAAAACATATTGACCTAGTTTTGAGCTATTTGGACCTAATTGGATGCGAAATAGGCCAATGATCAAAACTCATCGCTATAAGCCATGACTTATAAGTGATTTTGGTAAAAAAAATATAGTTTAGGTCCTCAAAATCGTCTTTCAAGGATTTTCAAAAAGATGCGAGCTAACCTGGACTTAGAATATGTGAAATGGTATAAGAGCGATAAAAACTAACGAAAAACTATAAGGCTAGATTTGAGTTGTTTGAACCTAGTTCGATGCGAAACGGGCCAACGACCAAAACTCATAGCTATAGGCTATGACCTATGAGTTATTTTTGTCAAAAAAGGTAGTTTAGGCCCTCAAAATCGGCCTTCACGGTTTTTCAAGAAAATGCGGACCAATTGATTTTGGATTACATTAAACAATGTGAGAGCGATAGAAACCGATGAAAAATTATCGATCTAATTTTGAGCGATTTGGACTTCGTTCGATGTGAAACGAGCCAACGATTAAAACTTATTGCTTTAAGCCATGACTTATGAGTGATTTTTATAAAATAATGTAGTTTAGGCCCTCAAAATCAGCATTCATAGTTATTCAAGAAGATGCGAGCACAACTTGATTTATAATACCTTGAATGGTAGAGAGTAAGAAAACCTAAAGAACAACTATCGATCCGAGTTTTGAGTCTGTTTGGACCTAGTTCGATCCGAAACGGGCCAACGATCAAAACTCATCGCTATAAGTCACAACCTAGGAGTGATTTTGATAAAAAAATATAGTTTAGGCCCTCAAAATCATCTTTTAAGGTTTTTTAAGAAGATTCGAGCCAACTTGGACTTGGAATATGTGCAACGATGAGAGTGTGATAAAAGCCGATGAAAAACTGTTGGGCTAGGTTTGACCTGTTTGGACTTAGTTCGATGTGAAACGAGCCAACGACTAAAACCCATGGCTATAATTCATGACTTATGAGTTATTTTGGTCAAAAAATATAGTTTAAGCTCTCAAAATCAACCTTCATAGATTTTCAAGGAGATACCGGCCATCGAGTTTTTGAATACATCGAATAGTATGAGAGCGATAAAAGCGAAGAAAAACTATCGACCTAGTTTTGAGTCCGTTTGAACCTAGTTCGATGCGAAACGTGCCAACGATAAAATCCTTCCTATAAGCCATGAACTATGAGTTATTTTGGTCAAAAAAGGTTGTTTAGGCCCTCAAAATCAACATTCATGATTTTTCAAGAAGATGCGGACCAACTAGTTTTGGATTACGTCAAACGGTGTGAGAACGAAAAACCGATGAAAAATTATCGACCCGAGTTTTGAGCGATTTGAACTTAGTTCGATGTGAAATGGGATAGCGATCAAAACTCATTGCTTTAAGCCATGACTTATGAGAGATTTTTGTAAAACAATATAGTTTAGGCCCTCAAAATCAGCATTCATGGTTATTCAAAAAGATGCGACCCAATTTGATTTAGAAAACTTCGAACGTTATGAGAGCAAGAAAGATAAAAGAAAAACTATCGACCCAATTTTGAGTTGTTTAGACCTAGTTCGATGCGAAACGGGCCAACGAACAAAACTCATTGGTATAAGCCACGATCTATGAGTTATTTCGTTAAAAAAGGTAGTTTAGGCCCTCAAAATCAGCCTTCATGGTTTTTTAAGAAGATACGGATAAACTAGTTTTGGATTACGTCGAACGGTGTGAGAGCGATAAAAGCCGATGAAAGACTATCGATCTAGCTTTGAGCGATTTGGACCTAGTTTGATGTGAAACATGCCAATGATCAAAACTCATTGCTTTAAGCCATGACCTATGAGTGATTGGAGAAAAAAATAGTTTAAGCCCTCAAAATCAGCATTCACGATTATTCAAAAAGATACGACCTAACCTGGATTTAGAATACTTCGAATGTTATCGGAGCAAGAAAAATTGAAGAAAAACTATCGACCCGAGTTTTGAGTCTGTTTGGACCTAGTTCGATGGGAAACAAGCCAACGATTAAAACTCATCACTATAAGCCATGACCTATAAGTGATTTTGGTAAAAAAAAATATAGTTTAGGCCTTCAAACTTAGCTTTCATGGCTTTTCAAGAATATTCGAGCCAACTAGACATGGAATACGTGAAACGAGTGTGAGTGCGATAAAAATTAACGAAAACCTATCGGCTTAGTTTTGAGTCGTTTGGACTTAGTTCGATTCAAAATGGGCCAACGATCAAAACTAATTGCTTTAAGCAAAGACTTATAAGTGATTTTAGCTAAAAAAAATGTAGTTTAGGTCCTCAAAATTACCCTTCACGGTTATTCATTAAGATGCAGCCCAATAGGATTTAGAATACTTCGAATGTTATGAAAGCAAAAAAAGCCGAAGAAAAACTATCGACCCGAGTTTTGAGACTGTTTGGACCTAGTTCGATACAAAACGGGCCAACGATCAAAACTTATGGCTATAAGCCATCACCTATAAGTCATTTTGGTAAAAAAAATATAGTTTAGGCCCTCAAAATCAGCCTTCATGTTTTTTCAAGAAGATACGATCCAACTTGGACTAGGAATACGTGAAACGGTGTGAGTGCGATAAAAGCCGACGAAAAGATGTCATGCTAGGTTTGAGTTGTTTTGACCTAGTTCGATGCAAAACAAGTCAAGGACCAAAACTCATAGCTATAAGTCATGACGTATGAGTTATTTTGGTCAAAAAAGGTAGTTTAGGCCCTCAAAATCAGCCTTCACGATTTTTCAAAAAGATGCGGACCAACTAGTTTTGGATTGCATCGAACGGTGCTTAGAGCGATAAAAACTAATGAAATATCGACCCAATTTTAAGCGATTTAGACCTAGTTCAATGTGAAATGAGCCAATGATCAAAACACATTGCTTTAAGCCAAACCTATGAGTGATTTTGGTAAAAACATTATAGTTTAGAACCTCAAAATCGGCATTCACGGTTATTCAAGAAGATGCGACCCAACTAGATTTAGAATAGTTTGAATGGTATGAGAGTGAGAAAAACTCAAGAAAAACTATTGACTCGGTTTTGAGTCTGTTTGGACCTAGTTTGATGCGAAACGGGCCAACTATCAAAACTCATCGCCATAAGCCATGACCTATGAGTGATTTTGGTAAAAAAAAATATTATTTAGGCCCTCAAAATCATCCTTCATGGTTTTTTAAGAAGATTCGGGCCAATTGGACTTGGAATATGTGAAACGAGTGTGAGTGCAATAAAAACTAATGAAAAACTATCGGGCTAGGTTTGAGCTTTTTGGACTTAGTTCGATACAAAACGAGTCAACAACCAAAACTCATCGCTATAAACCATTACCTATAAGTTATTTTGCTAAAAGAAATATAGTTTAGGCCCTCAAAATCAGCCTTCATGGTTTTTCAAGAAGATACGGGCCAAGCTGGACTTGGAATACGTGAAACGGTGTGAGTGTGATAAAAACTAATGAAAAGATACCGGGCTAGTTATGAGTTGTTTTGACCTAGTTCGATGCGAAACGGGTCAACGACCAAAACTTATAGCTATAAGCCATGACCTATGAGTTATTTTGGTTAAAAAAGGTAGTTTAGGCCTTGAAAATCAACCTTCACGGTTTTTCAAGAAGATGCGGACTAACTAGTTTTGGATTACGTCAAACGATGTAAGAGCGATAAAAACTAATGAACTAGCGACCTAGTTTTAAGCGATTTGGACCTAGTTCGATGCGAAATGAGCCAACGATCAAAACTCATTGCTTTAAGCTAAGACCTATGAGTGATTTTGGTAAAAAAAAATATAGTTTAAGTCCTCAAAATTAGTATTCACTATTATTCATTAAGATAAAGCCCAACTGGATTTAGAATACTTCAAACGTTAAGAGAGCAAGAAAAGCCGAAGAAAAACTATCGACCCGAGTTTTGAGCTTTTTGGACCTAGTTCAATGCGAAACAGAGCCAACGATCAAAACTCATCGTTATAAGCCATGACCGATTAGTGATTTTGGTAAAAAATATAGTTTAGGCCCTCAA
Source organism: Dovyalis caffra (assembly GCA_963924115.1). Lineage (NCBI taxonomy): Eukaryota > Viridiplantae > Streptophyta > Magnoliopsida > Malpighiales > Salicaceae > Dovyalis > Dovyalis caffra. The sequence goes on along the minus strand of CAWUPB010001179.1, from coordinate 339,474 downwards.
AATCATCTTTCAAGGTTTTTCAAGAAGATCCGAGCCAACCTGGACTTAGAATACGTGAAACGGTGTGAGAACGATAAAAACTAATGAAAAGCTATCGGGTCGGGTTTGAGCTATTTGGACCTAGTTTGTTACGAAACGAGCCAATGACCAAAACTCATGGCTATAAGCCATGACCTATGAGTTATTTTCGTAAAAAAAAGTAGTTTAGGCCCTCAAAATCGGCTTTCATGATTTTTCAAAAAATGCGGACCAAATGGTTTTGGATTATGTCGAACGGTGTGAGAGTGATAAAAATTCATGAAAAATATCGACCTAGTTTTAAATGATTTGGACGTAGTTCAATGAAAAATGGGCTAACGATCAAAACGCATTACTTTAAGCCATAACCTATGAGTGATTTTTGGTACAATACTACGAGTTTAGGCCCTCAAAATCAGCATTCATGGTTATTCAAGAAGATGCGAGCCAACTTGATTTAGAATACTTCGAATGTTATGAGAGCAAGAAATACCGAAGATAAACTATCGACCCAATTTTAAGCTATTTGGACCTAGTTCGATGCGAAACGGGCCAACGATCAAAACTCATCACTATAAACCATAAGTTCGTGGGTGATTTTGGTAAAAAATATAGTTTAGGCCTTCAAAATCATCCTTCATAGTTTTTCAAGAACATTCGGGATAATTGAACTTGGTATACGTAAAACGGTGTGAGTGTGATAAAAGCCGATGAAAAACTCGTCGGGCTAGGTTTGAGTCTGTTTGGACCTAGTTCGATGTGAAACGGGCCAATTACCAAAACTCATAGCTATAAGCCATGACATATGAGTTATTTTTGTGTTTAGGCCCTTAAAATCAACCTTCATAGTTTTTCAAGAAGATACGGGCGAATTGGACTTGGAATACATGAAACACTCGTGAGTGCGATAAAAACTAACAAAAAACTATCGGGATAGGTTTGAGCTATTTGGACCTAGTTCAATGCGAAATGGGTCAACGACCAAAACTCATCGCTATAAGCCATGACCTATGAGTTATTTTGGCCATAAAAGGTAGTTTACGCCTTAAAAATCAACCTTCACGGTTTTTCAAAAAGATTCGAACCAACTAGTTTTGGATTACGTCGAACGGTGTGAGAGTGATAAGAACCGATGAAAAACTATCGACCTAGTTTTTAGCGATTTAGACCTAGTTTGATGCAAAACGGGCCAATGATCAAAACTCATCGCTATAAGCCAAGAACTAGGAGTGATTTTGGTAAAAAAAAATATAGCTTAGGCCTTCAAATCAGCCTTCATGGCTTTTCGAAGGATTCCTATCAACTAGACTTGCAATACTTGAAACAAGTATGAGTGCGATAAAAATTGACGAAAAACTTTTAGGTAGGTTTGAGTCTGTTTGGACCTAGTTCGATGGGAGATGGGCTAACGACCAAAACTCATCACTATAAGCCATGGCCTATGAGTTATTTTTGTCAAAAAGTGTAGCTTAAGCCCTCAAAATCAGCCTTAATAGTTTTTCAAATAGATGTGAACCAACTGGTTTTGGATTACGTTGAATGGTGTGAGAGCAATAAAAGCCGATGAAAAACTATCGACCCAGTTTTGAGTGATTTGGACCTAGTTCAATACGAAACGGGGCCAATAATCAAAACACATTGCTTTAAGCCAAGACCTATGAGTGATTTTGGTAAAAAGAATACGATCCGGGTCCTCAAAATCGGCATTCATGGTTATTATTAAGATGCAACCCAACCTGGATTTAGAATACTTCGAACGGTATAAGAGCAAGAAAAACTATCAACCCAGTTTTGAACTTGTTTGGACCTAGTTCGATGTGATACGAACCAACGATCAAAACTCGGTACTTGAAGCCAAGACATGTGAGTTTGAACTCGATGCAAAACAAGTATGAGTGCGATTAAAGATGATAAAAAATTATCTAGCTATGTTTAAGCTATTTGGACCTAGTTTGATGCGAAATGGGCCGATAATAAAAACTCATTGCTATAAGCCATGACCTATAAGTGATTTTGGTAAAAAAAAAAAGCAATTTAGGCACTCAAAATCAGCCTTCATGGTTTTCCAAGAATATTCGAGCCAACTAGACTTGGAATATGTGAAATAGTGGGAGGACGATAAAAGCCGACAAAAAAATATCGAGCAAGGTTTGAGTCTGTTTGGACCCGAGTTCGAAATAAAACGGGCCAACGATAAAAAACATTACTATAAGCCATGACCTATGAGTTATTTTGGAGAAAAAATATAGTTTAGGCCCTCAAAATCGGCCTTCGTAGTTTTTCACGAAGATACGAGCCAACTCGCATATAGAATATGTGAAACGGTGTGAGTGCAATAAAAGCCGACGAAAAACTATCGGGCTAGGTTTGAGTTGTTTAGACCTAGTTCGATACGAAATGGGCCACCGATCAAAACTCATCGCTATAAGCCAAGACCTATGAGTGATTTTGGTAAAAAAAAATATAGTTTAAGCCATCAAAATCGACCTTCATGGCTTTTCAAGAAGATTCGAGCCAATTGGACATGGAAGACGTGAAATAGTGTGAGTATGATAAAAATTGATGAAAAAATATTGGGCTAGATTTAAGTCTGTTTAGACCTAGTTTGGTACGAAATGAGCCAACGATCAAAACTCATCTCTATAAGCTAGGACGTATGAGTGATATTAGTAAAAAAATGCGGTTTCGGCCCTCAAAATCGACCTTAATGGCTTTTCAAGAAGATTCGGGCCAACCGAACTTGGAATACGTGAAATGATGTGAGTGTGATAAAAACTAACAAAAAACTACTCGGGCTAGGTTTGAGTCGTTTGGACCAAGTTTGATGCGAAACAAGCCAACGATCAAAACTCATCGCTATAAGCCATGGCATATGAGTTATTTTAATAAAAAAATATAGTTTAGGCACTCAAAATCAGCCTTCATGACCTTTCAAGAAGACACCGGCAAATCGACTTGGAATATGTGAAATGGTGTGAGTGCAATAAAAAATGACAAAAAACTATCGAGCTAATTTTGAGCTATTTGGATCTATTTCGATGCGAAACGGGCCAACGGTCAAAACTCATCGCTATAAGCCATGACCTATGAGTGATTTTGTTAAAAAAAAATATAGTCTAGAGCCCTCAAAATCACCCTTCACGGTTTTTCAAAAAGAAACAAAACAAGCTGGACTTGGAATACGTGAAACGGTGTGAGTGCGATAAAAAATGATAAAAAACTATCGGGCTAGGTTTGAGCTATTTGGACCTAGTTCGATGCGAAACGAGCAAACAACAAAAACTCATGGTAAGAAGCCATGACCTATAAGTTATTCCGGTAAAAAAATATAGTTTAAGCCCTCAAAATTAGCCTTTATGAGTTTTCAAGACGACACGAGCCAACTGATTTTTGAATACGTCGAACGATATGAGAGCGATAAAAACTAAAAAAAATATGGACCTAGTTTTGAGCTATTTGGACCTAGTTCGATGCGAAATGTGCCAACGATAAAAATCCTTGCTATAAGCCATGACCTATAAGTAATTTTGGTAAAAAAAAAATGTAGTTTAGGCCCTCAAAATCATCGTTCATGATTTTTCTAGAAGATTCGAGCGAACTGGTTGAAATACGTGAAACAATGTGAATGTGATAAAAGCCGATGAAAAACTATCGGGCTAGGTTTGAGTCCGTTTGGACCTAGGCGGATGTGAAATGGGCTAACTATCAAAACTCCTCATTATAAGCCATGACCTATGAGTTATTTTGGTTAAAAAATGTAGTTTAGACCCTCAAAATCAGCCTTTACGGTTTTTGAGGAGGATACCGATCAAGCTGGACTTGGAATATATGAAACAATACGAGTGCGAGTAAAAACTAATGGAAAACTATCGACCAAGGTTTGAAATATATTGATCGATTTCGATGCGAAACGGGCTAATGATCAAAACTCATAGCTATAAGCCATGACCTATGAGTGATTTTGGTAAAAAAAAATATATAGTTTAGGCCCTTAAAATCAGCCTTCATGGCTTTTAAGAAGATTTGAGCCAACTCGGGCTTGGAATACGTGAAATGATGTGAGTGCAATAAAAATTGACAAAAAATTATCGAGCTAGGTTTGAGTCGTTTAGACCTAATTTGATGCAAAACGAGCCAACAAAAAAAAACTCATCGCTATAAGCCATGACCTATGAGTTATTTTCATCAAAAAATATAGTTTAGGCCCTCAAAATCAGCTTTCATGGTTTTTCAAGATAATATAAGCTACCTGGTCTTGGAATTCGTGAAACGATGCTAGTGGGATAAAATTGATGAAAAACTATTGGGCTAGGTTTGAACTATTGGACCTTTTTTGATGCGAAACGGGTCAACGATCAAAACTCATCGCTATAAGCCATGACCTATGAGTTATTTTGGTCAAATAACGTAGTTTAAGCCCTCAAAATCAGCCTTCATGGATTTTCAAGAAGATACGGGGCAATTGATATTTGAATACGTCGAACGGTGTGAGAGTGATAAAAGCGAAGAAAACTATTAGCTTAGTTTTAAGCTATTTGCACCTAGTTCGATGAGAAACGAGCTAACGACCAAAACTCATAACTATAAGCCATGACCTATGACTTATTTTAGTCAAAAAAGGTAGTTTAGGCACTCAAAATCAGCCTTCATGGTTTTTTAAAAAGAAATGAACCAACTTGACTTGGAATACGTGAAATGATGTGAGTGCGATAAAAAGTAATGAAAAACTATCGGGCTAGGTTTGAGTCTGTTTGGACTTAGTTCTATGTGAAACGAGCAAACAAAAAGAACTCCTCATTATAAGCCATGACCTATAAGTTATTTTGATGAAAAAATATAGTTTAGGCCCTCACTATCGGCATTCACGATTTTTAAAGAAGATACGGGCCAATTAGACTTGGAATATGTGAAACGGTGTGAGTGCAATAAAAATTGACAAAAACCTGTTGGGCTCCGTTTGAATTGTTTGAACCTAGTTGGACGCGAAACGAGCCAATGATAAAAAATCATCGCTATAAGCCATGACCTATGAGTTATTTTTGTCAAAAAAGGTAGTTTGGGCCTTCAAAATTAGCTTTCATGGTTTTTCAAGAAGATGCGGATCAACTTGTTTTGGACTACGTCGAACGGTATGAAAGCGATAAAAGCCGATGAAAAACTATCGACCTAGCTTTGAGCAATTTGGACCTAGTTCGATGGTAAATGGGCCAACGATCAAAACTCTTTGCTTTAAGTCATGATCTATGAGTGATTTTGGTAAAACAATATAGTTTAGGCTCTCAAAATCGGTATTCACGGTTATTCAAGAAGATGGAGCCAAACTGGATTTAGAATACTTCGAACGTTATGAGAGCAAGAAAACTCAAGAAAAATAATGACCCAATTTTGGGTTCTTTGGACCTAGTTCGATGCGAAACGGGCCAATGATTAAGACTCATCGCTATAAGCCATGACCTATGAGTTATTTTGGTAAAAAAAAATATAGTTTAATCCCTCAAAATCATCCTTCAAGGCTTTCCAAAAAGATTCGAGCCAACTGGACTTGGAATACTTGAAACAATGTGAATGCGATAAAAGCGATGAAAAACTATCGAGATAGGTTTGAGTCGTTTGGACCTAGGCCGATGTGAAATGGGCCGGCTATCAAAACTCCTCGTTATAAGCCATGACCTATGAGTTATTTTGGTTAAAAAATGTAGTTTAGGCCCTTAAAATCAGCCTTCATGGATTTTCAAGAAGATACGGGGCATCCGATTTTTGAATACGTCGAACGATGTGAGAGCGATAAAAGCCGAAAAAAACTATTAGCCTAGTTTTAAGCTATTTGGACCTAGTTCGATGCGAAACGGGCCAACGACCAAAACTCATAACTATATGCCATGACCTATGACTTATTTTAGTAAAAAAAGGTAGTTTAGGCACTCAAAATCAGCCTTCATGGTTTTTTAAAAAGAAATGAACCAACTTGGACTTGGAATATGTGAAATAATATGAGTGCGATAAAAAGTAATGAAAAACTATCGGGCTAGGTTTGAGCTATTTGGACTTAGTTATATTTGAAACGAGCAAACAAAAAGACCTCCTCGCTATAAGCCATGACCTATAGGTTATTTTGGTGAAAAAATATAGTTTCGGCCCTCACCGTCGGCATTCACGATTTTTCAAGAAGATACGGGTCAATTAGACTTGGAATATGTAAAACGGTGTAAGTGCAATAAAAGCCGACAAAAACCTATCGAGCTCCGTTTGAACTGTTTGAACCTAGTTCGACGCGAAACAGAGCTAACGACAAAAAATCATCGCTATAAGCCGTGACCTATGAGTTATTTTTATCAAAAAAGGTAGTTTGAGCCCTCAAAATCAGCTTTCATGGTCTTTCAAGAAGATATAGATCAACTTGTTTTCGATTACGTCAAACGGTGTGAAAGCGATAAAAATTGATGAAAAACTATCGGCTAGTTTTGAGCGATTTGGACCTAGTTCCATGCTAAATGGGCCAACGATCAAAACTCTTTGCTTTAAGCCATGATTTATGAGTGATTTTGGTAAAAAAATATATAGTTTAGGCTCTCAAAATCGGTATTCACGGTTATTTAAGAAGATGGAGCCAAACTGGATTTAGAATACTTCGAACGTTATGAGAGCAAGAAAAACTCAAGAAAAAATATCGACCTAATTTTGGGTTCTTTGGACCTAGTTCGATGCGAAATGGGCCAATGATCAAAACTCATCGCTATAAGCCATGACCTATGAGTTATTTTGGTAAAAAAATATAGTTTAGGCCCTCAAAATCATCCTTTAAGGTTTTCCAAGAAGATTCAAGCCAACTGGACTTGGAATACGTGCAACAATGTGAATGCGATAAAAGCCGATGAAAAACTATCAAGCTAGGTTTGAGTCTGTTTGGACCTAAGCCGATGTGAAATGGGCCAGCTATCAAAACTCCTCGTTATAAGCCATGACCTATGAGTTATTTTGGTTAAAAATGTAGTTTAGGCCTTCGAATCGGCTTTTATGGTTTTTTAAAAAGAAATGAACCAACTTGGACTTGGAATACGTGAAATGATGTGAGTGCGATAAAAAGTAACGAAAAATTATCGGGCTAGGTTTGAGCTCGTTTGGACTTAGTTCTATGTGAAACGAGCAAACAAAAAGACCTCCTCACTATAAGCCATGACCTATAAGTTATTTTGGTGAAAAAATTTAGTTTAGGCCCTCACTATCGGCATTCACGATTTTTCAAGAAGATACGGGCCAATTAGACTTGGAATACGTGAAATGATGTGAGTGCAATAAAACTCGTCAAAAAATTGTCGGGCTCCGTTTGAACTCGTTTGAACCTAGTTGGACGCGAAACGAGCTAACGATAAAAAATCATCGCTATAAGCCATGACCTATGAGTTATTTTTTTCCAAAAAGGTAGTTTGAGCCCTCAAAATCAGCTTTCATGGTTTTTCAAGAAGATGTGGATCAACTTGTTTTAGATTACGTCGAACGATATGAAAGCGATAAAAGCCGATGAAAAACTATCGACCTAGTTTTGAGCGATTTGGACCTAGTTCGATGCTAAATGGGCCAACGATCAAAACTCTTTGCTTTAAGTCATGATCTATGAGTGATTTTGGTAAAAAAAAATATAGTTTAGGCTCTCAAAATCGGTATTCACGGTTATTCAAGAAGATGGAGCCAAACTAGATTTAGAATATTTCGAACGTTATCGAGCAAGAAAAACTCAAGAAAAAATATCGATCCAATTTTGGGTTCTTTGGACCTAGTTCGATGCGAAACGGGCCAATGATCAAAACTCATCGCTATAATCCATGACCTATGTGTTATTTTGGTAAAAACAAAATAGTTTAGGCCCTCAAAATCATCCTTCAAGGTTTTCCAAGAAGATTCGAGCCAACTGGACTTGGAATACATAAAACAATGTGAATGCGATAAAAACCGGTGAAAAACTATCGAGCTAGGTTTGAGCCGTTTGGACCTAAGCCGATGTGAAATGGGCCGACTATCAAAACTCCTCGTTATAAGCCATGACCTATGAGTTATTTTGGTTAAAAAATGTAGTTTAGGCCCTCAAAATCAGCCTTCATGGTTTTTTAAAAAGAAATGAACCAACCTGGACTTGGAATACGTGAAATGATGTGAGTGCGATAAAAAGTAACGAAAAATTATCGGGCTAAGTTTGAGTCGTTTGGACTTAGTTCTATGTGAAACGAGCAAACAAAAAGACCTCCTCGCTATAAGCCATGACCTATAAGTTATTTTGGTGAAAAAATGTAGTTTAGGCCCTCACTATCATCATTCATGATTTTTCAAGAAGATACGGGCCAATTAGACTTGGAATACGTGAAACGATGTGAGTGTAATAAAAACTCGTCAAAAACCTGTCGGGCTCCGTTTGAACTCGTTTGAACCTAGTTGGACGCGAAACAAGCTTACGATAAAAAATCATCGCTATAAGCCATGACCTATGAGTTATTTTTGTCAAAAAAGGTAGTTTGAGCCCTCAAAATCGGCTTTCATGGTTTTTCTAGAAAATTTGAGTGAACTGGACTTGAAATACGTGAAACAATGTGAATGTGATAAAAGCCGATGAAAAACTATCGGGCTAGGTTTGAGTTGTTTAGACTCAGGCCGATGTGAAATGGGCCAACTATCAAAACTCCTTATTATAAGCCATGACTCGTGAGTTATTTTGGTTAAAAAATGTAGTTTAGGCCCTCAAAATCAGCCTTTATGGTTTTTCGGGAAGATACCAATCAACTAGACTTGGAATATATGAAACGATACGAGTCCGTAAAAACCGACGATAAATTGTCGGCCTAGGTTTGAAATATTTTGATCGATTTTGATGCGAAACGAGCTAATGATCAAAACTCATAGGTATAATCCATGACTTATGAGTGATTTTGATTAAAAAAATATAGTTTAGGCCCTCAAAATCGACCTTCATAGCTTTCAAGAAGATTTGGGCCAACTGGACTTAGAATACGTGAAACGATGCAAGTGCGATAAAAACCGACAAAAAATTATCGGGCTAGGTTTGAGCTCGTTTAGACCTAATTCGATACAAAACGAGCTAAAAAAAAACTCCTCGCTATAAGCCATGACATATGAGTTATTTTCATCAAAAAATATAGTTTAGGCCCTCAAAATCGACTTTCATGGATTTTCAAGATAATACAAGCTACATGGTCTTGGAATTCGCGAAACGATGCTAGTGGGATAAAATTGATGAAAAACTATCAAGCTAAATTTGAACTCGTTGAACCTATTTCGATACGAAACGGGCTAATGATCAAAACTCATCGCTATAAGCCATGACCTATGAGTTATTTTGGTCAAAAAACGTAGTTTAAGCCCTCAAAATCAGCCTTCATGGATTTTGAAGAAGATACGGGCAACCGATTTTTGAATACGTCGAATGGTGTGAGAGCAATAAAAATTAAAGAAAAAGTATTAGCCTAGTTTTAAGCTATTTGGACCTAGTTCGATGCAAAACGGACAAATGACCAAAACTCATAACTATAAGCCATGACCTATGACTTATTTTAGTCAAAAAAGGTAGTTTAGGCCCTCAAAATCAGCCTTAACGGTTTTTTAAAAAGAAACGAACCAACTGGACTTAGAATACGTGAAATGATGTGAGTGCGATAAAAAGTAACGAAAAACTATCGAGCTAGGTTTGAGTCTGTTTGGACTTAGTTCTATGTGAAACGAGCAAACGAAAAGAACTCTTCACTCTAAGCCATGACCTATGAGTTATTTTGGTGAAAAAATGTAGTTTAGGCCCTCAAAATTAGCTTTCATGATTTTTCAAGATAATACAAGCTACCCGGTCTTGGAATTCATGAAACGGTGTTAGTGGGATAAAATTGATGAAAAATTGTCGGGCTAAGTTTGAACTCGTTGGACCTATTGTGATGCGAAATGGGCCAACGATCAAAACTAATCGCTATAAGCCATGACCTATGAGTTATTTTGGTCAAAAAATATAGTTTAAGCCCTCAAAATCAGCCTTCATGGATTTTCAAGAAGATACGGGGCGAATGATTTTTGAATACGTGTGAGAGCGATAAAAGCCGAAGAAAAACTATTGGCCTAGTTTTAAGTCTGTTTGGACTTAGTTCGATGCAAAACGAGCCAACAACCAATACTCATAACTATAAGTCATGACCTATGACTTATTTTAGTCAAAAAAGGTAGTTTAGGCCCTCAAAATCAGCCTTCATAGTTTTTTAAAAAGAAACGGACCAATTAGACTTGGAATACGTAAAACGATATGAGTGCGATAAAAACTAATGAAAAACTATCGAGCTAGGTTTAAGTCGTTTAGAGTTAGTTCGATGTGAAACGGCAAACAAAAAAGAACTCCTCGCTATAAGCCATGACCTATGAGTTATTTTGGTCAAAAAATGTAGTTTGGGCCCTCAAAATCAGCATTCATGATTTTTCAAGAAGATACGAGCCAACTAGACTTAGAATACATGAAATGGTGTGAGTACGATAAAAATTGATAAAAAACTCGTTGGGTTCGGTTTGAGGTGTTTGGACCTAGTTAGACGTGAAACAAGACAACAACAAAAACTCATTGCTATAAACCATGACCTATGAGTTATTTTGTCAAAAAAGGTAGTTTAGGCCCTCAAAATCAGCCTTCGTGATTTTTCAAGAAGATGCGGATCAACTTGTTTTGGATTACGTCGAATGGTGTGAAAGCGATAAAAGCCGATGAAAAACTATCGACTAGTTTTGAGCGATTTGGACCTAGTTCGATGCTAAATGGGCCAACGATCAAAATTCTTTGCTTTAAGCCATGATTTATGAATGATTTTGGTAAAAAATATAGTTTAGGCCCTCAAAATCAGCATTCACGGTTATTCAAGAAGATGGAGCCAAACTGGATTTAGAATACTTTGAACGTTTTGAGAGCATGAAAAACTCAAGAAAAACTATCGACCCGAGTTTTGAGCTATTTGGACCTAGTTTGATGCGAAACGGGCTAAAAATCAAAACTCATCACTATAAGCCATGACCTATGAGTGATTTTGGTAAAAAAATATAGTTTATGCTCTCAAAATCATCATTCATTTTTTTCAAGAAAATTCGAGCCAACTAGACTCGAAATATGTAAAATGATGTGAGTGCGATAAAAGCCGATGAAAAATTATCCAAGTTAGGTTTGAGTTGTTTGCATCTAGTTTGATATGAAACGTGCCAACGATAAAAATCCTCGTTATAAGCCATGACATATGAGTGCTTTTGGTAAAAAAAATACAGTTTAGGCCTTCAAAATCAACGTTCATGGTTTTTCAAGAAGATGTAGATCAACTCGGTTTTGAAATACGTCGAATGGTGTGAGAGTTATAAAAAATAATAATAAATTATTGGCCTAGTTTTGAGCGATTGGACTTAGTTCAATGCGAAATGGGCCAACGATCAAAACTAATTGCTTTAAGCCATGACCTATGAGTGATTTGGGTAAAAAAAGTAGTTTAGGCCGTCGAATCGGCATTCACGGTTATTCAAGAAGATGCGACTTAACTCGGATTGAGAATACTTCAAACAAGTATAAGAGCAAGACTACCTAAAGAAAAACTATTGACCGAGTTTTGAGATGTTGGGACCTAGTTCGAGGTAACACGGGCCAACGATCAAAACTCGTCGCTATAAGCCATGACCTATGAGTGATTTTGGTAAAAAAATGTAGTTTAAGCCCTCAAAATCATCCTTCAAGATTTTTAAGAAGATTCGGGCCAACTGGAATTGGAATACATGAAATGGTGAGAGTGCGATAAAAATTGATGAAAAACTATTGGGCTAAGCTTGAGTCGTTTAGACCTAGTTCGATGCGAAACCGACCAACGACTAAAAATCATAGCTTTAAGCTATGACCTATGAGTTATTTTGGTCAAAAAAGATAGTTGAGGCCCTCGGAATCAGCCTTCATGATTTTTCAAGAAGATGCGGATCAACCGATTTTAGATTATATCGAATGGTGTGAGAGCGATAAAAGCCGATGAAAAACTATCGAACCGAGCTTTGAGCGATTCGGACCTAGTTCGATACGAAACGGCCAACGATCAAAACTCATTACTTTAAGCCATGACTTATGAGTGATTTGGGTACAAAAATATAAATTAGGCCATCAAAATCAGCATTTATGGTTAGTCAAGTAGATGCGACTCAACTTGATTTAGAATACTTCGAATGTTATGAGAGCAAGAAATACAAAAGAAAAACTATCGACCTAATTTTGAGTTGTTTGGACCTAGTTTGATGTGAAACGGGCCAACAACCAAAACTCATTACTATAGGCCATGACCTATGAGTTATTTTTGTAAAAAAAAGTAGTTTAAGCCCTCAAAATCAGCTTTCACGGTTTTTTATGAAGATGCGGATCAACCGGTTTTGGATTACGTCAAACGGTGTGAGAGCGATAAAACCGATGAAAAACTATCGACCTAGTTTTAAGCGATTTGTACCTAGTTCGATGTAAAATGGGCTAAAGATCAAAACTCATTACTTTAATCCATGACCTATGAGTGATTTAGGTAAAAAAAATATAGTTTAGGCCCTCAAAATCGAATTGATTGTTATTCAAGAAGATGCAGCCTAACCGGATTTAGCATACCTTGAACGGTAAGAGAGCAAGAAAGCTTGAAGAATAACTATCGATCGAGTTTTATGTTGTTTGGACCTAGTTCGATGTGAAACGGGCCAACAATCAAAACTTATCGCTATAAGCCATGACCTATGAGTGATTTTGGTAAAACAAATATAGTTTAGGCCCTCAAAATCATCCTTCAAGGTTTTTTAAGAAGATTCGAGCCAACCTGGACTTGGAATATGTGAAATGGTGAGAGTGTGATAAAAACTCGATGACAAATTGTTGGGCTAGGTTTGAGTTGTTTGGACCTAGTTCGATGTGAAATCGATCAACAACTAAAATCCATGCCTATAAGCCATGACTTATGAGTTATTTTGGTCAAAAAATATAATTTGAGCCCTCAAAATCAGCCTTCATGGATTTTCAAGAAGATACGAAGCCATCGGGTTTTTGAATAAATCGAACAATATGAGAGCGATAAAAACCGAAAAAAACTATTGGCTTAGTTTTGAGACTGTTTGCACCTAGTTTGATGCGAAACTTGCCAACGATAAAATCCTCGATATAAGCCATGACCTATGAGTTATTTTTGTCAAAAAAGGTAGTTTAGGCCCTCAAAATTAGCATTCATGATTTTTTAAGAAGATGCAAACCAACTAGTTTTGCATTATGTCGAACGGTGTGAGAGCGATAAAAACTCGTTAAAAAATTATCGACCCGGTTTTAAGTGATTTGGACTTAGTTCGATGTGAAATAGGCCAACAATCAAAACTCATTACATTTAGTCATGACTTATGAGTGATTTTTGTAAAATAATGTAGTTTAGACCCTCAAAATCTGTCTTCACGGTTTTTCAAGAAGATGTAGCCCAACTTAATTTAGAATACTTTGAACGTTATGAGAGCAAGAAATACAAAAGAAAAACTATAGACTCAATTTTGAGTTGTTTGGACCTAGTTCGATGCGAAAAAGGCTTACGATCAAAACTTATTGCTATAAGCCATGACCTATGAGTGATTTTGGTAAAATAATATAGTTTAGGCCCTCAAAATCAACTTTCAAGGTTTTTCAAGAAGATCCAAGCCAACTGGACTTAGAATCCGTGAAATGGTGTGAGAGCGATAAAAACCGACGAAAAACTATTGGGCTAGATTTGAGTTATTTACACGTAGTTCGATGCAAAATGAGCCAACGACCAAAACTCATAGCTATAAGGCATGACCTATGAGTTATTTTTGTCAAAAAAGGTAGTTTAGGCCCTCAAAATCCGCCTTCAAGGTTTTTCAAGAAGATGCGGACAAATTGGTTTTGGATTACGTCGAATGGTGTGAGAGCGATAAAAACCGATGAAAAACTATTGACCTAATTTTGAGCTATTTGGACTTAGTTCGATACGAAATGGGCCAACAATCAAAACTCATTGCTCTAAGCCATGACTTATAAGTGATTTTTGTAAAATAATATAGTTTAGGCTCTCAAAATCAACATTCATGGTTATTCAAGAGGATTCAGTCCAACTTGATTTAGAATACTTTGAACGTTATAAGAGCAAGAAATACTAAAGAAAACTATCGACCCAGCTTTTATAAGTCATGACCTAAGAGTTATATTTGTCGGAAAAGGTAGTTTAGGCCCTCAAAATCAGCCTTCATGGTTTTTGAAAAAGATGTGGATCAATTTGTTTTGGATTATGTCGAATCGTATGAGAGCGATAAAAATTGATAAAAAACTATCGATCCAAGTTAGAGCGATTTAGACCTAGTTCGATACGAAACATGCTAACGATCAAAACTCATTGCTTTAACCCACGACTTATGAGTAATTTGGGTATAAAAATGTAGTTTAAGCCCTCAAAATCAGCATTCATGGTTATTCAAGAAGATACGACCTAACTAGATTTAGAATACTTCGAACGTTATTAGAGTAAGAAAAACTATTGACCCAGCTTTGAGTCAGTTTGTAACTAGTTCGATGCGCAATGAGCCAACGATCAAAACTCATCGCTATAAGCCATGACCTATGAGTGATTTTGGTAAAAAAAATATAGTTTAGGCTCTCAAAATCGTTTTTTAAGGTTTTTTAAGAAGATCCGACCAACTGGACTTAAAATACGTGAAACGATGTAAAAGCGATAAAACCGACGAAAAACTATTATGCTAGATTTGAGTTATTTACATATAGTTCAATGTGAAATGGGCTAACGACCAAAACTCATAGTTATAATGCATGACCTATGAGTTATTTTGGTTAAAAAAGGTAGTTTAGGCTCTCAAATTCCGTCTTCACAGCTTTTCAAGAAGATGTAGCCCAACTTAATTTAGAATACTTTGAACGTTATGAGAGCAAGAAATATAAAAGAAAAACTATCGACCTAATTTTGAGTTGTTTGGACCTAGTTCGATGTGAAACGGGCCAATGACCAAAACTCATTGCTATAAGCCATGACCTATGAGTTATTTTTGTTAAAAAAGGTAGTTTAGGCCCTCAAAAGTAGCCTTCATGGTTTCTTAAGAAGATGTAGATCGACCGGTTTTGGATTACGTCGAACGGTGTGAGAGCAATAAAAGCCGATGAAAAACTATCGACCCAGCTTTGAGCGATTTGGACCTAGTTTGATGCGAAACATACGAACGATCAAAACTCATTGCTTTAAGCAATAACCTATGAGTGATTTGGGTATAAAAATATAGTTTAAGCCCTTAAAATTAGCATTCACGGTTAATAAAGAAGGTGCGACCTAATTGGATTTAGAATACTTCGAACGTTATTAGAGTAAGAAAAACCGAAAAAAACTATCAACCCAGCTTTTAAGTTGTTTGGACCTAGTTTGATGCGAAACGTGCCAACGATCAAAACTCATCGCTATAAGCCATGACCTATGGCGATTTTGGTAAAAAAATATAGTTTAAGCCCTCAAAATCGTCTTTCAAGGTTTTTCAAGAAGATCCGGGCCAACTGGACATAGAATACGTGAAACGGTATGAGAGTGATAAAAACTAACGAAAAACTATTAGGCTAGATTTCAATTAATTGCACGTAGTTCGATACGAAATGGGCTAACAACCAAAACTCGCAGCTATAAAGCATGACCTATGAGTTATTTTTGTCAAAAAAGGTAGTTTAGGCCCTCAAAATTTACCTTCATGGTTTTTTAAGAAGATGTACACCAACCGGTTTTGGATTACGTCGAACGGTGTGAGAGTGATAAAACCGATGAAAAACTATCGACCTAATTTTGAGCGATTTGGACCTAGTTCGATGCGAAGGGGCTAACAATCAAAACTCATCGCTATAAGCCATGACCTATGAGTGATTTTTGTAAAAAAAAATATAGTTTAAGCCCTCAAAATCATCCTTCAAGGTTTTTTAAGAAGATTCGAGCCAACTAGACATGGAATACTTGTAATGGCGAGAGTGTGATAAAAACCGATGAAAAGTTGTTGGGCTAGGTTTGAGTCCGTTTGGACCTAGTTCGATGCGAAAGGAGCCAATGAATAAAACCCATGGCTATAAGCCATGACTTATGAGTTAAAAAATATAGTTTAAGCCCTCAAAATCAACCTTCATAAATTTTCAAGAAGATATCGGCCATCGAGTTTTTGAATACATCAAACAAGTATGAGATCGATAAAAGCCGAAGAAAAACTATCGGGGTAGGTTTGAGTCGTTTGGACCTAGTTTGATGTGAAACGAGCCAACGACCAAAACTCATCGCTATAAGCCATGACCTATGAGTTCTTTTTGTGAAAAAACATAGTTTAGGCTCTCAAAATCAGCCTTCGTAGTTTTTCAAAAAGATACGAGCCAACTCGGACTTGTAATTTGTGAAACGCTCGTTAGTGCAATAAAAACTAACAAAAAGCTCGTTGGGCTAGGTTTGAGCTATTTGGACCTAGTTCGATGCGAAACGGGCCAACAACCAAAACTCATAGCTATAAGCCATGACCTATGAGTTATTTTGGTCAAAAAAGGTAATTTAGGCCCTCAAAATCCGCTTTCATAGTTTTTTAAGAAAATACGAGCCAACTAGACTTGGAATATGTGAAATGGTGTGAGTGCGATAAAAGCCGACAAAAAAGTCTCGGGCTATGTTTGAGTTGTTTGGACCTAGTTCGATGCGAAGCGGGCTAACGACCAAAACTCATAGCTATAAGCCATGACATAAGAGTTATTTTGGTTAAAAAAGGTAGTTTAGGCCTTTTAAATTAGCGTTCATGATTTTTAAAGAAGACACGGGCCAATTGGACTAGGAATACTCGAAATGGTGTGAGTGCGATAAAAGCCGATAAAAAATTATTGGCCTAGGTTTGAATTGTTTGGACCTAGGTCGATGTGAAATGTGCTAGTGATCAAAACTCATCGCTATAAGCCATGACATATGAGTTATTTTAGTCAAAAAATATAGTTTAAGCCCTCAAAATCAGCATTCACGACTATTCAAGAAGATGCGGTAGAACCGGATTTAGCATACTTCGAACATTAAGAGAGCAAGAAAAACCGAAGAAAAACTATTGACCCAGCTTTTGAGCTATTTGGACCTAGTTCGATGTGAAACGGGTCAACGATTAAAACTAATCGCTATAAGCCATGAGCTATAAGTGATTTTGGTAAAAAAATATAGTTTAGGCTCTCAAAATCATCCTACATGTTTTTCAAGAAGATTCGGCTCAACTGGACTTGGAATACGTGAAATAATGTGAGTGAGATAAACACTTACAAAAAACTATCGGGCTAGGTTTGAGCTATTTGGATCTAGTTCATTATGAAACGATCCAACGATAAAAAATCATCACTAGAAGCCACGAGCTATGAGTTATTTTGGTGAAGAAATATAATTTAGGCCCTCAAACTCATCCTTCATGGTTTTTCAAGAAGATACAAGCCAACCTGGACTTGGAATATGTGAAACGATGTGAGTTCGATAAAAATTGATGAAAAGTCGTCGTGCTAGGCTTGAGTCGTTTGGACCTAGTTCAATGGAAAACGGGCCAACGATCAAAAGTCATAGCTATACACCATAACTTATGAGTTATTTTGGTCAAACAAGGTTATTTAGGACCTCAAAATCAGCCTTCATGATTTTTCAAGACGATGCAGAGCAACCGATTTGGAATACATCGAACGGTATGAGAGTGATAAAACCGATGAAAAACTATAGACCCAGCTTTTAGTCGTTTGGACCTAGTTTGATGCGAAACAAGCAAACGATCAAAACTCATCGCTATAAGCCATGACCTATGAGTGATTTTGGTAAAAAAAATATATAGTTTAGGCTCTCAAAATCATCCTTCATGGTTTTTCAAGAAGATTCGAGCCAACTAGACTTGGAATATTTGAAACGGTGTGAGTGCGGTTAAAACCGATGAAAAACTATCGAGCTAGGATTGAGCTCGTTTGGACCTAGTTCGATGTAAAACGAGCCAATGACCAAAACTCAAAGCTATGAGTTATGACATATGAGTTATTTTGGTCAAAAAAGGTAGTTTAGGCCTTCAAAATCAGCCTTTACTATTTCTTAAGAAGATTTAGACCAACTCGGTTTTGGATTATGTCGAACGGTATAAGAGCGATAAAAGCCGATGAAAAATTATCGATCCAATTTTGAGCGATTTGGACTAAGTTCGATGCAAAACGGGCCAACGATCAAAACTCATTGCTTTAAGCCATGACTTATGAGTGATTTTGGTAAAATAATGTAATTTAGGCCTTTAAAATCGGCATTCATTGTTATTCTAAAAGATGCGACCTAACTTGATTTAGAATACTTCTAACGTTATCGTAGCAAGAAATATCGAAGAAAAGCTATTGACCCAGCTTTGAGTTGTTTGGACCTAGTTCGATGTGAAACGGGCCAACGACCAAAACTCATAGCTATAAGCAACGATCTATGAGTTATTTTTATCAAAAAAAGGTAGTTTAGGCCCTTAAAATCAGCCTTACTCGTTTTTTAAGAAGATGCGGATCAACCGGTTTTGGATTACGTCGAACGGTGTGAGAGCGATAAAACCGATGAAAAACTATCGACCCAGCTTTGAGCGATTTGGACCTAGTTCGATGCGAAATGAGTCAACGATCAAAACTCATTACTTTAAGCCACGACCTATGAGTGATTTGAGTAAAAAATATAGTTTAGGCCCTCAAAATCAGCATTCAAGGTTATTTAAGAAGGTGCGACCTAACCGCATTTAGCATACTTCGGACGATATGAGAACAAGAAAACTTGAAGAAAAACTATCAATCCAGCTTTGAGCTCTTTGGACCTAGTTCGATGTGAACCAGGCCAACGATCAAAACTCATCGCTATAAGCCATGACTTATGAGTGATTTTGGTAAAAAAAATATAGTTTAGGCTCTTAAAATCATCTTTCTTGGTTTTTCAAGAAGATTCGAGTCAACTGGACTTTGAATACGTGAAATGATGTGAGTGTGATAAAAATTGACGAAAAACTATCAAGCTAGGTTTGAGCTCGTTTGGACTTATTTTGATGCGAAACGTGCCAACAATAAAAAATTATTGCTATAAGCCATGACCTATGAGTGATTTTGGTTAAAAAAAATATAGTTTAGGCTCTCAAAATCGGCCTTTATGATTTTTCAAGAATATTCGAGCCAACTTAACTTGAAAAAAGTGAAACGATGTGAGTGCAATAAAACCGATGAAAAACTATGGGGCTAGGTTTGAGATGTTTGGACTTAGTTCGATGCGAAACGGGCCAATGATTAAAACTCATCACTATATCCCATGACCTATGATCGATTTTGGTAAAAAAAAAATAGTTTATGCCCTCAAAATCAGCTTTCATGGTTTTTCAAAAAGATTCGAGCAAACTAGATTTGGAATACGTGAAACGGTGTGAGTGTGAAAAAAGCCGATGAAAATCTATCCGGCTAGGTTTGAGATGTTTTGACCTAGTTCGATGTGAAACGGGCCAACGATCAAAACTCATCGCTATAAGTCATAACATATATGTGATTTTGGTAAAAAAAAAAAAAAAAAGTAGTTTAGGCACTCAAAATCATCCTTCATGGTTTTTCAAAAAGATTTGGGCCAACTTGGACTTGGAATATGTGAAACGGTGTAAGTGTGATAAAAACCGAAGAAAAAGCTATTGGGCTATGTTTGAGCTCGTTTGGACCTAGTTCAATGCGAAACGGGCCAATGATAAAAATCCTCGCTCTAAGCCATGACCTATGAGTGATTTTGTTAACAAAATATAGTTTAAGCCCTTCAAATTAGCCTTGATGGTTTTTTAAGAAGATGCGGACAAACTAGTTTTGGAATACGTTGAACGGTGTGAAAGCGATAAAAATTGATGGAAAACTATCGACTCAATTTTGAGTCGTTTGGACTTAGTTCGATTCGAAACGAGCCAACGATCAAAATTCCATGACATATGAGTGATTTTGGTAAAAAAATCTTA
The DNA here is from genome assembly GCA_963924115.1 of Dovyalis caffra. Lineage (NCBI taxonomy): Eukaryota > Viridiplantae > Streptophyta > Magnoliopsida > Malpighiales > Salicaceae > Dovyalis > Dovyalis caffra. Next base: position 319,419 of record CAWUPB010001179.1, on the reverse strand, counting down.
TTTAGGCCCTCAAAATCATCTTTCATGGCTTTTCAAGAAGATTCGGGTCAATCTGGACTTAGAATACGTGAAACGGTATGAGTGAAATAAAAGCTCGATGAAAAAATATCGAGCTAGGTTTAACCTATTTGGACCTAGTTTGATGCGAAACGGCCAATGACCGAAACTCCTAGCTATAACCCATGACTTACGAGTTATTTTGGTTAGAAAAGATAGTTTAGGCCCTCATAATCAGCCTTCATGGTTTGCAAGAAGACACAAACCAACTGGTTTTAGATTACGTTAAGCGATGTGGGAGCAATAAAAGCCGATGAAAAACTATCGACCCAGCTTTATGCGATTTGGACGTAGTTCGATGCGAAACGGGCCAACGATCAAAACTCATTGCTTTAAGCCATGACTCGTGAGTGATTTTTGATGAAATAATGTAGTTTAGGCACTCAAAATCAGCATTCATGATTATTCAAGAAGATGCGACCCAACTTGATTTAGAATACTTCGAATGTTATGAGAGCAAGAAATGCCGAAGAAAAATTATTGATCCAAGTTTTGAGCTATTTGGACCTAGTTCGATGCAAAATGGGCCAACGATCAAAACTCATCTTTATAAACCATGAGATGTGAGTGATTTTGTAAAAAATATAGTTTAGTCCCTCAAAATCATCCTTTATAGTTTTTCAAGAAGATTCGAGCCAACTGGACTTGAAATACATGAAACGGTGTGAGTGCGATAAAAAATGATGAAAAACTATCGAGCTAGGCTTGAGTCTGTTTGGATTTAGTTCGGTGTGAAACGGGCCAACGATAAAAACACATAGCTATAAGCCATGATCTATGAGTTATTTTTGTGACAAAATGTAGCTTAGGCCCTCAAAATCATCCTTTGTAGTTTTTCAAGAAGATACGGGCCAATTGGACTTGGAATATATGAAACGCTATGGGTGCGATAAAAACTAACGAAAAACTATCATGCTAGGCTTGAGTCTGTTTTGACCTAGTTTGATGCGAAATGGGTCAACGACAAAAACTAATGGTTATAAGCCATGACCTATGAGTTAATTTGGGCAAAAAAGATAGTGTACGCCCTCAAACTCGGCCTTCACGGTTTTTAAAGAAGATGTTGAACAACTAGTTTTAGAGTACGTCGAACGGTGTGAGAGCGATAAAAAATGATGAAAAACTATCAACCCGAGCTTTGAGCAATCTGGACCTAGTTCGATGTGAAACGGACCATAGATCAAAACTCATTGCTTTAAGCCAAGACCTATGAATGATTTTGGTAAAAAGAATGTAGTTTAGGTTCTCAACATCGGCATTCTCGATTATTCATTAAGATTCAGACCTAACTGGATTTAGAATACTTCGAATGTTATGAGAGCAAAAAAAATTAAAGAAAAAGCTGTCGGCCTAGTTTTGAGTCGTTTGGACCTAGTTCGATCCGAAACGGGCCAACGATCAAAACTCATCTCTATAAGCCATGACCGATAAGTGATTTTGGTAAAAAAATGTAATTTACGCCCTCAAAATTAGCCTTCATGGTTTTTCAAGATGATTAGGGTCAATCTGGACTTGGAACACGTGAAACGGTGTGAGTGCGATAAAAGCCGATGAAAAACTCGTTAGGGTAGGTTTGAGCTATTTGGACCTAGTTCGATGTGAAACGAGCCAACGTCCAAAACTCATAGCTATAAGCCATGCCCTATGAGCTATTGTTATGGAAAAATGTAGGCCTTAAAAATCACCATTCGTTGTTTTTCAAGAAGGTACGAGCCAACTGGAATTGAAATACGTGAAACGATGTGAGTGCGATAAAACTAATGAAAAACTATCGGGTTAGGTTTGAGATGTTTTAACCTAGTTCGATGTAAAACGAGTCAACGACCAAAATTCTATGCAATAAGCCATGACCTATGAGTTATTTTGGTTAAAAAAGGTAGTTTAGGCCCTCAAAATCACCCTTCATGTTTTTCCAAGAAGATGCGGACCAATTAGTTTTGGAATACGTCGAATGGTGTGAGAGCAATAAAAGCCGATGAAAAACTATCGACCTAGTTTTGAGCGATTTGGACTAATTCGATGCGAAATGGGCCAACGATCAAAACTCATTGCTTTAAGCCAAGACCTATGGGTGATTTTTGTAAAAAAAATATAGTTTAGGTCCTCAAAATCAGCATTCTTAGTTATTTATTATGATGCAACCCAATTGGATTTAGAATACTTCGAACGTTATGAGAGTAAGAAAAATTGAAGAAAAACTATCGACCTAGTTTTGAGTCTGTTTGGACCTAGTTCAATGCGAAACGGGCCAACGATCAAAACTCATCGCTATAAGCCATGACCTATGAGTGATTTTGGTAAAAAAAAATATAGTTTAGGCCCCTAAAATTAGCCTTCATGGTTTTTCGTAAAGATTCGAGCTAACAAGACTTGTATTACGTGCAACGAGTGTGAGTGCGATAAAAGCCGACGAAAAACTATCGAGCTAGGTTTGAGCTTTATGGACGGAGTTCGATGAAAAATGGTCCAATGACCAAAACTCATAGCTATAAGCCATGACCTATGAGTTACTTTGGTAAAAAAATATAGTTTAGGCCCTCAAAATTAGCCCTCATGATTTTTCATGAATATACGAGCCAACTGGACTTGGAATACGTGAAACGGTGTGAGTGCGATAAAAGCCGACAAAAAGCTATCGAGCTAGGTTTGAGCTTTTTTGACTTAGTTCGATGAGAAACGAGTCAACGATCAAAACTCATGGCTATAAGTCATGACCTATGAGTTAATTTCTCTAAAAAGGTAGTTTAGGCCCTCAAAATTAGCTTCACGGTTTTTAAAGAAGATGTGGGCCAACTAGTTTTGGATAACGTCGAACGATGTGAGAGCGATAAAACCGATGAAAAACTATCCATTCGGTTCCGAGAGATTTGGATATAGTTCGATGTGAAAAGGGTCAACGATCAAAACTCATTGCTTTAAGCCAAGACCTATAAGTGATTTTGGTTAAAAATATATAGTTTAGACCCTCAAAATCAGCATTCACGGTTATTCATTAAGATGCAACTCAACTGGATTTAGGATACTTCGTATGTTATAAGAGCAAGAAAAATTGAAAAAAACCTATCAACCCGAGTTTTGAGCTATTTGGACCTAGTTCGATGCGAAACGGGCCAACGATCAAAACTCATCGTTATAAGCCATGACCTATGAGTGATTTTGATAAAAAAATGTAATTTAGGCTCTCAAAATTAGCCTTAATGGTTTTTCAAGAAGATTCGAGCCAACTAGGCTTGGAATACGTGAGACAGATGTGAGTGCGATAAAAATTGATGAAAAACTATCGAGTTAGGTTTGAGTTGTTTGGACCTAGTTTGATGCGAAACGGGTCAACGACCAAAACTCATAGCTATAAGCAATGACCTATGAGTTATGTTGGTCAAAAAGGTAGTTTAGGCCCTCAAAATCAGCCTTCATGGTTTTTCAAGAAGGTGTGGACCAACTAGTTTTAGATTACGTCGAATGGTGTGAGAGCGATAAAAATTGATAAAAAACTATCAACTCGGTTTTGAGCAATTTGGAAGTCGTTCGATATGAAATGGGCCAATGATCAAAACTCATTGCTTTAAGCCATGACCTATTAGTGATTTGTGTTAAAATAGTGTAGTTTAGGCCCTCAAAATTGGCATTCACGGTTATTCAAGAAGATGCGACCCAACTTGATTTAGATTACTTTGAACGTTATGAGAGCAAGAAATACCGAAGAAAAACTATCGACCGAGTTTTGAGCTATTTGGACCTAGTTCGATGCGAAACGGACCAAGGATAAAAAATCATTGCTATAAACCATGAGTCGTGAGTGATTTTGGTAAAAAAAAATATAGTTTAGGCTCTCAAAATCATCCCTCATAGTTTTTTAAGAACATTCTAGCCAACTCGGACTAGGAATACGTGAAACGATGTGAGTGCGATAAAAGCCGACGAAAAACTATTAAGCTAGGTTTGGACGGTTTGGACCTAGTTCGATGTGAAAAGGGCCAACAACCAAAACTCATAGCTATAAGCCATCACCTATGAGTTCTTTTTGTGAAAAAACGTAGTTTAGGCTCTTAAAATCGACCTTCGTAATTTTTGAAGAAGATACGGGGCAACTAGACTTGGAATACATGAAATAGTGTGAGTGCGATAAAAATTAATGAAAAGTTATCGAGCTAGGTTTGAGCTATTTTGACCTAGTTTGATGCGAAACGAGTCAACGACGAAAACGCATAGCTATAAGCCATGACCTATGAGTTAATTTATTCAAGAAAGGTAGTTTAGGCCCTCAAAATCAGCCTTTATGGTTTTTCAAGAAGATGTAGACCAACTTGTTTTGGATTACGTTGAATGATGTGAGAGCGATAAAAGCCGATGAAAAACTATCTACCCGAGCTTTGAGCAATTTAGACGTAATTGTATGCGAAAAGAGCCAACGATCAAAACTCATTGCTTTAAGTCATGACCTATAAGTCATTTTTGGTAAAATAATGTAGTTTATGCCCTCAAAATCAGCAATCATGGTTATTCAAGAAGATGCAGCCCAACTTGATTTAGAATACTTCGAACGTTATGAGAGCAAGAAATACGAAAGAAAAACTATCAACCCAGCTTCGAGTCTGTTTGGACCTAGTTCGATGCAAAAAAGGTCAACGATCAAAACTCATCACTATAAGCCATGACCTATGAGTGATTTTGATAAAAAAAATATAGTTTAGGCCCTCAAAATTAGCCTTCATGGTTTTTCGGAAGATTCGAGCCAATTGGACTTGCATTACGTGAAATGGTGTGAGTGCGATAAAAACTAATGAAAAACTATCGGGCTAGGTTTAAGTTTTTTGGACTTAGTTTGATGAGAAATGGGCCAATGACCAAAATTCATAGCTATAAGCCATGACTTATGAGTTACTTTGTTAAAAAAATTATAGTTTAGGCCCTCAAAATTAGCCCTCATGATTTTTCATGAATATACGAGCCAACTCGGACTTGGAATACGTGAAACGGCGTGAGTGCGATAAAAACTAACAAAACGTTATCGAGCTAGGTTTGAGTTGTTTTGACTTAGTTCGATGCGAAATGAGTCAACGATCAAAACTCATTACTATAAGTCATGACCTATAAGTTAATTTGTTCAAAAAGGTAGTTTAGGCCCTCAAAATCGACCTTCACAGCTTTTCAAAAAGATGTGGACCAACAAGTTTTGAATTACGTCGAATGGAGTGAGAGCGATAAAACCGATGAAAAACTATCGACCTAGTTTTAAGCGATCCGGACGTAGTTCGATACGGAAAGGGCCAACGATCAAAACTCATTGCTTTAAACCAAGACCTATGAGTGGTTTTGGTTAAAAAAATATAACTTAGGCCCTCAAAATCAACATTCACGATTATTCATTATGATGCAGCCTAATCGGATTTAGAATACTTCGTATATTATGAGAGCAAGAAAAACTAAAGAAAAACTATCAACCCAATTTTGAGTCCGTTTAGACCTACTTCGATGTGAAACGGGTCAACGATCAAAACTCATCGTTATAAGCGATGACCTATGAGTGATTTTGGTAAAACAAATGTTGTTTAGGCCCTTCAAATTAGCCTTCATGGTTTTTCGGGAAGATTCGAGCCAACCGGGCTTGGAATACGTGAGACGGTGTGAGTGCGATAAAAGCCGATGAAAAAGTATCGGGCTAGGTTTGAGCCGTTTGGACTCGGTTTGATGCGAAACGGGCCAACGGCTAAAACTCATAGCTATAAGCAATGACCTATGAGTTATTTTGGTCAAAAAAGGTAGTTTAGGCCCTCAAAATCGGCCTTCACGGTTTTTCAAAAAGATGCGATCCAATTGGTTTTTTATTACTTCGAATGGTGTAACAACGATAAAAACCGATAAAAAACTATCGACCTCAATTTTGAGCAATTTGGATGTTGTTCGATACGAAACGGGCGAACGATCAAAACTTATTACTTTAAGTCATGACCTATTAGTGATTTTTGGTAAGATAGTGTAGTTTAGGCCCTCAAAATCAGCATTAATGGTTATTCAAAAAGATGCAGCTCAACTTGATTTAGAATACTTTGAACATTATGAGAGCAAGAAATATTGAAGAAAAACTATCAACCATTTTTGAGTCGTTTGGACCTAATTCGATGCGAAATGGCCCAACAATAAAAAATCATAACCGTAAACCATGAGTCGTGAGTGATTTTGGTAAAAAAAAATATAGTTTAGGCCCTAAAAATCATCCTTCATTGTTTCCCAAGAACATTCGGGCCAACCAGATTTGGAATATGTGAAACGATGTGAGTGCGATAAAAATTGACGAAAAACTATCGGGCTAGGTTTGAGCGATTTGAACCTAGTTCAATGTGAAACGGGCCAACGACCAAAACTCATCGCTATAAGCCATGACCTATGAGTTCTTTTTGTGATAAAACCGTTGGGCTAGGTTTGAGTCGTTTGGACCTAGTTTGATGCGAAACGGGTCAACGATCAAAACTCATAGCTATAAGCCATGACCTATGAGTTATTTTGGTCAAAAAAGATAGTTCACGCCCTCAAATCAGCCTTCATAATTTTTCAAGAAGATGCGGACCAACTAGTTTTGGATTTCGTCGAACGGTGTGAGGGCGATAAAAACTAATGAAAAATTATCGACCTAGTTTTGAACGATTTGGACCTAGTTTGATACGAAACGGGCCAAGAATCAAAACTCATTGCTTTAACCAAGACCTAGTTCGATGTAACGCAACTAGATTTAGAATACTTCAAATGTTATGAGAGCAAGAGAAACCGAAGAAAAACTATGAGCTGCTTGGACCTAGTTTGATGCGAAATGGGCCAACGACCAAAATTCTTGGCTATAAGCCATGACCCATGAGTTATTTTGGTAAAAAAATATAGTTTAGGCCCTCAAAATCAGTCTTCATGGTTTTTCAACAAGATACGGGCCAACTGGATTTGGAATACATGAAACGGTGTGAGTGCGATAAAAAAAAAAAGTCGTTGGCTAGGTTTCGAATTGTTTTGACCTAATTCGATGCGAAACGGGTCAACTATAAAATCTTATAGCTATAAGCCATGATCTATGAGTTATTTTTGTCAAAAAAGATAGTTTAGGCCTTCTAAATCAGCCTTCGCAGCTTTTCAAAAAGATGCGGACCAACTAGTTTTGGATTATGTCGAACGATGTGAGAGCGATAAAAACCGATGAGAAATTATCGACCTAATTTTGAGTGATTTGGACCTAGTTCGATACAAAACAGTGCTAGCAATCAAAACTCATTGCTTTAACCAAACCTAGTTCGATGCGACTCTAACTAGATTTAGAATATTTCAAATGTTATGAGAGCAAGAAAAATTGAAGAAAAACTATCGACCTAGTTTTAAGCTATGACGTATGAGTGATTTTCGTAAAAAAATATAGTTTAGGCCCTCAAAATTAGCCTTCATGGTTTTTCAAGAAGATTCGACCCAAATGGACTTGGAATACATGAAATGGTGTGAGTGTGATAAAACCGACAAAAAACTATCGGGCTAGGTTTGAGTCTGTTTGGACCTAATTTGATGTGAAACGGGCCAATGACCAAAACTCATAGGTATAAGCCATGAACTATGAGTTATTTTGGTCAAAAAAGGTAGTTTACGCCCTCAAAATAAGCCTTTATCATTTTTCAAGAAGATGCGAACTAACTAGTTTTGGATTACGTTGAACGGTGTGAGAGCGATAAAAACTTATGAAAACTATCGACCCAATTTTGAGAAAATTGGACCTAGTTCGATGCAAAATAGGCCAATGATCAAAACTCATCGCTAGAAGCTAAGACATATGAGTGATTTTGGTAAAAAGTTTAGTTTAGGCCCTCAAAATCAGCCTTCATGGCTTTCCAAAAAGATTTGGGCCAACTCGGACTTGGAATAGGTGAAATTGTGTGAGTGCGATAAAAATTGATGAAAACTTATCGAGTAGGTTTGAGTCTGTTTGGACCTTGTTCAATGCGAAATAGGCTAACAATCAAAACTCATAGCTATAAGCCATGACCTATGAGTTATTTTGGCTAAAAAAGGTAGTCTAAGCCTTAAAATCAACCTTCATGGTTTTTCAACAAGACGCGGACCAACTAATTTTTGATTAAGTCGAATGGTGTGAGAGCGATAAAAGCCGATGAAAAATGATCGACCAAGTTTTGAGCGATTTTAACCTAGTTCAATGAAAAACAAGCCAACGATCAAAACACATTGCTTTAAGCCAAGACCTATAAGTGATTTTGGTAAACAAATTATAGTTTAGGCCCTCAAAATCAACATTCACGATTATTCAAGAAGATGCAGCCTAACTGGATTTAGAATACTTCGAACGGTATGAGAGCAAGAAAAGCCGAAGAAAAACTATCGATCCGAGCTTTGAGATCTGTATAGACTTAGTTCGATGCGAAATGGGCCAATAATCAAAACTCATCACTATAAGCTATGACCTATGAGTGATTTTGGTAAAAAAAAATATAGTTTAGGCCCTTAAAATTAGCCTTCATGATTTTTCAAGATGATTCGGGCCAACTGGACTTGGAATACGTGAAATGGTGTGAGTGCGATAAAAGCCGACGAAAAACTATCGAGCTAGGTTTGAGTTGTTTGGACCTAGTTTGATGAGAAATTGGCCAACGACCAAAACTCATAGCTATAACCATGACCTATGAGTTAGTTTGGTAAAAAATATAGTTTAGGCCCTCAAAATCATCCTTCACGGTTTTTCAAAAAGATATGGATCAACTGGACTTGAAATATGTGAAATGATGTGAGTGCAATAAAAATAGATAAAAAGCGATCGGGTTAGGTTTCAAATTGTTTTGACCTAGTTCGATGCAAAACGGGTCAATGACAAAATCTTATAGCTATAAGCTATAAGCCATGACCTATGAGTTATTTTGGTCAAAACGATAGTTTAGGCCTTTAAAATCGACCTTCATGATTTTTCAAGAAAATGCGAACCAACTAGTTTTGGATTACGTCGAACGGTGTTAGGGCGATAAAAACTAATGAAAAATTATCGACCTAGTTTTGAGCGAGATTGAACTTAGTTCGATGTGAAACGGGCCAAGAATCAAAACTTATTGCTTTAAGCCAAGACCTAGTTCAATGCAGCTCAACTAGATTTAAAATACTTCAAATGTTATGAGAGCAAGAAAAACCGAAGAAAAACTATCGACCTAGTTTTGAGTCCGTTTGGACCTAGTTCGATGTGAAATGGGCCAACGATCAAAACTCATCGTTATAAGCCATAACCTATGAGCGATTTTGGTAAAAAAATATAGTTTAGGCCCTCAAAATTAGCCTTCATGGTTTTTCAAGAAGATTCGGGCCAAATGGACTTGGAATACGTGAAATGGTGTGAGTGCGATAAAAAATGAAAAACTATCGGGCTAGGTTTGATCTCTTTAGACCTAGTTTGAGGTAAAACGAGCCAATGACCAAAACTCATAGCTATAAGCCATGACCTATGAGTGATTTTAGTTAAAAAAGGTAGTTTAGGCCCTCAAAATCGACCTTCACGGTTTTGCAAGAAGATGCGATCAAGTCGGTTTTTCAAGAAGATGCGATCAAGCTGGTTTTTAATTACGTCGAACGGTGTGAGAGCGATAAAAACCGATAAAAAACTATCGACCTAGTTTTGAGCAATTTGGATGTCGTTCGATATGAAACGGGCCAATGATCAAAACTCATTTCTTTAAGCCATGACCTATTAGTGATTTTTGATAAAAAATGTAGTTTAGGCCCTCAATCAACATTAACAGTTATTCGAAGATACAACTCAACTTAATTTAGAATACATCGAACGTTATGAGAGCAAGAAATACTTAAGAAAAACTATAGACTCGTTTTTAGTCGTTTAGACCTAGTTTGATGCGAAACGGCCCAACGATAAAGAATCATAGCTATAAACCAAGAGCCGTAAGTGATTTTGGTAAAAAAATATACTTTAGGCCCTCAAAATCATCGTTCACATTTTTTCAAGAACATTCGAGCCAATTAGACTTGGAATACGTGAAACGATGTGAGTGCGATAAAAATTGAAAAAAAACTATTAGGCTAGGTTTGAGCGGTTTAGACCTAGTTCTATGTGAAATGGGCTAACGACCAAAACTAATAACTATAAGTCATGACTATGAGTTCTTTTTATGAAAAAACATAGTTTAGGCCCTCAAAATCAACCTTCGTAAATTTTCAATTAGATACGGGTCAACTGGACTTGTAATTCGTGAAACGCCGTGAGTGCGATAAAACCGACGAAAAACTCGTAGGGCTACGTTTGTGCTATTTGGACCTAGATCGATGCGAAATGGGTCAACGACCAAAAATCATAGCTATAAGTCATGACCTATAAGTTATTTTGGTCGTAAAAGGTAGTTTACGCCCTCAAAATCAGCCTTCATAGTTTTTCAAGAAGATACGGGCCAACTAGGCTTAGAATTCATGAAACGTTGTAAGTGAGATAAAACCGATGAAAACTTATTGGGCTCGATTTGAGCCGTTTGGACCTAGTTCGATACAAAATGGATCAACGACCAAAACTCATAACTATAAGCCATGGCTTATGAGTTATTTTGGTCAAAAAAATGTCGTTTATATGCTCAAAATCAGCATTCACTCGTTATTCGGGAAGATGCAGCTCAACTTGATTTAGAATACTTCGAATGTTATGAGAGCAAGAAATACTAAAGAAAAACTATCGACCCCGTTTTGAGCTATTTGGACCTAGTTCGATGCGAAACGGGCCAATGATCAAAACTCATCGCTATAAACCATGAGTCGTGAGTGATTTGGGCAAAAAAATATAGTTTAGGCCCTCAAAATCATCCTCCATAGATTTTCAAGAAGATTCGGACCAACCTGGACTTGGAATACATGAAATGGTGTGATCGCGATAAAAGCCGACGAAAACCTCGTCATGCTAGGTTTGAGCTGTTTGGACCTAGTTCGATGAGAAACGGGCCAACGATGAAACTCATAGCTATAAGCCATGACCTATGAGTTATTTTTATGAAAAAACATAGTTTAGGCCCTCAAAATCAGCCTTCACATTTTTTCAAGAAGATACGGCCAACCTGGACTTGGAATATGTGAAACGGTGTGGGTGCGATAAAAACTAACAAAAAACTATCGAGTTGGGTTTGAGATGTTTTGACCTAGTTCGATGCAAAACGGATCAACGACCAAAACTTTATGCTCGAAGCCATGACCTATGAGTTATTTTGGTCAAAAAAGTAGTTTAGGCCTCAAAATCATCCATCACGAGTTCTTCAAGAAAATGTGGACCAATTAGTTTTGGATTATGTCGAACGGTGTGAGAGCGATAAAAAACCGATGAAAAACTATCGACCTAATTTTGAGCGATTTGGACCTAGTTCAATGCAAAACGGGCCAACGATCCAAACTCATTACTTTAAGCCAAGACCTATGAGTGATTTTGGTAAAAAAAAATATAGTTTAGGTCCTTAAAATCAGCATTCTTGGTTATTCGTTAAGATGTAACTCAACTGGATTTAGAATACTTCAAATGTTATGAGAGCAAAAACAATTAAAGAAAAACTATCGATCTAGTTTTGAGTCGTTTGGACCTATTTCGATGCGAAATGGGCCAACAATCAAAACTCGTCGCTACAAGCCATGACCTATGAGTGATTTTGGTAAAAAAAATATAATTTAGGCCCTCAAAATTAGCCTTTATGGTTTTTCAAGATGATTCGGGCCATCCGGACTTGGAATACGTGAAACGGTGTGAGTCCGATAAAACCGACGAAACACTATCGAGCTAGGTTTGAGCCGTTTAGACCTAGTTTGATTCGAAATGGGCCAACAATCAAAACCCATAGCCGTAAGCTATGACCTATTAGTTATTTTGGTCAAAATAGGTAGTTTAGGGCCTCAAAATCGGTCTTCACGATTTTTCAAGAAAATGTGGTCCAACCGGTTTTCGATTACGTCGAATGGTGTGAGAGCGATAAAAACTAATAAAAAATTATTGACCTAATTTTGAGGGATTTGGACATAATTTAATGCAAAACGGACCAACGATCAAAACTCATTGCTTTAAGCCATGACCAATTAGTGATTTTTGGTAAAATAGTGTAGTTTAGGCTCTCAAAATCGGCATTAACGGTTATTCAGAAGATGTAGCCCAACTTGATTTAGAATACTTTGGAACGTTATGAGAGAAAGAAATGCGAAGAAAAACTATCGATCGGCTTTGACTCGCTTAGACCTAGTTCGATGTGAAACGACTCTAACGATTGAAAATCATAGTTATAAACCATGTGCTCGTGAGTGATTTTGGTAAAAACATATATAGTTTAGGCCCTCAAAATCATCCTTCATATTTTTTCAAGAACTTTCGAGGCAATTAGACTTGGAATACGTGAAACAATACGAGTGTGATAAAAATTGACGAAAAACTATCAGTCTAGGTTTGAGCGATTTGGACCTATTTCGATGTGAAACAGTGCTAACGACCAAAACTCATAGCTATAAGCCATGACCTATGAGTTCTTTTTGTGAAAAAACTCGCTTTAGGCCCTCAAAATCAGCCTTCGTAGTTTTTTAAGAAGATACGGGCCAACTGGACTCGTAATTTGTGAAACTCGTGAGTGCGATAAAACCGACGAAAAACTATCGAGCTAGGTTTGAGCTCGTTTGGACCTATTTTGATGCCAAACGGGCCAACAACCAAAACTTATAGCTATAAGCCATGACCCATGAGTTATTTTGTTAAGAAAATATAGTTTAGGCCCTCAAAATCAGCCTTCACCGTTTTTCAAGAAGATACGGATGAGTGCGATAAGTCAACTGGACTTGGAATACATAAAATGATGTGAGTGCAATAAAAATAGACAAAAAGCTATCGGGCTAGGTTTCGACTATTTTGACCTAGTTCGATGCGAAACGGTTCAACGACAAAATCTTATAGCTATAAGCCATGACCTATGAGTTATTTTTGTCAAAAACGATAGTTTAGGCTCTCAAAATCAGCCTTCACGGTTTCTCAAGAAGATGCGGACCAACTAACTTTGGATTACGTCTAATGGTGTGAGGGCGATAAAAACCGATGAAAAATTATCGACCTAGTTTTGAGCGATTGGACCTAATTCGATGCTAAACGGGCCAACAATCAAAACTCATTGCTTTAAGCTAAGACCTAGTTCAATACAACCCAACTAGATTTAGAATATTTTAAATGTTATGAGAGCAAGAAAAACTATCGACCTAATTTTGAGTCGTTCGGACCTAGTTCGATGTGAAAGGGCCAACGATCCAAACTCATCACTATAAGCCATGACCTATGAGTAATTTTGGTAAAAAACATATAGTTTAGGCCCTCAAAATTAGCTTTCATGGTTTTCTAAGAAGATTCGGACCAAATGGATTTGGAATACGTGAAACGGTATAAGTGTAATAAAAAGTAGAAAAAAACTATCGGGCTAGGTTTGAGCTATTTAGACCTAGTTTGATGTGAAACCGACCAATGACCAAAACTCATAGCTATAAGCCATGACCTATGAGTTATTTTGGTCAAAAAAGATAGTTTAGGCCTTCAAAATTAGCCTTTATGGTTTTTCAAAAAGATGTGATCAAGCTAGTTTTTTATTACGTCGAACGGTGTGAGAGCGATAAAACCGATAAAAAACTATCGACCCGAGCTTTGAGCAATTTGGATGTCGTTCGATATGAAACGGGCCAACGATCAAAACTCATTGCTTTAAGCCGGGACCTATTAGTGATTTTTGCTAAAATGGGTCAATAACCCAAACTCATAGCTATAAGTCATGACCTATGAGTTATCTTGGTCAAAAAAGGTAGTTTACGCCTTCAAAATCAGCTTTCGTAGTTTTTCAAGAAGATACGGGCCAACTAGACTTAGAATTCATGAAATGCTATGAGTGCGATAAAAGCCGACGAAAAACTATTGGGCTTGGTTTGAGTTGTTTGGACCTAGTTCGATGCGAAATTAGTCAACAACAAAAAATCATAGCTATAAGCCATGACCTATGAGTTATTTTGGTCAAAAATCGTAGTTTACACACTAAAAATCAGCATTCACTCGTTATTAAGAAAGATGCAGCCTAACTTGATTTAGAATACTTCGAACGTTATGAGAGCAAGAAATACCGAAGAAAAACTATCGACCCAGCTTTTGAGTTATTTGGACCTAGTTCGATGCAAAACGGGCCAATGATCAAAACTCATCGCTATAAACCATGATCTCGCGAGTGATTTTAGTAAAACAAATATAGTTTAGGCCCTCAAAATCATCCTTCATAGTTTTTCAAGAAGATTTGGGCCAACTCGGACTTGGAATACATGAAATGGTGTGATTGCGATAAAAATTGATGAAGAATTATCGAGCTAGGTTTGAGCGAGTTTGGACCTAGTTCGATGTGAAATGGCCCAACGACCAAAACAAATAGCCGTAAGCCATGACGTATGAGTTATTTTTATGAAAAAACGTAGTTTAGGCCCTCAAAATCGACCTTCACAGCTTTTCAAGAAGATACGGGCCAACTGGACTTGGAATACGTGAAACAGTGTGGGTATGATAGAAACCGATGAAAAACTGTTCGACTGGGTTTGAGATATTTTGACCGGCTTGATGCGATGGGTCAACGACCAAAACTCTATGCTCTAAGCCATGACCTATGAGTTATTTTGGTCAAAAAAGGTAGTTTAGGCCCTTAAAATCAGCTTTCATGGTTTTTCAAAAAGATACGGACCAACTAGTTTTCGATTACGTCGAACGATGTGAGAGCGTTAAAAACTAATGAAAAACTATCGACCCATTTTTGAGCGATTTGAACCTAGTTCAATGCAAAACGGGCCGCCGATCAAAACTCGCTTTAAGCTAAGACCTATGAGTGATTTTGGTAAAAACAAAATGTAGTTTAGGTCCTCGAAATCAGCATTCTCGATTATTCATTAAGATGCAACCCAATTGGATTTAGAATACTTCGAACGTTATGAGAGCAAGAAAAACTCAAGAAAAACTATCGACCTAGTTTTGAGTCGTTTGGACCTATTTCGATTCGGAAAGGGCCAACAATCAAAACTCGTCGCTACAAGCCATGACCTATGAGTGATTTTGGCAAAAAAACATAATTTAGGCCCTTAAAATTAGCCTTCATGGTTTTCATGATGATTCGGGCTAACTGGACTTGGAATACGTGAAACAAGTGTGAATGTGATAAAAACCGATGAAAAACTATCGGTTAGGTTTGAGTCGTTTGGACCTAGTTTGATGCAAAACGAGTCAATGACCAAAACTCTTAGCTCTAAGCCATGATCCATGAGTTATTTTTGTAAAAAAATATAGTTTAGGCCCTCAAAATTAGCTTTCACGGTTTTTCAATAAGATACGGCCAACCGGCCTTGGAATACGTGAAACGGTGTGAGTGCGATAAAAATTGACGAAAAGTCGT
The DNA here is from genome assembly GCA_963924115.1 of Dovyalis caffra. Taxonomy (NCBI): domain Eukaryota; kingdom Viridiplantae; phylum Streptophyta; class Magnoliopsida; order Malpighiales; family Salicaceae; genus Dovyalis; species Dovyalis caffra. The sequence goes on along the minus strand of CAWUPB010001179.1, from coordinate 303,928 downwards.
TGGGCTAGGTTTTAGCCGTTTTGACCTAGTTCGATGCGAAACGGGTCAACGACCAAAACTCATAGCTATACGCCATGACCTATGAGTTATTTTAGTAAAAAAAGGTAGTTTAGGCCCTCAAAATCAACATTCATGGTTTTTCAAGAAGATGCGGACCAATTAGTTTTGGATTACGTCGAATGATGTGAGAACGATAAAAATTGATGAAAAACTCGTCAACCTAGTTTTAAGCGATTTGGACCTAGTTCGATGCGAAACGGGCCAAGAATCAAAACTCATTGCTTTAACCAAGACCTAGTTCGATGTAGCCCAACTAGATTTAGAATACTTCAAATGTTATGAAAGCAAGAAAAACTCGAAGAAAAACTATGAGTCGTTTGGACCTAGTTCGATGCGAAACGGCCAACGATCAAAACTCATCGCTATAAGCCATGACCTATGAGTTATTTTGGTAAAAAAAAATAGTTTAGGCCCTCAAAATTAGCCTTAATGGTTTTTCAAGATGATTCTAGTCAACCGGACTCGGAATACGTGAAATGGTGTAAGTGTGATACAAACCGACGAAAACTATCGAGCTAAGTTTGATCCGTTTGGACCTAGTTTGATGCGAAATGGGCCAACGACCAAAACTCATAGCTATAAGCTATGACCTATGAGTTATTTTGGTCAAAAAAGGTAATTTAGGCCCTTAAAATCAGCCTTCTCGATTTTTCAAGAAGATGTGATCCAATTGGTTTTTGATTACGTTGAATGGTGTGAGAGTGATAAAACCGATAAAAAATTATCGACCCAGCTTTGAGTGATTTGGACGTAGTTCGATGCAAAACGAGCTAACGATAAAAATACATTGCTTTAAGCCATGACATATGAGTGAATTTTGGTAAAATAATGTAGTTTAGGCCTTTAAAATCGGCATTCACTCGTTAATCAAGTAGATGTAGCCCAACTTGATTTAGAATACTTTGAATGTTATAAGAGTAAGAAATACCGAAGAAAAACTATCAACCTAGTTTTCAGCTGTTTGGACCTAGTTCGATGCGAAACGGACCAACGATCAAAACTCATTGCTTTAAGCCAAGACGTATGAGTGATTTTGGTAAAAAAAAATGTAGTTTAAGTCATCAAAATCAGCATTCATGATTTTTCATTAAGATGCAGCCTAACCGGATTTAAAATACTTTGTATGTTATGAGAGCAAAAAACCGAAGAAAAACTATCGACTCGGCTTTGAACTATTTGGACCTAGTTCGATGTGAAACGGTCAATGACCAAAACTCATAACTATAAGCCATGACCTATGTGTTAATTTGTTTAAAAAAGATAGTTTAGGTCCTTAAAATCAGCCTTCATGGTTTTTCAAGAAGATACGGACCAACTAGTTTTGATTACGTCGAACGGTATGAGAGCGCTAAACACTAATGAAAAACTATCGACCCAATTTTGATCGATTTAGACGTAGTTCGATGCGAAATGAGTCAACGATCACAACACATTGCTTTGAGCCATGGCCTATAAGTGATTGTTGGTAAAATAATGTAGTTTAGGCCCTCAAAATCAGCATTCACGGTTATTCAAAAAGATGCAAACCAACTTGATTTAGAATACTTCGAACGTTATGAGAGTAAGAAATACCGAAGAAAAACTATCGACCCGGGTTTGATATGTTTAGACTTACTTCGATGCGAAACGGGCCAACGATCAAAACTCGGTGCTATAAACCATGAGTTGTGAGTGATTTTAGTAAAAAAAATATAGTTTAGGCCCCGAAAATCATCCTTCATAGTTTTTTAAGAACATTCGGGCCAACTAGACTTGGAATACGTGAAACGGTGTGAGTTAGATAAAACCGACGAAAAACTATCGAGTTAGGTTTGAGGTGTTTGGACCTAATTCAATATCAAACGGGCTAACAACCAAAACTCATAGCTATAAGCCATGACTTATGAGTTATTTTTATGAAAAAAATATAGTTTAAGCCCTCAAAATCAACTTTTGTGGGTTTTTCGGAAGATACAAGCCATCCGGACTTGGAATACGTGAAACGGTGTAAGTGCGATAAAAATTAACGAAAAACGATCGAGCTAGGTTTGAGATGTTTTAACTTAACTAGATGTGAAATGGGTCAACAACCAAAACTCTATGCTATAAGCCATGACTTATGAGTTATTTTGGTCAAAAAAGGTAGTTTTGGCCCTCAAAATCAGCCTTCATGATTTTTAAAGAAAATGTGAACCGACTAGTTTTGGATTACGTCGAACGGTGTGAGAGTGATAAAAACCGATGAAAAACTATCGACCCATTTTTGAGCGATTTGGACCTAGTTCGATACGAAACGAGTTAACGATCAAAACTCATTGCTTTAAGCCAATAGCTATGAGTGATTTTGGTTAAAAAATGCAGTTTAGGCTCTCAAAATCAGCATTCACGGTTATTCATTAAGATGCAGCCAACTGGATTTAGAATACTTCGTATGCTATGAGAGCAAGAAAAACTAAAAAAAAACCATCGACCTAGTTTTGAGTCAGTTTGGACCTAGCTCGATGAGAAATGGGCCAACGATCAAAACTCATCGCTATAAGCCATGACCTATGAGTAATTTTGATCGTAAGTCAAAAATTAGCCTTCTCAATTTTTCAAAAAGATTCGATCCAATTGGTTTTTAATTACGTTGAATGGTGTGAGAGCGATAAAAACCGATAAAAAACTATTGACCTAGTTTTGAGCGATTTGGACTTAGTTTGATGCAAAATGGGCCAACGATAAAAACTCATTGCTTTAAACCTTGACACATGAGTGAATTTTGGTAAAATAATGTAGTTTAGGCCCTTAAAATCAGCATTCACGAGTTATTCAAGAAGATGTAGCTCATCTTTATTTAGAATACTTCGAACATTATGAGCGCAGGAAATATCGAAGAAAAACTATAGACCCGATTTTGAGATATTTGGACCTAGTTCGATGCGAAACGGGCCAATGATCAAAACTCTTCGCTATAAACCATGAGATGTACGTGATTTTGGAAAAAAATATATTTTAGGCCCACAAAATCAACCTTCATAATTATTCAAGAACATTGAGGCCAACTTGACTTAGAATATGTGAAACGATGAGAGTGCGATAAAACTTAACGAAAAATTATCGAGCTAGGTTTGAGCCGCTTGGACATAGTTCGATGTGAAATAGGCCAACGACCAAAACTCATTGCTTTAAGCCTTGACTTATAAGTTATTTTTGTGAAAAAATATAGTTTAGGCCCTCAAAATCAGCCTACGTAGTTTTTAAAGAAGATACGTGCCAATTGGACTTGGAATACATGAATCGCCGTGAGTGCGATAAAACCGACAAAAAACTATCGGGCTAGGTTTGAGCTGTTTAAACCTAGTTTGATAGGAAATGAGCCAATGAACAAAACTCATAGCTATAAGCCATGACTTATGAGTTATTTTGGTCACAAAAGGTAGTTTAGGCCCTCAAAATCAACCTTCATAGTTTTTTAACAAGATGCGAACCAACCGGTTTTGGATTAAGTCGAACGATGTGAGAGCGATAAAACCGATGAAAAACTATCGACTTAGGTTTGAGCGATTTGGACCTAGTTCGATGCAAAACGAGCCAACAATCAAAACTCATCGCTATAAGCCAAGACATATAACCGATTTTGGTAAAAAATTTAGTTTAGGCCCTCAAAATCAGCCTTCATGGCTTTTCAAAAAGATTCGAGCCAACTAGACTTGGAATACGTGAAACAGTGAGAGTGCGATAAAACCGTCGAAAAACTATCGAGTAGGTTTGAGTTGCTTCGACCTACTTTGATGCAAAATAGGCTAACGATCAAAAGTTAGAGCTATAAGCCATGACATATGAGTTATTTTGGCCAAAAAAGGTAGTTTAAGCCCTTAAAATCAGCCTTCATGGTTTTTCAAAAAGATACGGATCAACCGGTTCTTAATAAAGTCGAACGGTGTGAGAGCGATAAAACCGACAAAAAACTATTGAGAAGGTTTGAGTTGTTTGGACCTAGTTCGATGCGAGACTAGCTAACGACCAAAACTCATCGCTATAAGCCATGGCCTATGAGTTATTTTGGTCAAAAAATGTAGTTTAGGCCCTCAAAATCATCCTAATGGTTGTTTAAGAAGATTTAGGCTAACCGGACTTGGAATACTTAAAACGGCATGACTGCGATAAAAACTAATAAAAAACTATCATTCTAGGTTTGAGTTGTTTGGACCTAGTTCAATGCGAAACGGGCCAACGACCAAAACTCATGGCCATAAGCCATGACCTATGAGTTATTTTGATAAAAAAAGGTAGTTTAGGCCGGTAAAATCCGCCTTCACGATTTTTCAAGAAGATGCGGACTAACCTGGTTTTAGATTACGTCGAACGGTGTGCGAGCGATAAAAATAGATAAAAAACTATTGACCCGGTTTTGAGCAATTTGAACATAGTTCGATGCGAAATGGGCCAACGATCAAAACTCATTGCTTTAAGCCATAAGCAATTAGTGATTTTGGTAAAAAAAAAATATAGTTTAGGCCCTCAAAATTAGCATTCACGGTTATTCATTAAGATGCAGCCTAACTAGATTTAGAATACTTTGAATGTTATGAGAGCAAAAAAAAATGAAGAAAAACTATCGATCCAAGTTTTGAGTCCGTTTGGACCTAGTTTGATGTGAAACGGGCCAACGATTAAAACTAATCGCTATAAGCCATAATCTATGAGTGATTTTTGAAAATGAAATGTATTTTACGCCTTCAAAATTAGTCTTCATGGTTTTTTAAGAAGATTCGGGCCAATTGGACTTGGAATACATGAATAGGTGTGAGTTCGCTAAAACCGACGAAAACCTATCGGGCTATGTTTGAGCCGTTTGGACCTAGTTTGATGCGAAATGAGCGAATGACCAAAACTCATAGCTATAAGCCATGACTTATGAGTTATTTTGGTAAAAAAAAGGTAGTTTAAGCCCTCAAAATTAGCCTTCATGGTTTTTTAATAAGATGCGGACCAACCTGGTTTTGGATTACGTCGAACGGTGTGAAAGCGATAAAAGCCGATGAAAAACTATCGATCTAGTTTTGAGCGATTTAGACGTAGTTCGATGTAAAACGGGTCAATGATCAAAACTCATTGCTTTAAGCCATGACCTATGAGTGATTTTTGGTAAAATAATGTAGGCCCTCAAAACCAGACCTTCACGGTTATTCAAGAAGATGCACTCAACTTGATTTAGAAACTTTCGAACGTTATGAGAGCAAGAAATCGAAGAAAAACTATCAACCCAGCTTTGAGTCATGTTTGGACGTAGTTCGATACGAAAAAGGCCAAAGATCAAAACTCATGGCTATAAGCCATGACCTATGAGTGATTTTGGTAAAAAACAAATGTAGTTTAGGCCTTAAAAATCATCCTTCATGGTTTTTTAAGAAGATTTGAGTCAATCGGACTTGGAATACCCGAACGGTATGAGTGCGATAAAAACCGAAGAAAAACTCGTTTAGCTAGGTTTGAGCAGCTTGGACCTAGTTTGATGTGAAACGGGCTAACAACCAAAACTCATTGCTATAAACCATGACCTATGAGTTATTTTCGTGAAAAAATATAGTTTAGGCTATTAAAATCAGCCTTCATGGTTTTTCAAGAAGATACGGCCAACTGGATCGGGAATACGTGAAACGGTGTGAGTTCGATAAAAACTAATAAAAAACTATCAAGCTAAGCTTAAGTCCGTTTGGACCTAGTTCGATGCAAAATGGGCTAACAATCAAAATTCATTGCTATATGCCATGACGTATGAGTGATTTTTGTAAAACAATATAGTTTAGGCCCTCAAAATCATCTTTCATGGTTTTTCAAGAAGATACGGCCAACCGAACTTGGAATATGTGAAATGGTGTGAATGTAATAAAAACCGACAAAAAAGTATTAGGCTAGGTTTGAGCTATTTGGAACTAGTTCAATGTGAAATGGGCCAACAATCAAAACTCATCATTATAAGCCATGACCTATGAGTGATTTTGGCAAAAAAAAAGTAGTTTAGGCCCTCATAATCATCTTTCATGGTTTTTCAAGAAGATTCGGGCCAACTTGACTTAGAATACGTGAAACGATATGAGTGCAATAAAAATTAATGAAAAATTATTAGGCTAGGTTGAGCTCTTTGGACCTAGTTCGATGCGAAAAGAGCCAACAACCAAAACTCATAGCTATAAGCCATGACCTATGAGTTATTTTGGTGAAAAAATGTAGTTTAGGCCCTCAAAATCAGCCTTCACAGCTTTTTAAGAAGATATGGGGTAATTGGACTTGGAATACGTGAAACGATGTGAATGAGATAAAAACCGACAAAAAACTATTGGGCTAGGTTTGAGTTGTTTGGACCTAGTTCGATGTGGAATGGGCCGATGAACAAAACTCATCGCTATAAGTTATGACCTATGAGTTATTTTTGTAAAAAAACTTGTTTAGGCCCTCTAAATCAACCTTCATGATTTTTCAAGAAGATACGAGCCAACTAGACTTAGAATACATGAAAAGGTATGAGTGCGATAAAAACCGATGAAAACCTATCGAGCTAGTTTTGAGCGAGTTTGGAACTAGTTTGAGGCAAAACAGGCCAACGACCAAAACTCATTGCTATAAGCCATGACTTATGAGTTATTTTGGTCAAAAAATATAGTTTAGCCCTTCAAAATCAGCTTTCATTATTTTTCAAGAAGATATAGGCCAACTAGACTTGGAATACGTGAATTATTGTGAGTGCGATAAAACGGACGAAAAATTGTTGGGCTAGTTTGATGCGAAATGGCCCAACGACTAAAAATCATTGCTATAAGCCATGACCTATGAGTTATTTTAGTGAAAAAATATAGTTTAAACCCTCGAAATCAATCTTCACAGTTTTTAAAGATGATACTGGCCAACTCGGACTAGGAATACGTGAAATGGTGTGAGTTCGATAAAAACAGATAAAAAATGATCAAGCTAAGCTTAAGCTATTTGGACCTAGCTCGATGTGAAATGAGCTAACGATCAAAACTTATCACTATAAGCCATGCCATGACCTATGATTGATTTTGCTGAAAATATATTATTTAGGCCCTCAAAATCAAACTTCAATGTTTTTCAAGAAGATATAAGCCAACTAGACTTGGAATACGTGGAACGTTGTAAGTGTGATAAAATAGACAAAAAACTATAGGGCTAGGTTTGAGATTTTTGAACCTAGTTTAATGAGAAACGGGCCAACAATAAAAAATTCATTGCTATAAGCCATGACCTATGAGTGATTTTGGTAAAACAATATAGTTTAGGCCCTCAAAATCATCCCTCATTGTTTTTCAAAAAGCTACGAGCCAACCGAACTTGGAATATGTAAAACGGTGTGAGTGCAATAAAAACTAATGAAAAACTATCGGGCTAGGTTTGAGTCGTTTAGACTCGTTTCGATTCAAAATGGGCTAACGACCAAAACTCATGGCTATAAGCCATGACCTATGAGTTATTTTGGTGAAAAAATATAGTTTAGGCCCTCAAAATCAACCTTCACATATTTTTAAGAAGATATGGCCTAATAGGACTTGGAATGCATGAAACGGTGTGATCGTGATAAAACCGACGAGAAAACTATCGGGCTAGGTTTGAGCTCTTTGGACCTAGTTCGATGCGAAACGAGCTAACGACCAAAACTTATTGCTATAAGCCATGACCTATGACTGATTTTGGTAAAAAAAAATGTAGTTTAGGCCCTCAAAATCATCCTTCATGGTTTTTCAAGAAGATACGGGCCAACTCGGACTTGGAATATGTCAAACGGTGTGAGTGCAATAAAAGCTCGACTAAAAACGGTTGTGCTAGATTTGAGCTATTTGGACCTAGTTCAATGTGAAATGGGCCAACGATAAAAAGTCATCGCTATAAGCCATGACCTATGAGTTATTTTGGTGAAAAAAATATAGTTTAGGCCCTCAAAATTAGCCTTCAAAGTTATTCAAGAAGATACCGGCCAACTGGAGTTGGAATACGTGAAATGTTGTGAGTGCGATAAAACGGACAAAAAACTATCGAGGCTAGATTTGAGCTTTTTGGACCTAGTTCAATACGAAATGGGCCAAAAATCAAAACTCATCACCGTAAGCAATGACCTATGAGTGATTTTGGTAAAAAAAAATATTGTTTAAGCCCTTAAAATCATCGTTCATGGTTTTTCAAGACGATACGAGCCAATTGAACTTGGAATACGTGAAATGGTGTGAGTGCAATAAAAAATGACTAAAAACTGTTTGGTTAGGTTTGAGTCTGTTTGGACCTAGTTTAATCCGAAACGAGCCAACGATAAAAACTCATCACCATAAGCCATGATTTGTGAGTGATTTTGGTAAAAAAAAAAAAATGTAGTTTAGGCCCTCAAAATTATCCTTCATTGTTTTTCAAGAAGATTCGAGCCAATTGGACTTGGAATGCATAAAATTGTATGAGTACGATAAAAAAAATAAGAAAAACTATCAAGTTAGGTTTGAGCTATTTGGACCTAGTTCGATGCGAAACGAAGCCAACAACCAAAGCTCATAGCTATAAACCATGACCTATGAGCTATTTTTGTCAAAAAATATTATTTAGGCCCTCAAAATCAGCCTTCATTGTTTTTCAAGAAGATATAGGCCAACAAGACTTGGAATAAGTGAAACGTTGTGAGTGCGACAAAACGGACGAAAAACGATTAGGCTAAGTTTGAGTCTGTTTGGACCTAGTTTCATGCCAAACGGCCAACGATCAAAACTCATCGCTATAAGCCATGACCTATGAGTTATTTTGGTGAAAAAATATAGTTTAAACCCTCAAAATCGAGCTTCATAGTTTTTAAAGAAGATACGAGCCAATTGAACTAGGAATACGTGAAACGGTGTGAGTTCGATAAAAATTGATAAAAAACTATCGAGCTAAGCTTGAGCTATTTGGACCTAGTTCGATGCGAAACGGGCTAATAATCAAAACTCATCGCTATAAGCCATGTGATGACCTATGATTGATTTTTATAAAAAAATATAGTTTAAGCCCTCAAAATCATCCTTCATGGTTTTTGAAGAAGATTCGAGCCAAGTGGACTTAGAATATGTGAAATGATGTGAGTGCAATAAAAAGTGACGAAAACCTATCGAGCTATGTTTGAACCGTTTGGACCTAGTTCGATGCAAAACGAGCCAATGACCAAAGCTTATAGCTATAAGCCATGACTTATGAGTTATTTTCGTGAAAAAATATAGTTTAGGCCCTCTAAATCAGCCTTCATAGTTTTTTATGAAGATATGGGCCAACTGGACTTCGAATACGTGAAACGGTGTGAGTGTGATAAAAATTGGCAAAAACTATTGGGCTTAGGTTTGAGCCGTTTAAACCTAGTTCGATGTGAAACAGGACAATCAATAAAACTCATGGCTTTAAGCCATGGCCTAGGAGTTACTTTTGTAAAAAAATGTAGTTTAGGTCCTCAAAATCGGCTTTCACGATTTTTCAAGAAGATACGAGCCAACTCGGACTTGGAATACGTGAAACGGTGTGAGTGTGATAAAACCGACAAAAACTATTAGGCTAGGTTTGAGCTTTTTGGACCTATTTCGATGCGAAACGGGCCAACGATGAAAACTCATAGCTATAAGCCATGATCGATGAGTTATTTTGGTGAAAAAATATAGTTTAGGCCCTCAAAATCAGCCTTCATGATTTTTTAAGAAGAAACGAGCCAACTAGACTTGGAATACGTGAAACGATGTGAGTGGTATAAAAGCCGACTAAAAACTATTTGGCTAGGTTTGAGCCGTTTAGACCAAGTTTGATGCGAAAAAGGCCAACAACCAAATCTCATGCCGTAAGCCATGACCTATAAGTTATTTTGGTGAAAAATTATAGTTTAGGCCCTCAAAATCAGCCTTCAAAATTTTTCAAGAAGATACGGACCAATTAGGCTTGGAATACGTGAAACGTTATGAGTGCAATAAAAGCCGATGAAAAACTATCGGGCTAGGTTTGAGTCTGTTTGGACCTATTTCAATGCAAAATGGGCCAACGACCAAAACTCATGGTTATAAGCCATGAGCTATGAGTTGTTTTGATAAAAAAATATAGTTTAGGCCCTCAAAATTAGCCTTCATTGTTTTTCAAGAAGATATAGGCCAACTAGACTTGGAATACGTGAAACGTTGTGTGTGCGATAAAACAAATGAAAAACTATTGAGCTAGGTTTGAGTTGGTTGGACCTAGTTTGATGCGAAACGGGCCAACGACCAAAACTCATAGCTACAAGCCATGACCTATGAGTTATTTTGGTGAAAAAATATAGTTTAAACCCTCAAAATCAGCCTTCGTAGTTTTTAAAGAAGATACGAGCTAACCGACTATGAATACTCAAACGATGTGAGTTTGATAAAAACCGATAAAAAACTATTGGGCTAAGCTTGAGTCGTTTGGAACTAGTTCGATGCGAAACGAGCTAACGATCAAAACTATCGCATAGGCCATGCTATGACCTATGATTGATTTTTGTAAAAAAATGTAGTTTAAGCCCTCAAAATCATCCATCATGATTTTTCAAGAAGATTCAAGCCAACGGGACTTAGAATACGTGAAACGTTGTGAGTGCGATAAAAGCCGATGAAAAACTATCGGGCTAGGTTTAAGTCGTTGGACTTAGTTCAATGAGAAACAAGCCAACGATCAAAACTAATCACTATAAGCCATGACCTATAACTCGATTTTGGTAAAAAAATAAAGTTTAGGCCCTCAAAATCATTCTTTATGGTTTTTCAAAAAGATATAGGCCAACTGGACTTGGAACATGTAAAATGGTGTGAGTTTAATAAAAAAATGGCTAAAAACTATTGTGCTAGCTTTGAGATGTTTGACCTAGTTTAATGTGAAACGGGCCAACGATCAAAACTCATCACTATAAGCCATGACCTATGAGTGATTTTGGTAAAAAAATATAGTTTAGGCCCTCAAAATCATCCTTTATTGTTTTTCAAGAAGCTTCGGACCAATTGGAATTGGAATACGTGAAACAAGTATGAGTCCGATAAAACCGATGAAAAACTATCGGGCTAGGTTTGAGTTGTTTGGACCTATTTCGATGCGAAATGGGCCAACAACCAAAACTCATGGCTATATGCCATGACCTATGAGCTATTTTGGTCAAAAAATATAGTTTAGGCCCTCAAAATCAGCCTTCACATATTTTCAAGAAGATACGGGCCAACGGAACTTAGAATGCGTGAAACGGTGTGAGTGTGATAAAAACTTATGAAAACCTATAGGGCTAGGTTTGAGTTGTTTGGACCTAGGTCGATGCGAAACGGGTTAAAGATCAAAACTCATTGTTATAAGCCATGACCTATGAGTGATTTTGGTAAAAAAAAATATAGTTTAGGCTCTCAAAATCATCCTTCATGGTTTTTAAGGAAGATACGAGCCAACTGGACTTGGAATACGTGAAACAATGTGAGTGTAATAAAAGCCGACTAAAACTGTTGGGCTAGGTTTGAGCTATTTGGACTTAGTTCAATGTGAAACGGGCTAACGATAAAAAATCATCGATATAAGCCATGACCTATGAGTGATTTTGGTAAAAAAATATAATTTAGGCCCTCAAAATCATCCTTCATGGTTTTTCAAGAGGATTCGGGCCAGTTGGACTTGCATACGTGAAACGAGTATGAGTGCAATGAAAACCGATGAAAAAATATCGGGATAGGTTTGAGCTCTTTGGACTTAGTTCGATATGAAACGGGTCAACAACCAAAACTCATAGCTATAAACCATGACATATGAGTTATTTTGGTGAAAAAATGTAGCTTAAGCCCTCAAAATCAGCCTTCATGGTTTTTCAAGAAGACACGGGCCAACTGGATTTGGAATACGTGAAACGGTGTGAGTGTGATAAAACAAACATAAAAATTATCGGGCAAGGTTTAAGTCTGTTTAGACCTAGTTCAATGTGAAACGGACCAATGATAAGAACTCATCACTATAAGCCATGACGTCCGAGTGATTTTGGTAAAAAAAATTATAGTTTAGGCCCTCAAAATCATCATTCATGGCTTTTCAAGAAGATTCGAGCCAACTAGACTTGGAATACGTGAAACGGTATAAGTGTGATAAAAGCCGAAGAAAAACTATCGAGCTAGGTTTGCATAGTTTGGACCTAGTTTGATACAAAACGGGCAACGATTAAAACTCATAGCTATAAGCCATGACCTATGAGTTATTTTGGTGAAAAAATATTACGTAGGCCTTCAAAATCAGCCTTCATAGTTTTTCAAGAAGGTATGGGCCAACCGAACTTGGAATACATGAAACGGTATGAGTGAGATAAAAACTAACGAAAAACTATTGGGTTAGGTTTGAGGTGTTTAGCCTTAGTTCGATGTGAAACAAGCCAATGAACAAAACTCATGGCTATAAGCTATGACCTATGAGTTATTTTTTTATAAAAAGTAGTTTAGGCCCTCAAAATCATCCTTCATGATTTTTGAAGAAGATACGGACCAACCGAACTTGGAATACGTGAAAGGGTGTAAGTGCGAAAAAAGCCGACAAAAAACTATTAGGCTAGGTTTGAGTCCGTTTGGACCTAGTTTGATGCGAAATGGGCCAACGACCAAAACACATAGCTATAAGCCATGACTCGAGTTATTTTGGTGAAAAAATATAGTTTAAGCCCTCAAAATCACCCTTCACGGTGTTTCAAGACGATACGAGCCAACCAAACTATCAATATGTGAAACGGCGTGAGTGCGATAAAAACTAACAAAAACATTATTGGGCTAGGTTTGAGCTGTTTGGACCTAGTTCAATGTGAAATGGGCCAACGATCAAAACTTATCGCTATAAGCCATGAACTATGAGTGATTTTGGTAAAAAAAAATTGTAGTTTAGGCCGTCATAATCATCCTTCATGGTTTTTCAAGAAGATTCGAGCCATCCGGACTTGGATTACGTGAAACAATAAGTGCGATAAAAGCCGATGAAAAACTATCGGGCTAGGTTTGAGCTCTTTGGACCTAATTCGATGCAAAATGGGCCAACAATCAAAACTCATAGCTATAAGCCATGACCTATGAGTTATTTTGGTGAAAAAAATATAGTTTAGGCCCTCAAAATCAACCTTCATGCTTTTTTAAAAGATTCGAGCCAACCTGGACTTGGAATACGTGAAACGGTGTAAGTGAGATAAAAGCCGATGAAAAATTATTGGGCTAGGTTTGAGGTGTTTGGACCTAGTTCGATGTGAAACGAGCAAATGAACAAAACTCATGGCTATGAGCTATGACTTATGAGTTATTTTTGTATAAAAAGTAGTCTAGGCCCTCAAAATTAGCCTTCATGATTTTTTAAGAAGATACGAACCAATTGGACTTGGAATACGTGAAAGGGTATAAGTGCAAAAATCGACAAAAACCTATCGGGCTAGGTTTGAGTCGTTTAGACCTAGTTTCATGCGAAATGGACCAACGATCAAAACTCATAGCTATAAGCCATGACCTATGAGTTATTTTGGTGAAAAAATATAGTTTAGGCCCTCAAAATTAGCCTTCGGGATTTTTTAAAAAGATACGAGCCAAGCCGAACTTGGTATACATGAAACGATGTGAGTGCGATAAAAGCCGATAAAATACTATCGAGCTAAGCTTGAGACTGTTTGGATCTAGTTCGATGTGAAATGGGCTAACGATCAAAACTTATTGGTACAACCCATACCATGACTTATGATTGATTTTGGTGAAAAAATACTTTAGGCCCTCAACATCGGCCTTCATGGTTTTTCAATAAGATACGGGCCAACTAAACTTGGAATACGTGAAACGGTGTGAGTGCAATAAAAGCCGACTAAAAATTATTGGGCTAGGTTTGAGTCTGTTTGGACCTAGTTCAATGTGAAATGGGCCAATGATCAAAACTCATCGCTATAAGCCATGACCTATGAGTGATTTTGGTAAAAAAACAAATGTAGTTTAGGCCTTAAAAATCATCCTTCATGGTTTTTTAAAAAGATTCGAGCCAACTTGGACTTGAAATACGTGAAATGGTATGAGTGCGATAAAAGCTGAAGAAAAAGCTGTGGAGCTAGGTTTGAGCGAGTTCGGACCTAGTTTGATGCGAAACGGGCCAACAACCAAAACTCATTGCTATAAGCCATGACCTATGAGTTATTTTCGTGAAAAAATATAGTTTAGGCCCTCAAAATCAGCCTTCATGGTTTTTCAAGAAGATATGGGCCAATTGGATCGGGAATACGTGAAACGATGTGAGTTCGATAAAAACTAAGAAAAAACTATCGAGCTAAGCATGACCTATTTGAACCTAGTTCGATGCGAAAAGAGCTAACGATCAAAATTCATCGCTATAAGCCATGACCTATGAGTGATTTTGGTAAAACAATATAGTTTAGGCCTTCAAAATCATCTTTCATGGTTTTTCAAGAAGATACGGGCCAACTGAACTTGGAATACGTAAAATGGTGTGGGTGTAATAAAAGCCGACAAAAAATTGTTAGGTTAGGTTTGAGCTATTTGGAACTAGTTCGAGTGTGAAATGGGCCAACGATCAAAACTCATCATTATAAGCCATGACCTATGAGTGATTTTGGTAAAAAAAAAAGTAGTTTAGGCCCTCATAATCATCCTTCATGATTTTTCAAGAAGATTTAGGCCAAGCTGGACTTGGAATACGTGAAACGATATGACTACGATAAAAACTAACGAAAAGCTCGTTAGGCTAGGTTTGAGCTCTTTGGACCTAGTTCGATGCGAAAAGGGTCAACAACCAAAAGTCATAGCTATAAGCCATGACCTATGAGTTATTTTGGTGAAAAAATGTAATTTAGGCTCTCAAAATCGGCCTTTACGAGTTTTTCAAAAAGATATAGGCCAATTGGACTTGGAATATATGAAACGGTGTGAGTGAGATAAAAGCCGACGAAAATCTATTGGGCTAGGTTTGACGTGTTTGGACCTAGTTTGATGTGAAACGAGCCGATGAACAAAACTCATCGCTATAAGTTATGACCTATGAGTTATTTTTGTAAAAAAAGTAGTTTAGGCCTTTAAAATCAGCCTTCATGATTTTTCAAGAAGATACGAGCCAAATGGACTTGGAATACGTGAAAAGGTATGAGGGCGATAATAATCGATGAAAACCTATCGAGCTAGGTTTGAGCATTTTGGAACTAGTTTGATGCAAAACGGGCCAACAACCAAAACTCATTGCTATAAGCCATGACTTATGAGTTATTGTTATCAAAAGATATAGTTTAGCCCTTCAAAATCAGCCTTCATTGTTTTTCAAAAAGATATAGACTAATTAGACTTGGAATACGTGAATCATTGTGAGTGTGACAAAATAGACGAAAAACTATCGAGGCTAGGTTTGAGCTATTTGGACCTAGTTTGATGCAAAACGAGCCAACGACCAAAACTCATTGCTATAAGCCATGACCTATGAGTTATTTTGGTGAAAAAATATAGTTTAAACCCTCAAAATCAACGTTCATAGTTTTTAAATAAGATACGGGCCAACCGGATCGAGAATACGAGAAATTGTGTGAGTTCGATAAAAACGGATAAAAAACGATCGAGCTAAGCTTCGAGCTATTTAGACCTAGTTCGATGTGAAACAAGCTAATGATCAAAACTTATCACTATAAGCCATGCCATGACCTATGATTGATTTTGCTGAAAAAATATTGTTTAGGCCCTCAAAATCGGACGTTAATGTTTTTCAAGAAGATATAAGCCAACTAGACTTGGAATACGTGTAACGTTGTAAGTGTGATAAAATAGATAAAAAACTATCGGGCTAGGTTTGAGTTGTTTGAACCTAGTTCAATGAGAAACGGGCCAACAATCAAAATTCATTGCTATAAGCCATGACCTATGAGTGATTTTGGTAAAACAATATAGTTTAGGCCCTCAAAATCATCCCTCATTGTTTTTCAAGAACCTACGGGCCAACCGAACTTGGAATACGTGAAACGGTGTGAGTGTAATAAAAATTGATTAAAAATTATTTGGCTAGGTTTTAGCTATTTGGACCTAGTTCCATGTGAAATCGGCCAACGATCAAAACTCATCGCTATAAGCCATGACCTATGAGTGATTTTGATAAACAAAAAAAAGGTAGTTTAGGCCCTCATAATCATCCTTCATGGTTTTTCAAGAAGATTCGGACTAACTCGGACTTGGAATACGTGAAACGGTATGAGTGTGATTAAACTGTCGAGCTAGGTTTGAGCGAGTTTGGACCTAGTTTTATGCGAAATGGGCTAATGACCAAAACTCGTTGCTATAACCATGACCTATGAGTTATTTTCGTGAAAAAATATAGTTTAGGCCCTCAAAATCGGTTTTCATAGGTTTTTCAAGAAGATATGGGCCAACTGGACTTAAAAAACATAAAACAATGTGAGTGTGATTAAAACTAATGAAAAACTATTGGGCTAAGTTTGAGTCGTTTGGACCTATGTCGATGCAAAACGGGCCAACAACCAACGCTCATTGCTATAAGCCATGATCTATAAGTTATTTTAGTGAAAAAATTTAGTTTAGGCCCTTAAAATTAGCTTTCATAGTTTTTCAAGAAGATACGGGCCAACCGCACTTGGAATTTGTGAAACGAGTGTGAGTGCGATAAAAAGCCGATGAAAAACGATCGAGCTAGGTTTGAGTCTGTTTGGACCTATTTCGATACGAAATGGGCCAATGACCAAAACTCATGGCTATAAGCCATGATGTATGAGTTTTTGGGTCAAAAAATATAGTTTAGGCCCTTAAAATCAGCCTTCATAGTTTTCCAAGATGATACGGGCCTACCTGGACTTGAAAAATATGAAACAGATGTGAGTGTAATAAAAGCCGACAAAAAACTATCGGGATAGGTTTTAGTCTGTTTGGATATAGTTTGATGCAAAAAAGGCCAACAACCAAAACTCATACTATAAGCCATAACCTATGAGTTATTTTGCTAAAAAAAATGAAGTTTAAACCCTTAAAATCAGCCTTCACAATTTTTCAAGAAGATACGGGCCAACTAGACCGGGAATACGTGAAACGGTGTGAGTTTGATAAAACCGATAAAAAACTATCGAGCTAAGCTTGAGTCGTTTGTACCGGTTCGATGGGAAACGGGCCAACGACCAAAACTCATTGCTATAAGCCATGACCTATGAGTTATTTTCATGCAAAAATGTAGTTTAGCCCTCAAAATCAGTCTTCACAGCTTTTAAAGAAAATACGGGCCTACTCGGACTTGGAAAATGTGAAACGATATGAGTCCGATAAAAATTAATGAAAAAAAATCGGGCTAGGTTTAAGTCTGTTTGGACTCGTTTCGATGCGAAATGGGCCAACGAGCAAAACTCATGGCTATAAGCCATGGCTTATGAGCTATTTTGGTCAAAAAATATAGTTTAGGCTCTCAAAATCAGCCTTCACATATTTTCAAGAAGATACGATCCAAAAAGAGTTGGAATACATGAAACGGTGTGAGTGCGATAAAAACTAATGAAAAACTATCGAGCTAGGTTTGAGTCGTTTGGACCTAATTCGATGCGAAACGGGTTAACGACCAAAACTCATTGTTATAAGCCATGACCTATGAGTGATTTTCGTATAAAAAAATAGTTTAGGCCCTCCAAATCATCCTTCATGGTTTTTCAAGAAGATACGACTCAACTAGACTTGGAATATGTGAAACGGTGTGAGTGCACTAAAAACCGGCTAAAAGCTCGTTGGGCTAGGTTTTAGCTCGTTTAGATCTAGTTCGATGTAAAATGGGCCAACGATCGAAACGCATCGTTATAAGTTATGACCTATTAGTGATTTTTGTAAAAAAAACTATATAGTTGAGGCCCTCAAAATCATCCTTCATGTTTTTTCAAGAAGATTCGAGCCCACTAGACTAGGAAAATGTGAAACGATATAAGTGCGATAAAAGCCGATGAAAAACTCGTCGAGCTAGGTTTGAGCAGCTTTGATCAAGTTTTATGAGAAACGGGCCAACGACCAAAACTCATTACTATAAGCCATGACCTATGAGTTATTTTTGCAAAAAAATGTAGTTTAGGCCCTCAAAATCAATTTTCACTATTTTTCAAGAAGATATGGGCCAACTCGGACTTGGAAAACATAAAACGGTATGAGTGCGATAAAAAATGATGAAAAACTATTAGGCTAGGTTTGAGACTGTTTGGACCTATTTCGATGCAAAAGGGGTCGATCAAAAATCATCCTATAAGCCATGATCTATGAGTTATTTATGTGAAAAAATATAGTTTAAATGCTCAAAATCAGCCTTCACGGCTTTTCAAGAAGATACGAGCCTATTGGACTTTAGAAAACATGAAATGGTGTGATCTGCGATAAAAATTGATGAAAATCTATCGGGCTAGGTTTGAGTTCTTTAGACCTACTTCAATGCAAAATGGGCCAACGAACAAAACTCATGCCTCTAAGCCATGACCTATGAGTTACTTTTCTCAAAAAATATAGTTTAGACCCTTAAAATCAGCCTTCACATATTTTCAAGAAGATACAGAGCTAATAGGAGTTAAACAATGTGAAACGGTGTGAGTGTGATAAAAAAAGATGAAAAATTATCGGGCTAGGTTTGAGTCATGTTTGGACCTAGTTCGATGCGAAAAAGGCTAATGACCAAAACTCATTGCTATAAGCCATGACCCATGAGTTATTTGGTGAAAAAAATATAGTTTAGGCCCTCAAAATCGGCCTTCATGGTTTTTCAAGAAAATATGGGCCAACTCGGACTTGGATTATATGAAACGGTGTGAGGGCGATAAAAATTGATGAAAAACTTGGATTATATCGAGCTAGATTTGAGTCTGTTTGGACCTATTTCGATGCGAAATGGGCCAACGACCAAAACTTATGGCTATAAGCCATGACCTATGAGTTATTTTGGTCAAAAAATATAGTTTAGGCCCTCCAAATCAGCCTTCACCTATTTTCAAGAAGATACGAACGATAAGGACTTGGAAAACGTGAAATGGTGTGAGTGCGAAAAAAATTGACAAAAAACTGCCAAGCTAGATTTGATCTTTTTGGACTTAATTCGATGCAAAACGAGCTAACGACCAAAACTAATAGCTATAAGTCATGACTTATGAGTTATTTTTGTGAAAAAATGTAGTTTAGGCCTTCAAAATCAACCTTTATGATTTTTTTAGAAGATACGAGCCAACTGGACTTGGAATATGTGAAATGGTATAATTGCGATAAAAATTGACGAAAAACTATTGGCTAAGTTTGAGCTTTTTAGACCTAGTTTGATGCGAAAAAGGCCAACGACTAAAACTCATGCTATAAGCCATGACCTATGAGTTATTTTGGTGAAAAAATATAGTTTAAGCCCTCAAAATCAGCTTTTAAAGTTTTTTAGGAAGATACGAGCCAACTAGACTTGGAATACATGAAACGTTATGAGTGCGATAAAACAAACGAAAAACTCGTTGGGCTAGGTTTGAGTCGTTTGGACCTAGTTGAATGAGAAACGGGCCAACGATCAAAACTCATGCTATAAGCTCGACCTATGAGTGATTTTGGTAAAAAAAAATATAGTTTAGGCCTTCAAAATCATCTTTCATTGTTTTTCAAGAAGATACGAGCTAAATGGACTTAGAATACATGAAACGGTGTGAGTGCAATAAAAACCGACTAAAAACTATTTGGCTAGATTTGAACCGGTTGGGCCTAGTTCGGTGTGAAACGAGCCAACGATCAAAACTTATCTCTATAAGCCATGATCTATGAGTGATTTATGTAAAAAAAATATAGTTTAGGCCCTCAAAATCATCCTTCATGATTTTTGAAGAAGATTCGGGCCAAGTGGACTTGGAATACGTGAAACAATATGAGTGCGATAAAAGCCGACAAAAAACTATCGAGCTAGGTTTGAGTTATTTGGACCTAATTTGATGCTAAACGAGCCAACGACCAAAACTCATTGCTATAAACCATGACCTATGAGTTATTTTTGTGAAAAAATTTAGTTTAGGCCCTCAAAATCAGCCTTCACGAGCTTTTCAAGAAGATATAAGCCTACCTGGACTTGGAAAATGTGAAACGGTGTGAGTGCGATAAAAATTGATGAAAAACTATCGGGCTAGGTTTGAGCTATTTGGACCTATTTTGAAGCGAAATGGGCCAACGACCAAAATTCATGGCTACAAGCCATGACCTATGAGTTATTTTGGTGAAAAAATATAGTTTAGGCCCTCAAAATCAACCTTCACATATTTTTAAGAAAATACAAGCCAACAAGTATTGGAATATGTGAAACAAGTATGTGTGATAAAGCCGACGAAAAAATGTGGGGCTAAGTTTGAGTCGTTTAGACTTAGTTTGATACGAAACGGGCCGACGATGAAAACTCATTGCTATAAGCCATGACCTATGAGTTATTTTCATGAAAAAGTATACTTTAGGCCCTTAAAATCAGCTTTCATAGTTTTTCAAGAAGATATAGGCCTACTCGGACTTGGAAAATATGAAACGCCGTGAGTGCGATAAAAGCCGACAAAACATTATCGGGCTAGGTTTGAGTCATGTTTGGACCTAGTTCGATGCGAAACGGCTAACGACCAAAACTCATTGTTATAAGCCATGACTTATGAGTGATTTAAAAAAAGTAGTTTAGGCCCTTAAAATCATCCTCATGGTTTTTCAAGAAGATACGGGTCAACCGAACTTGGAATACGTGAAACGGTGTGAGTGTAATAAAAATTAACTAAAAATTATTAGGCTAGGTTTGAGTCTGTTTGGACCTAGTTCAATGTGAAACGGGCCAACGATCGAAACTCATCACTATAAGCCATGACCTATGAGTGATATTGGTAAAAAAAAATGTATTTTAGGCCCTAAAAGTCATCCTTCATGGTTGTTCAAGAAGATTTGGTCCAACTCGGACTTGGAATACGTGAAATGATATGAGTGTGATAAAAATTGATGACAAACCGTCGAGCTAGGTTTGAGCGAGTTTGGACCTAGTTTGATTCGAAACCGACCAATGGCCAAAACTCATTGCTATAAGTCATGACGTATGAGTTATTTTCGTAAAAAAAGTAGTTTAGGCCCTCAAAATCAGCCTTGATATATTTTCAAGAAGATATGGGCCAACAGGACTTGGAACATGTGAAACAATATGAATGTGATAAAAAATGACGAAAAACTATTGGGCTAGGTTTGAGTCTGTTTGGACCTAGTTCGATGCGAAATAGGCTAATGACTAAAACTCATGACTACAAGCCATGACTTATGAGTTATTTTGGTGAAAAAAATATAGTTTAAACCCTCAAAATTAGCCTTCATAGCTTTTCAAGAAGATATGGGCTTACGGGACTTAGAAAAGTGACATAATGTGAGTACGATAAAAGCGAAGAAAAACTATCGGTCTAGGTTTGAGTCTGTTTGGACCTAGTTCGATGCGAAACGGGCTAACGACCAAAAATCGTTTTCATAAACCATGATGTATGAGTGATTTTGGTAAAAAAAATAGTTTAGGCCCTCAAAATCATCCTTCATGGTTTTTCAAGAAGATACGGACCAACTGGACTTGGAATATGTGAAACGGTGTGAGTGCAATAAAAGCCGACTAAAATCTCTTGGGCTAGGTTTGAGCTATTTGTACCTAGTTCAATGTGAAACGGGCTAACGATCAAAACTCATCACTACAAGTCATGACCTATGAGTGATTTTTGTAAAAAATATAGTTTAGGCCCTCAAAATCATCCTTCATGGTTTTTCAAGAAGATTCGAGCCAAATGAACTTGGGATACATGAAACGGTATGAGTGCGATAAAAGCCGATGAAAAACTCGTCAAGCTAGGTTTGAGCAATTTAGACCTAGTTTGATGCGAAACCGGTCAACGATAAAAACTTATTATTATAAGCCATGATGTATGAGTTTTTTTTTGTAAAAAAATATAGTTTAGGCCCTCAAAATCAAGCTTCACAGCTTTTCAAAAAAATATAAGCCAACTCGGACTTGGAATACGTGAAACGGTGCGAGGGCGATAAAAGCCGACAAAAAACTATCGGGCAAGGTTTGAGTTGTTTGGACCTATTTCAATCCGAAATGGGCGAACGACCAAAACTCTTGGCTATAAGCCATGACCTATGAGTTATTTTGGTTAAAAAATATAGTTTAGGCCCTCAAAATTAGCCTTCATAGTTTTTCAAGAAGATACGAGCCTACTCGGACTTGGAAAACGTGAAATGATGTAACCGCCATAAAAGCCGATGAAAAGCTATCGGGCTAGGTTTGAGTCGTTTGGACTTATTTTGATGCGAAATGGGCCAACGACCAAAACATATGGCTATAAGCCGTGACCTATGAGTTATTTTGGTCAAAAAATATAGTTTAGGCCCTCCAAATCAGCCTTCACAATTTTCAAAAAGATACGGGTCACCGGGATTTGGAATACGTGAAACGGTGTGAGTATGAAAAAAATTGATGAAAAAGTGTGAGGCTAGGTTTGAGCTATTTGGACCTAATTTGATGCTAAACGGCTAACGATCGAAACCGATAGCTATAAGCCATGACTTATGCGTTATTTTGGTAAAAAAAATGTAGTTTAGGCCAGTTGGTCTTGGAATACATGAAATGGTGTAAGTGCGATAAAAATTGATGAAAAACTATCGAGCTAGGTTTGAGTTTTTCGGACCTAGTTTGATGCGAAAAGGCCAACGACCAAAACTCATGCTATAAGCCATGACCTATGAGTTATTTTGGTGAAAAAAATATAATTTAGGCCCTCAAAATCAGCTTTCAAAGTTTTTAAAGAAGATACAGAGCCAACTAGACTTGGAATAGGTGAAAAATTATGAGTGCGATAAAACGGACAAAAACTCTCGGGCTAGGTTTGAGCTATTTGGACCTAATTCAATGAGAAATGGGCCAACGATCAAAACTCATTGCTATAAGCCATGACCTATGAGTGATTTTGGTAAATATATATATATATAGTTTAGGCCCTCAAAATCATTCTTCATGGTTTTTCAAGAAGATTCGAGTCAACTGGATTTGGAATACATGAAGCGATATGAGTATGATAAAAGCCGACGAAAAACTATCGAGCTAGGTTTGAGCAGCTTTGACCTAGTTTGATGCTAAACGGGCCAATGACCAAAACTCATTGCTATAAGCCATGACCTATGAGTTATTTTCGCGAAAAAATATAGTTTATGCCTTAAAAATCAGTTTTAATAGTTTTTCAAGAAGATATGGGCAAGCTAGACTTAGAAAACATAAAACGGTGTGAATGCAATAAAAACTTATTAGGAATTATTAGGGGAGGTTGGAGTCGTTTGGACCTATTTCGATGCGAAATGAGCCAACGACAAAAACTCATGGCTATAAGCCATGACCTATGAGTTATTTTGGTCAAAACATATAATTTAGGCTCTCAAAATCAGCATTCACATATTTTCAAGAAGATATGGGCCAACGGGACTTAGAATATGTGAAATGGTGTAAGTGCGATAAAAACTAATGAAAAAATATCGAGCTAAGTTTGAGTTATTTAGACCTAGTTTTATGCGAAATGGGCTAGCTATGAAAACTCATAGCTATAAGCCATGACTTATGAGTTATTTTTGCGAAAAAAGTAGTTTAGGCCCTCCAAATCGGTTTTCACAGCTTTTCAAAAAGATATGGCCTAACTGGACTTGCAAAATATAAAACGGTATGAGTGCGATAAAATTGATAAAAAATGTCGAGCTAGGTTTGAGTCAGTTTGGACCTAGTACGATACGAAATGGGCTAATGACCAAAACTCATAGCTACAAGCCATGACTTATAAGTTATTTTGGTGGAAAAATATAGTTTAAACCATCAAAATCAGCCTTTATAGTTTTAGAAGAAGATACGGGCCTAGTGGACTTAGTAAATGTGAAACGGTGAGTGCGATAAAAGCCGACAAAAAACTATCAAGCTAGGTTTGAGCTATTTGGACCTAGTTCGATGCGAAACGGGCTAACGACCAAAACTCATTGTTATAAGCCATGACCTATGACTGATTTTGGTAAAAACAAAATATAGTTTAGGCCCTCAAAATCATCCTTCATGGTTTTTCAAGAAGGTATAAGCCAACTGGACTTGGAATACGTGAAACGGTGTGAGTGTAATAAAAACTAACTAAACACTCGTTGGGCTAGGTTTGAGCTATTTGGAACTAGTTCAATGTGAAACGGGCCAACAATCAAAACTCATTGCTATAAGCCATAACTTATGAGTGATTTTTGTAAAACAAATGTAGTTTAGGCACTCAAAATCATCCTTCATGTTTTTCAAGAAGATTTGAGCCCATTGGACTTGGAATATGTGAAATGGTATGAGTGCGATCAAAGCCGACAAAAAACTTTCGAGCTAGGTTTGAGCGAGTTTGGACCTAGTTTGATGTAAAACGGGCCCACGACCAAAATTCATTACTATAAGCCTTGAGCTATGAGTTATATTCGCGTAAAAAATTAGTTTAGGCCCTCAAAATCGGTTTTCATAGTTTTTCAAGAAGATATGGGCCAATTGGATTTGGAAAACATAAAACGGTGTGAGTGCGATACAAATCGATGAAAAACTATTGGGCTAGGTTTGTGTTGTTTGGACCTATTTCGATGAGAAATGGGCCAATGACAAAAAATCATCACTACAAGCCATGACCTATGAGTTATTTTGGTCAAAAAATATAGTTTGGGCCCTTAAAATCAGCCTTCACATATTTTTAAGAAGATACGAGCCAACATGACTTTGAATACGTGAAACGATGTGAGTGCGATAAAAGCCGATAAAAAACTATCGGGCTAGGTTTGAGTCCGTTTGGACCTAGTTCAATGCGAAATGGGTCAATGATCAAAACTCATTGCTAGAAGCCATGACTTATGAGTTATTTTGGTAAAAAAGTAGTTTGGGCCCTCAAAATGAGCCTCCATGATTTTTCATGAAGATATGGGCCAACTGGACTTGGAATACGTGAAACGGTGTGAGTGTGATAAAAACTAACGAAAAACTATTAGGCTAGGTTTGAGCTCTTTAGACCTAGTTCGATGTGAAACCGGCCAATGTATAAAACTCATGGCTATAAGCCATGATGTATGAGTTATTTTTTTAAAAAAATATAGTTTAGGCTCTTTAAATTAGCCTTCATGATTTTTCTAGAAGATACGAGCCAACTGGACTTGGAATACGTGAAACGGTGTGAGTGCGATAAAAGCCGACGAAAAATTATCGAGCTAAGTTTGAGCCATTTGGACCTAATTTGATGTGAAACGGGCCAACGACCAAAACTCATTGCTATAAGCCATGACCTATGAGTTATTTTGGTGAAAAAATGTAGTTTAGGCCCTCAAAATGAGCATTCATGGTTTTTCAAGAAGATACGAGCCAATTGGACTTGGAATACGTGAAACGGTGTGAGTGCGATAAAAACTAACGAAAACTTATCGAGCTAGGTTTGAGTCGTTTGGGCCAATTTTAATGAGAAAAAGGCTAACGACCAAAACTCATGCTATAAGCCATGACCTATGAGTTATTTTGGTGAAAAATTATAGTTTAGGCCATCAAAATCAGCCTTCAAAGTTTTTCAAGAAGATACGAAGCCAACTAGACTTGGAATACGTGAAACGTTATGAGTGCGATAAAAGCCGATGAAAAACTACCGGGTTAGGTTTGAGTCATTTAGACCTATTTCGATGCGAAATGAGCCAACGACCAAAACTCATGGCGATAAGCCATGACCTATGAGTTATTTTGATCAAAAATATAGTTTAGGCCCTCAAAATCGATCTTAATTATTTTTCAAAAAGATATAGGCCAACTAGACTTGGAATACATGAAAAGTTATGAGTGCGATAAAACAAACAAAAAAATGTCGGGCTAGGTTTGAGTCTGTTTGGACCTAGTTTGATGCAAATCGAGCCAATGACCCAAACTCATCGCTACAAGCCATGACTTTAGCGATATTTTGATGAAAAAATATAGTTTAAACCATTAAAATCAGCCTTCACAGCTTTTAAATAAGATTCGAGCCAACTGGACCAAGAGTATGTGGAACAATGTGAGTTCGATTAAAACCGATAAAAAACTATTGGGTTAAGCTTGAGTCTGTTTGGACCTAGTTCGATGCGAAATGGGTTAACGATTAAAAGTCATCGCTATAAGCCGTGCTATGACCTATGATTGACTTTTGTAAAAAAAATATAGTTTAAGCCCCCAAAATCATCCTTCATAGATTTTCAAGAAGATTCGAGCCAAATGGACTTAGAATACGTGAAACGGTGTGAGTCCGATAAAAATTGATGAAAAACTAACGAGGCTAGATTTGAGGTTTTTGGACCTAGTTTGATGCCAAAAAGGCCAACATCCAAAAATCATGCTATAAGCCATGGCGTATGAGTTACTTTGGTGAAAAAATATAGTTTAGGCCCTTAAAATCAGCCTTCATTGTTTTTCAAGAAGATACGAGCCAACTAGACTTGGAATATGTGAAACATTGTGAGTGCGATAAAACGGACAAAAAGTCTGTCGAGCTAGGTTTAAGTTGTTTGGACCTAGTTTGATACGAAACGGGCCAACGACCAAAACTCATAGCTATAAGCCATGACCTATGAGTAATTTTGGTGAAAAAATGTTGTTTAAACCCTCAAAATCAGCTTTCATAGTTTTTAAAAAAGATATAGGCCAATTGGATTGGGAATACATGAAACGGTGTGAGTTCGATAAAAGCCGATAAAAAACTATCGGGCTACGCTTGAGACTGTTTGGACGTAGTTCGATACGAAACAAGCTAACGATCAAAACTCATTGCTATAAGCCATGACATAGGAGTTATGTTGGTGAAAAAATATAATTTAAACACTCAAAATCAGCCTTCATAGTTTTTGAAGAAGATACGGGCCAACTTGGACTCGGAATACGTGAAACGGTATGAGTTCGATAAAAGCCGATAAAAAGTATCGAGCTATGTTTAAGTCGTTTAGACCTAGTTTGATACGAAACGTGCTAACGATCAAAACTCATCGCTATAAGCCATGCCATGACCTATGATTGATTTTTGTAAAAAAATATAGTTTAAGCCCTCAAAATCATCCTTCATGGTTTTTCAAGAAGATTCGAGCCAACTGGACTTAGAATACGTGAAACGGTGTGAGTGCGATAAAAGCCGATAAAAAACTATTGGGCCGAGTTTGAGTCGTTTGGACCTAGTCCAATGAGAAACGAGCCAACGATCAAAACTCATCGCTATAAACGATGACCTATGAGTGATTTGGTTAAAAAAATAAAGTTTAGGCCCTCAAAATCATCCTTCATGGTTTTTCAAGAAGATACGAGCCAACTTGGACTTCGAATACGTGAAACGATGTGAGTGCAATAAAAATTGACTAAAAACTATCGAGCTATGTTTAAGTCTGTTTGGACCTAGTTCGATGGCCAACAATAAAAACTCATTGCTATAAGCCATGATCTATGAGTTATTTTGGTGAAAAAATATAGTTTAGGTCCTCATAATGAGCCTTCATGGTTTTACAAGAAGATACGGAGCCAATTGGACTTGGAATACGTGAAATGGTGTGAGTGCGATAAAAACTAATGAAAAACTATCGAGCTAGGTTTGAGGTATTTGGACCAATTTTGATACGAAAAAGGCCAATGACCAAAACTCATGCTATAAGCCATGACCTATGAGTTATTTTGGTAAAACAAAATATAGTTTAGGCCCTCAAAATCATCCTTCATGATTTTTCAAGAAGATTCGGACCAACTAGACTTGAAATACGTGAAACGGTATGAGTGTGATAAAAATTGATTGAAAACTATCAAGCTAGGTTTGAGTAGTTTAGATCTAGTTTGATGTGAAACGGGCCAACGACCAAAATTCATTGCTATAAACCATGATCTATGAGTTATTTTTGCAAAAAATTAAGTTTAAGCCCTCAAAATCGGTTTTCACGCTTTTCGAGAAGATAAGGGCCAATTGGACTTGGAATACGTGAAACGAGTATTAGTGCGAAAAAAATTGACGAGAAATTATTGGGCTAGGTTTGAGTCTGTTTGGACCTAGTTCGATGCGAAACGGGCCAACCACCAAAACTCATGGCTATAAACCATGACCTATGAGTTATTTTGATGAAAAAATATAGTTTAGGCTCTCAAAATCAGCCTTCATAGTTTTTCATGAAGATATGGGCCAACTAGATTTGGAATACATGGAATGGTATAAGTGTGATAACAACCGATGAAAAACTATCCGGTTAGGTTTGAGTCGTTTAGACCTAGTTCGATGTGAAACGGGCCAACGATCAAAACTCATCGCTATAACCCATGACCTATGAGTTATTTTGGTGAAAAAAATGTAATTTAGGTCCCGAAAATCAACCTTCATCGTTTTTCGAGAAGATACGGGATAAGCTGGACTTGGAATACGTGAAATAGTGTGAGTGCGGTAAAACTAACAAAAAACTATCGAGGCTAGGTTTAAGTTTGTTTGGACCTAGATTTATGCGAAATGGGCCAATGACCAAAACTCATAGCTATAAGCCATGACCTATGAGTGATTTTGGTAAAAAAAACGTAGTTTAGGCCCTCAAAATCATCCTTCATGGTTTTTAAGAAGATACGAGCCAATTGGACTGGGAATACGTGGAACGGTATGAGTGCGATAAAAACTCATTAAAAACTACCGGGCTAGGTTTGAGTACATTTGGACCTAGTTTGAAGCGAAACGGGCCAACGATCAAAACTCATCGCTATAAGCCATGACGTATGAGTTATTTTGGTGAAAAAATATAGTTTAAGCCCTCAAAATCAACTTTCATGATTTTTCAAGAAGATACGGGCCAAGTTGACTTGGAATATGTGAAACTTGTGAGTGCGATAAAGCCGATGAAAAACCTATTGGGCTAGGTTTGAGTCGTTTGGATCTATTTCGATGAGAAACGGGCTAATGACCAAAACTCATCGACCTATGAGTGATTTTGGTAAAAAAATATAGTTGAGGCCCTCAAAATCAGCCTTTATAGTTTTTTATGAAGATATGGGCCAACTTGGACTTGGAATACATGAAATGGTGTGAGTGCGATAAAAGCCGACAAAAAGCTGTTAGGCTAGGTTTGAGTCTGTTTGGACCTAGTTCGATGTGAAACGGGCAATGAACGAAACTCATTGCTACAAGCCATGATCTATGAGTTATTTTTTTAAAAAATATAGTTTAGGCCCTCAAAATCGGCCTTCACAATTTTTCAAGAAGATACGAGCCAACTAGACGCCGAATATGTGAAACGTTATAAGTGCAACAAAACAAATGAAAAACTATCGGGCTAGGTTTGAAGTTGTTTGGACCTAGTACAATGTGAAATGGGCGAATGGTCAAAAATCATCGCTATAAGTCATGACCTAAGAGTGATTTTGGTAAAAAAAAATGTAGTTTAGGCCCATAAAATCATCCTTCATGGTTTTTCAAGAAGATTCGGGCCAACTAGCTTTCAAATATGCGAAACGGGATGAGGGCGATAAAAATTGACGAAAAACTATCGGGCTAGGTTTGAGTCGTTTAAACCTAGTTTGATATGAAAAAGGCCAACGACCAAAACTCATGCTATATGCCATGACCTATGAGTTATTTTGGTGAAAAAATATAGTTTAGGCCCTCAAGATCGGCCTTCAATGTTTTTCAAGAAGATACGGAGCCAACTTGACTCGGAATACGTAAAATGTTGTGAGTGCAATAAAACGGATGAAAAGCTGCTTGAGGTAGGTTTGAGTCTGTTTGGACCTAGTTCAATGCTAAACGAGCCAACGATCAAAACTCATCGTTATAAGCCATGACTTATGAGTGATTTTGGTTAAAAAAAATATAGTTTAGGCCCTCAAAATCATCCTTCATAGTTTTTCAAGAAGATTCGAGCCAACTAGCCTTGGAATACATAAAACGGTATGAGGGTGATAAAAGCCGACAAAAAACTATCGAGCTAGGTTTGAGCTGCTTGGACCCGAGTTTGATGTGAAAAAGGCCAAAGATAAAAACTCATGCTATATGCCATGACCTATGAGTTATTTTGGTGAAAAAATATAGTTTAGGCCCTCAAAATCAACTTCAATTTTTTTCAAAAAGATACGAGCCAACTTGGCTCGGAATATGTAAAATGTTATGAATGCGATAAAACGGACGAAAAACTACCGAGGTAGGTTTGAGCTTTTTGGACCTTGTTCAATGAGAAACGGGCCAACGATCAAAACTCATCGCTATAAGCCATGACCTATGAGTGATTTTGGTAAAAAATATAGTTTAGGCCTTTAAAAATCATCTTTTAATGGTTTTTCAAGAAGATACGAGCCAACTAGACTTGGAGTACGTGAAACGGTGTGAGTGTAATAAAAGCCGACTAAAAAGTGTTAGGCTAGGTTTGAGACTGTTTGAACCTATTTCGATTAGAAACGGGCCAACGACCAAAACTCATCTCTATAAGCCATGATCTATGAGCTATTTTGGTGAAAAATATAGTTTAAACCCTTAAAATCAGCCTTCACGAGTTTTAAGAAGATATGGGCCTACTGGACTTAGAAAACGTGAAATGGTGTGAGTACGATAAAAATTGATAAAAAACTATCGAACTAGGTTTGAGTCTGTTTGGACCTAGTTCGATGTGAAACGGGCCAATGAAGAAAACTCATGGCTACAAGCCATGACCTATGAGTTATTTTGGTAAAAAAATATAGTTTAGGCCCTCAAAATCAACCTTCATGATTTGTTCAAGAAGATATGGTCCAACTGGACTTGGAGTACGTGAAACGGTGGGAGTGCGATAAAAATTGACAAAAAAGTGTTGGGCTAGGTTTAAGTTGTTTGGACTTAGCTTCATGTGAAAAAGGCCAACGACTAAAACTCATGGCTATAAGGCATGATGTATGAGTTATTTTGGTCAAAAAATATAGTTTAGGCCCTCAAAATCAGCCTTTACGGTTTTTTAAGAAGATACGAGCGAACTGGACTTGGTATACGTGAAACGTTTTAAGTGCGATAAAACGGACGAAAAACTCGTCAAGCTAGGTTTGAGCTCGTTTGAACCTAGTTCAATAAGAAATGGGCAACCGATCAAAATTCATTGCTACAAGCTATGACCTATGAGTGATATTGGTAAAACAATATAGTTTAGGCCCTCAAAATCATCCTTCATGGTTTTTCAAGAAGATACGAGCCAACCGAACTTGGAATACGTGAAACGAGTGTGAGTGTAATAAAAATTGACTAAAAATTATTACGATAGGTTTGAGTCTGTTTGGACCTAGTTCAATGTGAAACGGGCCAACAATCAAAACTCATCGCTATAAGCCATGACCTATGAGTGATTTTGGTAAAAAAAAAAAAGGTAACTTAGGCCTTAAAAATATCCTTCATGGTTTTCCTAGAAGATTCGAGCCAACCGAACTTGGAATACGTCAAATGGTATGAGTGCGATAAAAGCCGATGAAAACTATCGAGGGCTAGGTTTGAGCAATTTGTACCTAGTTTGATGCGAAAAGGGCCAACGAACAAAACTTATTGCTACAAGCCATGACCTATGAGTTATTTTTTGCAAAAACATGTAGTTTATGCCCTCAAAATCAATTTTCATAGTTTTTCAAGAAGATATGGGGCAACCGAACTTGGAAAACATAAAATGGTGTGAGTACGATAAAAAATGATAAAAACTATTGGGCGAGGTTTGACTCGTTTGGATCTATTTCAATGCAAAACGGGCCAACGACTAAAACTCATCGCTATTAGCCAGGATCTATGAGTTACTTTGGTGAAAAAATATAGTTTAAACCCTCAAATTCAGCATTCATAGTTTTTCAAGAAGATACGTGCCTACTTGGACTTGGAAAATGCAAAACGGTATAAGTGCGATAAAAGCCGAGGTAAAACTATCGGGCTAGGTTTGAGTCGCTTAGACCTATTTCGATGCGAAATGGGCTAATGACCAAAACTCATCCTATAAGCCATGACCTACGAGTTATTTTGGTGAACAAATATAGTTTAGGCCCTCAAAATCGGTCTTCAAAGTTTTTCAAGAAGATACGAGGCCAACTAGACTTAGAATAAGTGAAACGTTGTGAGTGCGATAAAACGGACGAAAAACTATCGAGCTAGGTTTGAGTCCGTTTGGACCTAGTTCAATGTGAAATGGGCGAAAGGTCAAAAGTCATCGCTATAAGCCATGACCTATGAGTGATTTTGGTAAAAAAATATAGTTTAGGCCCTCAAAATCATCCTTCATGGCTTTTCAAGAAGATTCGAGCCAACTAGCCTTGGAATACATGAAACGGTATGAGGGTGATAAAAGCCGATAAAAAACTATCGGGCTAGGTTTGAGTCTGTTTGGACCTAGTTTGATGTGAAAAAGGCCAATGACCCAAACTCATGGTATATGCCATGACCTATGAGTTATTTTGGTGAAAAAATATAGTTTAGTTTCTCAAAATCAACCTTCAATGTTTTTAAAGAAGATACGAGCCAACTTGACTCGAAATATGTAAAACGTTGTGAGTGCGATAAAACGGACGAAAAACTATCGGGGTAGGTTTGAGTCTGTTTGGACCTAGTTCAATGTTAAACGGGCCAACGATCAAAACTCATCGCTATAAGCCATGAACTATGAGTGATTTTGGTAAAAAAATATAGTTTAGGCCCTCAAAATCATCCTTCAAGGTTTTTCAAGAAGATACGAGCTAACTGGACTTGGAATACGTGAAATGATGTGAGTGTAGTAAAAGCCGACTAAAAACTATTGGGCTAGGTTTGAGTTGTTTGGACCTAGTTCAATGTGAAACGAGCCAACGATCAAATCTCATCGCTATAAGCCATGACCAATGAGTGATTTTGGTAAAAAAACAAAATATAGTTTAAACCCTCAAAATCATCATTTAAGGTTTTTCAAGAAGATTCAAGCCAAATGCCCTTGGAGTACATGAAATGGTATAAGGGCGATAAAACCGACGAAAAATTATTGGGCTAGGTTTGAGTCTGTTTGGACATAGTTCGATGTTAAATGAGCCAATGAAAAAAACTCATGGCTACAAGCCTTGATCTATGAGTTATTTTTTGTAAAAACATGTCGTTTAGGCCCTCAAAATCAGCCTTCACGATTTTCAAAAAGATACGGGCCAACTGGACTTCGAATACGTGAAACAATGTGAGTGTGATAAAAGCCGACGAAAAGCTATCGAGCTAGGTTTCCAGCTGTTTGGACCTAGTTTGATGTGAAAAAGGCCAACGACCAAAACTCATGCTACAAGCCATGACTTAGGAGCTATTTTGGTGAAAAAAATATAGTTTAGGCCCTTAAAATCAGCATTTATTGTTTTTCAAGAAAATACATGCCAACTAGACTTTGAATATGAGAAATATTGTGAGTGTGATAATACAAATGAAAAACTATCGGGCTATGTTTGAGTCTGTTTGGACCTAGTTCAACGAGAAATTGGTCAATGATCAAAACTCATCGCTATAAGCCATGACCTATGAGTGCTTTTGGTAAAAAATAAATATAGTTTAGGCTATCAAAATACGAGCCAACTGGACTTGGAATACGTGAAACGGCTTGAGTGTAATAAAAGCTGACCGAAAATTATTGGGCTAGGTTTGAGCTATTTGGACCTAGTTCAATGTGAAACGGGACAATGATAAAAAAATCATCATTATAAGCCATGACCTATGAGTGATTTTGGTAAAAAAAAATATAGTTTAGTCCCTCAAAATAATCCTTCATGGTTTTTCAAAAAGATTCGGGCCAACTGGCCTTGGAATAAGTGAAACGGTATGAGGGCAATAAAAATTGATGAAAAGCTGTCGAGCTAGGTTTGAACAAGTTTGGACCTAGTTTGATGCGAAACGACCAAACAATCAAAACTCATCGCTATAAGCCATGACCTACAAGTGATTTTCGTAAAAAAAAATGTAGTTTAGGCCCTCAAATTCGTCCTCTATGATTTTTCAAAAAGATTCGGGCATACTTGGACTTGGAATACGTGAAACGATATGAGTGTGATAAAACCGACGATAAACTTTCGAGCTAGGTTTGAGCTTTTTGGACCTAGTTCGATGCGAAATGGGCCAATGATCAAAACTCATCGCTATAAGCCATGACCTATGAGTTATTTATGTGAAAAAATATAATTTAGGCCGTCAAAATTAGTTTTCACGGTTTTTGAAGAAGATACGGGACAACTAGACTTGGAATACGTGAAATGGTGTGAGTGTGATAAAAGCCGATGAGAAACTATTGGGCTAGGTTTGAGTTGTTTGGTTCTAGTTTGATCTAAAACGGGCCAATGAGCAATACTCATAGCTATAAGCCATGACCTATGAGTTATTTTGGTGAAAAAATGTAGTTTAAACACTCAAAATCAACCTTCACAATTTTTTAAGAAGATGCGACCAACCTAGGTCGGGAATACGTGAAAGAGTGTGAGTTCGAGAAAAACCGATAAAAAACTATCAAGCTAAGCTTGAGGTTTTTGGACCTAGTTCGATGCGAAATGGGCTAACGATCAAAACTCATTGCCATAAGGCATGCCATAACCTATGGTTGATTTTTGTAAAAAAATATAGTTTAAGCCCTCAAAATCATCCTTCATAGGTTTTCAAGAAGATTCGAGCCAACCGCACTTAGAATACGTGAAACGATCTAAGTACGATAAAAACTAACGAAAACTCGTCAGGCTAGGTTTGAGCTTTTTGGACCTAGTTCGATGTGAAACGGCCAACGATCAAAACTCATCGCTATAAGCCATGACTTATGAGTTATTTTAGTGAAAAATGTAATTTAGACCCTCAAAATCAGCTTTCACAATTTTTGAAGAAGATACGGGATAATTGGACTTGGAATATGTGAAACGGTATGAGTGCGATAAAAACGAGCGAAAAACTCGTCGAGCTACGTTTGAGTCGTTTTGTCCTAGTTTGATCTAAAACGAGCCAACGACTAAAACTCATAGTTATAAACCATGACCTAAGAGTTATTTTGGTGAAAAAATATAGTTTAAACCCTCAAAATTAGCCTTCACGAGCTTTTCAAGAAGATGCGAGCCAACTAGACTGGAAATACGTGAAATGGTGTGAGTGTGATAAAACCGACGAAAAACTATCGGGCTAGATTTGAGCTATTTGGGCCTAGTTTGATGTGAGAAAAGGCCAACGACCAAAACTCTTGCTATAAGCCATGACCTATGAGTTATTTTGGTGAAAAAATATAGTTTAGGGCCTCAAAATCAGCCTTCAAAGTTTTTCAAGAAGATATAGGCCAACTGGACTTGGAATACGTGAAATGTTATGAGTGAGATAAAATAGATAAAACCCTATCGGGCTAGGTTTGAGCTCTTTGGACCTAGTTCAATGAGAAATGGGCCAACGATCAAAACTCATCGCTATAAGTCATGACCTATGAGTTATTTTTTGGTAAACAAATGTAGCTTAGCACCTCAAAATCATCCTTGATCGTTTTTAAAGAATATACGGGCCAACTGGACTTCGAATACGTAAAATGGTGTGGGTGCAATAAAAACGGACTAAAAACTTTTAGGCTAGGTTTGAGTTGTTTAGACCTAGTTCAATGTGAAATGGGCCAACGATCAAAACTCATCACTATAAGCCATGACCTATGAGTGATTTTGGTTAAAAAAAATTAAGTTTAGGCCCTCAAAATCATCCTTCATGGTTTTTCAAGAAGATTCGAGCCAACCGAACTTGGAATGCATGAAACGATATGAGTGCGATAAAAGCCGACGAAAAGCTGTCGAGCTAGCTTTGAGCTCTTTGGACCTAGTTCGATGCGAAATAGGCCATCGACCAAAACTCATCGCCGTAAGCCATGACCTATGAGTTATTTTTGTGAAAAGATATAGTTTAGGCCCTCAAAATTAGCCTTCATAGCTTTTCATGAAGATATGGGCCAACTGGACTTGGAATACGTGAAATGGTGTGAGTGCGATAAAACTAATGAAAAACTATTGGGGTAGGTTTGAGTTGTTTGATGCGAAACGGGCCGACGACCAAAACTCATTGCTATAAGCCATGACCTATGAGTTATTCTAGTGAAAAATATAGTTTAGGCCCTCAAAATCATCCATCATGGTTTTTCAAGAAGATACGAGCTCACTCGGACTTGGAATACGTGAAACGGTGTGAGTGCAATTAAAATTGACTAAAAGCCGTAGGGCTAGGTTTGAGCCGTTTGGACCTAGTTCAATGAGAAAGTGCCAACGATCAAAACTCATCGCTATAAGCCATGACCTATGAGTGATTTTGGTAAAAAAAATAGTTTAGGCCCTCAAAATCATCTATGATGGTTTTTCAAGAAGATACGGGCTCACTCGGACTTAGAATACGTGAAATGGTGTGAGTGCAATTAAAACCGACTACAAACCGTGGGGCTAGGTTTGAGTCTGTTTGGACTTAGTTCAATATGAAACGGCTAACGATCAAAACTCATTGCTATAAGCCATGACATAGGAGTAATTTTGGTATATAAAAAAAATAGTTTAGGACCTCAAAATCATCCTTCATTGTTTTTCAAGAAGATTCGGGCCAACTGGACTTGGAATACGTGAAACGGTATGAGTGCGATAAAAACTAACGAAAACTCGTCGAGCTAGGTTCGAGTAGTTTGGACTCGCTTTGATGCAAAATGGGCCAACGACCAAAACTCATTGCTATAAGCCATGACCGATGAGTTTTTTTCACTAAAAAATGTAGTTCGAGCCCTCAAAATAAGTTTTCACTATTTCTAAAGAAGATATGAGCCAACTAGACTTGAAAAACATAAAACGGTGTGAGTGCGATAAAAGCCGATAAAAAACTATTCGGCTAGGTTTTAGCGGTTTAGACCCGTTTCGATGCGAAACGGGCCAATGACCAAAAGTCATCGCTATAAGCCATGATATATGAGTTATTTTTGTGAAAAAATATAGTTTAAACCCTCAAAATCAGATTTCATAATTTTTCAAAAAGATACGAGCCTACTAGACTTGGAATACATGAAACGGTGTGAGTGCGATAAAATTTGATGAAAAACTATAAGGCTAGATTTGAGCTATTTGGACCTAGTCCGATGCGAGAAAAGGCTAACGATCAAAACTCATGCTATAAGCCATGACCTATGAGTTATTTTGGTGAAAAAATATAGTTTAGTCCCTCAAAATCAACCTTTAAAGTTTTTCACAAAGATACAAGCAAACCTGGACTTAGAATACATGAAACGTTATGAGTGCTATAAAACGAGCGAAAAACTATCGAGCTACTTTTGAGTCGTTTGGACCTAGTTCAATGAGAAATGGGCCAATGATCAAAACTCATCGCTATAAGCCATGACCTATTAGTGATTTTGGTTAAAAAAATATAGTTTAGGCTCTCAAAAACAGACATTCACGGTTTTTCAAGAAGATATGGGCTAACTGGACTTAGAATACGTGAAACGAGTGTGAGTGCGATAAAAACTAACAAAAAACTTTCGAGCTAGGTTTGAGATGTTTGGACCTAGTTTGATGCGAAAAGGGCAAACGACCAAAACTCAAAGCTATAAGCCATGACCTATGAGTTATTTTGGTGAAAAAATATAGCTTAAACCCTCAAAATCAACCATCATAGTTTTTCAAGAAGATACGGGCCAACAATACCGATAATACGTGAAACGGTGTGAGTTCGATACAAACCGATAAAAAACTATCGAGCTAAGCTTGAGACTGTTTGGACCTAGTTCGATGCGAAACGGGCTAACGATCAAAATTAATCGCCATAAGCCATGCCATGACCTATGATTGATTTCTTTAAAAAATATAGTTTAAGCCTTCAATATCGTCCTTCATAGTTTTTGAAGAAGCTTTGAGCCAACTCGTACTTAGAATACGTGAAACGGTGTGAGTGCGATAAAAGCCGATGAAAAACTTACGAGCTAAGTTTGAGTCGTTTGGACCAAGTTCGATACGAAATCGGCCAATGACCAAAACTCATAGCTATAAGCCATGACCTATGAGTTATTTTGGTGAAAAAATATAGTTTAGGCTCTCAAAATTAGCCTTCATATTTTTTCATGAAGATATGGGCCAACTCGGACTTGAAATACGTGAAATGGCGTGAGTGCGATAAAAACTAACGAAAAACTATCGGGCTAGGTTTGAGTTGTTTGGACCTAGTTTGATGCGAAACGGGCCAACGACCAAAACTCATCGCTATAAGCCATGAGTTGTGAGTTATTTTGATGAAAAAATATAGTTTGGGCCCTCAAAATCGGTCTTTATGGTTTTTCAATAAGATACAAGCCAACTTGACTTGGAATATGTGAAACATGTGAGTGCGATAAAAACGGATGAAAAACTATCGAGCTAGGTTTGAGTTGTTTGGACTAATTTGATACGAAAAAGGCCAACGACCAAAACTCATGCTATAAGCCATGACCTATGAGTTATTTTGGTGAAAAAGTATAGTTTAGGCCCTCAAAATCAGCCTTTAAAGTTTTTCAAGGAGATACGAGCTAACTGGACTTGGAGTACGTGAAACGTAATGAGTGCGATAAAATAGACGAAAAACTATCGAGCTAGGCTTGAGTCGTTTGGACTAGTTCAACGAGAATCGGCCAATGATCAAAACTCATCATTATAAGCCATGACCTATGAGTGATTTTGGTTAAAAAATGTAGTTTAGGCTCTCAAAATCGGTGTTCACCGTTTTTCGAGAAGATACGAGCTAACCGGACTAGGAATACGTGAAATTGTGTGAGTGCGATAAAAACTAATGAAAAACTATCGGGCTTAGTTTGAGTCTGTTTGGACCTAATTTGATGCAAAACGGGCTAACGACCAAAACTCATGGCTATAAGCCTTGACCTATGAGTTATTTTGGGAAAAAATGTAGTTGAAACCCTCAAAATCAGCCTTCATAATTTTTCAAAAAGATAAGGGCCAACAACACTAGTAATACGTGAAATGGTGCGAGTTCGATAAAAAATGATAAAAATTATCTAGCTAAGATTGAGCTATTTGGACTTAGTTCGATGCGAAACGGGCTAACGATCAAAACTAATCGCCATAAGCCATGCCATGACCTATGATTGATTTATGTAAAAAAGGTAGTTTAAGTCCTCAAAATCATCCTTCATGGATTTTCAAGAAGATTCGAGCTAACTGGACTTAGAATACGTGAAACGGTGTGAGTGCGATAAAAATTGACAAAAAACTCTTAAGCTAGGTTTGAGCTATTAGGACCAAGTTTGATGTGAAACCGGCCAAGAACCAAAGCTCATAGCTATAAGTCATGACCTATGAGTTATTTTGGTGAAAAAATATAGTTTAGCCCTCAAAATTAGCCTTCACAATTTTTCATGAAGATATGGCCAATCTGGACTTGGAATACGTGAAATGGTGTGAGTGCGATAAAAACTAACAAAAAAGCTGTTGGGCTAGGTTTGAGTTGTTTGGACCTAGTTTGATGTGAAACGGGCCAACGACCGAACTCATCACTATAAGCCATGACCTATGAGTTCCTTTGGTGAAACAAATATAGTTTGCTCCCTCAAAATTAGCCTTCACGGTTTTTCAAAAAGATACAAGCCAACTTGACTTGAAATACGTGAAATGTGTGAGTGCGATAAAAACGAACGAAAAACTATCGGGCTAGGTTTGAGTTGTTTGGACCTAGTTTGATACGAAAAAGGCCAACGACTAAAACTCATGCTATAAGCCATGACCTATGAGTTATTTTGGTGAAAAATATAGCTTAGGCCCTCAAAATCAGCCTTCAAAATTTTTCAAGAAGATATAGGCCAACTCGACTTGGAATACGTGAAACATTGTGAGTGTGATAAAATAGATGAAAAACTCGTCGAGCTAGGTTTGTGTTGTTTGGACTCGGCTCAATGAGAAACCGGCCAACGATCAAAACTCATCGCTATAAGCCATAATTATGAGTGATTTTGGTAAAAAAATATAGTTTATGCCCTCAAAATCATCCTTCGGGGTTTTTCAAGAAAATTCGGGCCAACTGGACTTAGAATATGTGAAACGATACGAGTGGGATAAAAACTAACAAAAAACTATCAAGCTAGGTTCGAGCGAGTTTAGACCTAGTTTGATGCAAAATGGGCCAACAACCAAAACTCATTGCTATAAGCCATGACCAATGAGTCATTTTTACAAAAAAAATATAGTTTAGGCCCTCAAAATCGGTTTTCATGGTTTTTCAAGTAGATTTGAGCCAACGACCAAAAGTTATCGCTATAAGCCATGATATATGAGTTATTTTGGTGAAAAAATATACTTTAAACCATCAAAATCAGATGTCATAGTTTTTTAAGAAGATACGAGCCTACTATACTTGAAATACGTGAAACGTGTGAGTGGTATAAAAGCCGATGAAAAACTATTGAGCTAGATTTGAGCTATTTGGACCTAGTTTGATGTGAGAAAAGGCCAACAACCAAAACTCATGCTATAATCCATGACCCGTGAGTTATTTTGGTGCAAAAATATAGTTTAGGCTCTCAAAATCAACTTTTAAAGTTTTTCAAGAAGATACGAGCTAACTGGACTTGGAATACGTGAAACGTTGTGAGTGTGATAAAATAGATGAAAAATTATCGGGCTAGATTTGAGTTGTTTGGACCTAGTTTGATACGAAAAAGGCCAACGACCAAAACTCATGCTATAAGCCATGACCTATAAGTTATTTTGGTGAAAAAATATAGTTTAGGGTCTCAAAATTAGCCTTTAAAGTTTTTCAAGAAGATACGAGCCAACTAGACTTGGAATACGTGAAACGTTGTGAGTGTGATAAAATAGATGAAAAAATATCGGGCTAGGTTTGTGGTGTTTAGACCTAGTTTGGTGAGAAACGACCCAACGATCAAAACTCATCTCTATAATCCATGACCTATGAGTGATTTTAGTAAAAAAATATAGTTTAGACCCTCAAAATCATCCTTCATGGTTTTTCAAGAAGATACGAGCCCACTAGACTTGGAATACATGAAATGTTATGAGTGTAATTAAAACCGACTAAAAACTATGGGACTAGGTTTGAGTCTGTTTGGACCTAA
Organism: Dovyalis caffra; assembly: GCA_963924115.1. Classification (NCBI taxonomy): domain Eukaryota; kingdom Viridiplantae; phylum Streptophyta; class Magnoliopsida; order Malpighiales; family Salicaceae; genus Dovyalis; species Dovyalis caffra. The sequence goes on along the minus strand of CAWUPB010001179.1, from coordinate 262,802 downwards.
TTCAATGTGAAACAAGCCAATGATCAAAACTCATTGCTATAAGCCATGTCCTATGAGTGATTTTAGTAAATATATATATATAGTTTAGGCCCTTAAAATCATCCTTCATTGTTTTTCAAGAAGATTCGAGCCAACTGGACTTGGAATATGTGAAACGATATGAGTGCGATAAAAACTAATGAAAAACTACGAGCTAGGTTCGAGTAGTTTGGACCTAGTTTGATGTAAAATAGGCCAACGACTAAAAATCATTGCTATAATCCATGATCGATGAGTTTTGTTTTCAAAAAAAAAATGTAGTTTAGGCCCTCAAAATCGGTTTTCACAGCTTTTAAAAGAGATATCGACCAACTAGACTTGAAAAAGATAAAATGGTGTAAGTGCGATAAAAGCCGATGAAAAACTATTCGGCTAGGTTTTAACCGTTTGGACCTATTTCGATGCGAAACGGGCCAACGACCAAAAGTCATCACTATAAGCCATGATATATGAGTTATTTTGGTGAAAAAATATAGTTTAAACCCTCAAAATTAGATTTCACGAGCTTTTTAAAAAGATACGGGCCTACTCGGACTTAGAATACGTGAAACGAGTGTGAGTCCGATAAAAGCCGACGAAAAATTATTAAGCTAGATTTGAGCTATTTAGACCTAGTTTGATGTGAGAAAAGGCCAATGACCAAAACTCATGCTATAAGCCATGACCTATGAGTTATTTTGGTGCAAAAATATAGTTTAGGCCCTCAAAATCAGCTTTTAAAGTTTTTCAAGAAGATACGAGCTAACTCGGGCTTAGAATACATGAAATGTTGTGAGTGCGATAAAACGGACGAAAAACTATCGAGCTAGGTTTAAGTCTGTTTGGACCTAGTTTAATGAGAAACGGGCCAACGATCAAAACTCATCGCTATAAGCCATGACCTATGAGTGGTTTTGGTAAACAAATGTAGTTTAGGCCCTCAAAATCATCGTTCATGGTTTTTAAAGAATATACGAGCAAACTGGACTTGGAATACATGAATCGGTGTGAGTGCAATAAAAAATGACTAAAAAATTTTTGGGCTAGGTTTGAGCATTTAGACCTAGTTCACGTGAAATGGGCCACCAATCAAAACTCATTTTTATAAGCCATGACCTATGACCGATTTTGGTAAAAAGAAGTTTAGGCCCTCAAAATCATCATTCATTGTTTTTCGGTAAGACTCGAGCCAACTCGGACTTGGAATATGTGAAACGGCATGAGTGCGATAAAAGCGACGAAAAACTAACGAAGCTAGGTTTGAGCTCTTTGGACCTAGTTCAATGCGAAATAGGCCAACAAACAAAACTCATCGCTATATGCCATGACTCGTGAGTTATTTCGGTTAAAAAATATAGTTTAGACCCTCAAAATCAGCCTTCAACGTTTTTCAAGAAGATACAGAGCCAACTAGACTTGGAATACGTGAAACGTTGTGAATGTGATAAAACGGACGAAAACTATCGAGCTAGATTTGAGACTGTTTGGACCTAGTTCAAAGAGAAATAAGCCAACGATCAAAACTCATCGCTATAAGCCATGACATATGAGTGATTTTGGTAAAAAAGAACATAGTTTAGGCCCTCAAAATCAAGCTTCATGGTCTTTCAAGAAGATATAGGTCCACTGGACTTGGAATACATGAAACGATGAGAGTGTAATAAAAACTCGAATAAAAACTATTAGGCTAGATTTGAGTTGTTTGGACCTCGTTCAATGTGAAACGAGCCAACAATCAAAGCTCTCGCTATAAGCCATGACCTATGAGTGATTTTGGTAAAAAAAATATAGTTTATGCCCTCAAAATCAGCCTTCATGTTTTTCCAAGAAGATACGGGCTAACTAGACTTGGAATATGTGAAACGGTATGAGTGTGATAAAAGCCGAAGAAAAAATATCGAGCTATGTTTGACTCGTTTGGACCTAGTTCGAGGCAAAATGGACCAGCGACCAAAAGTCATAGCTATAAGTCATGACCTATGAGTTATTTTGGTTAAAAAATATAGTTTAGGCCCCGAAAATCAGCCTTTTTGATTTTTCAAGGAGATACGGGCCAACTAGAGTTGGAATATGTGAAACGGTGTAAGTACAATAAAAGCCGACGAAAAACGATTGGGCTAGGCTTGAGTCCGTTTGGACCTAGTTTGATGGGAAAAAGGCCAAGGACCAAAAGTCATGCTATAAGCCATGACCTATGAGTTATTTTGGTGAAAAAATATAGTTTAGGCCCTCAAAATCAGCCTTCATAGTTTTTCATGAAGATATAGGCTAACCTGGACTTAGAATATGTGAAACGGTATGAGTGCGATAAAAGCCGACAAAAAATATTTGGGTTAGGTTTAAGTCGTTTAGACCTAGTTCAATGTGAAACAGGCAAATTAAAAAACTCATGGCTATAAGCCATGACCTATGAGTTATTTTGGTGAAAAATGTAGTTTAGGCCCTCAAAATCGGCCTTCACGATTTTTCAATAAGATACGAGCCAATTGGATTTGGAATATGTGAAATGGTGTGAGTGTGATAAAAGCCGAAGAAAAACTATCGAGCTATGTTTGACTCCGTTTAGACCTAGTTCGAGGCAAAACGGACTCGGCGACCAAAAGTCATAGCTATAAGCCATGACCTATTAGTTATTTTAGTGAAAAAATATAGTTTAGGCCCTCAAAATTGGCCTTCACAGCTTTTCATGAAGATATGGCCCAACCGGACTTGGAATACGTGAAACGGTGTGAGTGCGATAAAACCAACAAAAAACTATCGAGCTAGGTTTGAGTTGTTTGGAGCTAGTTTAATTTGAAACGGGCTAATGACCAAAACTCATAGCTATACGCCATGACGTATGAGTTATTTTGGTGAAAAAATGTAGTTTGGGCCCTCAAAATCGGCGTTCATGGTTTTTCAAGAAGATATAAGCCAACTTGACTTGAAATATGTGAAACATGTGAGTACAATAAAAGCCGATGAAAAACTATCGGGCTAGGTTTGAGTTGTTTGGACCTAGTTTGATACGAAAAAGGCCAACGATCAAAACTCATGCTATAATCCATGACCTATAAGTTATTTTGGTCAAAAAATATAGTTTAGGCCCTCAAAATCAGCCTTCAAAGTTTTTCGGGAAGATACGGAGCCAACTAGACTTGGAATACGTGAAACATTATGAGTGCGATAAAATAGACGAAAAACTATCGAGCTAGGTTTATCGTTGTTTGAACCTAGCTCAACGAGAAACGAGCTAACGATCAAAACTCATCGCTATAAGTTATGACATATGAGTGATTAGTAAAAAAATATAGTTTAGGCCCTCAAAATCATCCTCCATGGTTTTTCAAGAAGATACGGCCACTTGGACTTATAATACATGAAATGTTATGAGTGCAATTAAAACTAACTAAAAGCTCGTGGGGCTAGGCATGAGCCGTTTAGACCTAGTTCAATGTGAAATGGGCCAACAATCAAAACTCATCGCTATAAGCCATGACCTATGAGTGATTTTGAAAAAAAAATAGTTTAGGCTCTCAAAATCATACTTCATTGTGTTTTAATAAGATTCGAGCCTACTAGACTTGGAATATGTGAAATGATATGAGCGCGATAAAAAGTAACAAAAAATTGTCGAGCTAGGTTTGAGTAGTTTGGACCTAGTTTGATGCAAAATGAGCCAACATTCAAAGCCGATGGCTATAAGCCATGACCAATGAGTTATTTTCACAAAAAAATGTAGTTTAGCCCCTCAAAATCGAGTTTTCATAGCCTTTCAAGAAGATATGAGCCACCTAGACTTGAAAAAACGAAAATAGTGTGAGTGCGATAAAAGCCGATGAAAAACTATTCGGCTAGGTTTTAGCGATTTAGCCCTATTTCAAAGCGAAACAAGCCGACAACCAAAAGTCATCGCTATAAGCCATGATATATGAGTTATTTTGGTGCAAAAATATAGTTTAGGCCCCCAAATCGATTGCATAATTTTTCAAGAAGATACGGGCCACTCGGACTTGGAATACATGAAACGGTGTGAGTGCGATAAAAGCCGACGAAAAACTATCGTGGTATATTTGTGCTATTTGGACCTAGTTTGATGCGAGAAAAGGCCAACAACCAAAACTCATGCTATAAGCCATAACCTATGAGTTATTTTGGTGAAACAATATAGTTTAGGCCTTCAAAACTCATAGCTATAAGGCATGACCTATGAGTTATTGTGGTGAAAAAATATAGTTTAAACTCTCAAAATCGGCCATCATAGTTTTTCAAGAAGATACGGGCCAACAACACCGGTAATACGTGAAACGCCGTGACTTCAATAAAAACCGATAAAAAACTATCGAGGTAAGCTTGAGTCAGTTTGGACCTAGTTTGATGCGAAACGGGCTAACAATCAAAATTAATCGCCATAAGCCATGCCATGACCTATGATTGATTTCGCAAAAAATGTAGTTTAAGCCTTCAAAATCATCCTTCATAGTTTTTCAAGAAGATTCGAGCCAACCGTACTTAGAATACATGAAACGGTGTGAGTGCGATAAAAGCCGACAAAAAACTTGTAAGCTAGGTTTGAGCTATTTGGACTAAGTTCCATGCGAAATCGGCCAACGATCAAAGCTCATAGCTAAAAGCTATGACCTATGAGTTATTTTGGTGAAAAAATATAGTTTAGGCCCTCAAAATTAGCCATCATAGTTTTTCATGAAGATATGGGCCAACTAGACTTAGAATACATGAAATGGTGTGTGTGCGAAAAAACTAACAAAAAGCTGTCCGGCTAGGCTTGAGTTGTTTGGACCTAGTTTGATGCGAAACGGGCCAACGACCAAAACTTATCGCTATAAGCCATGACTTGTGAGTTATTTTAGTAAAAAAATATAGTTTGAGCCCTCAAAATCAACCTTCATGGTTTTTCAAGAAGATACAAGCCAACTTAACTTGGAATACGTGAAACATGTGAGTGCGATAAAAGCCGACGAAAAAATGTTGGGCTAGGTTTGAGTTGTTTGGCCCTAGTTTGATATGTAAAAGGCCAATGACCAAAACTCATGCTATAAGCCATGACCTATGAGTTATTTTGGTGAAAAAATATAGTTTAGGCCCTTAAAATCAACCTTCAAAGTTTTTTAAGAAGTTACGGAGCCAACTTGACTTGGAATACATGAAACATTATGAGTGCGATAAAACAAACGAAAAACTGTCGGCTAGGTTTGTGTTGTTTGGACCTAGTGCAATAAGAAACGGGCTAACGATCAAAACTCATCGCTATAAACCATGACTTATGAGTGATTTTGGTAAAAAAAAATATAGTTTAGGCACTCAAAATCATCCTTCATGGTTTTTCAAGAACATACGAGCCCATTGGACTTGGAATACGTGAAACGAGTGTGAGTGCAATTAAAACCGACTAAAAACTATGTGGCTAGGTTTGAGTTGTTTGGACCTAGTTCAATGTGAAACGAGCCAACGATCAAAACTCATCGCTATAAGCCATGACATATGAGTGATTTTGGTAAAAAATATAATTTACGCCCTCAAAATCAACCTTCATGTTTTTTCAAGAAGATACGGGCCAACCGAACTTGAAATACGTGAAACGAGTGTGAGTGTGATGAAAGCCGAAGAAAAACTATCGGGCTATGTTTGACTCGTTTGGACCTAGTTCGAGACAAAACGAACCAACGACCAAAAGTCATAGCTATAAACCATGACTTATGAGTTATTTTGGTGAAAAAATATAGTTTATGCCCTCAAAATTAGCCTTCCTATTTTTTCATGAAGATATGTCCCAACTTGGACTTGGAATACATGAAACGGTGTTAGTGCGATAAAAAACAACAAAAAACTATCGAGCTAGGTTTGAGTTGTTTGGACCTAGTTTAATGCGAAACGGTCCAATGACCAAAACCCATAGCTATAAGCCATGATGTATGCGTTATTTTCGTGAAAACAATATAGTTTGGGCCCTCAAAATCAGCATTCACGATTTTTCAAGAAAATATAAGCCAATTTGACTTGAAATACGTGAAACGGTCCGAGTGCGATAAAAGCCGACGAAAAACTATCGAGGCTAGGTTTAAGTTGTTTGGACCTAGTTTGATATGAAAAAGGCCAATGACCAAAACTCATGCTATAAGCCATGACCTATGATATATTTTGGTGAAAAAATATAGTTTAGGCCCTCAAAATCGGCATTTAAAGTTTTTCAAGAAGATACGAGCTAACTGGACTTTGAATACGTGAAACGTTTTAAGTGCGATAAAAGAAACAAAAAATTATGGAGCTAGGTTTGAAGTCGTTTCGACCTAGTTCAATGAGAAACGAGCCAATGATCAAAACTCATCGTTATAAGCCATGACCTATGAGTGATTTTGGTTAAAAAATGTAGCTTCGGCTCTCAAAATCGACTTTCACGGTTTTCAAGAAGATGCGGGCCAAGCTTGGACTTGGAATACATGAAACGAGTGTGAGTGCGATAAAAACTAATAAAACACTATCGAGCTAGGTTTGAGCTATTTGGACCTAGTTTGATGCGAAAAGAGCCAACGATCAAAACTCATAGCTATAAGCCATGACCTATGAGTTATTTTGGTGAAAAAATATAGTTTAAACCTTCAAAATCAGCCTTCATAGTTTTTCAAGAAGATACGGGCCAACAACATTGGTAATACATGAAATGGTGTGAGTTTGATAAAAATTGATAAAAAAATATTGAGCTAAGCTTGAGCTGATTGGACTTAGTTCGATGTAAAACGGGCTAACAATAAAAACTAATCGCCATAAGCCATGCAATGATGTATGATTGATTTCTATAAAAAAAATGTAGTTTAAGCCCTCAAAATCATCCTTCATGGTTTTTCAAGAAGATTCGAGACAACTGGACTTGGAATACGTGAAACGGTGTGGGTGCGATAAAAGCTGCTAAAAAACTATCGAGCTATGTTTGAGTCTGTTTGGACCTAGTTTGATGTGAAAAAGGCCAACAACCAAAGCTCATGCTATATGGCATGACATAGGAGTTATTTTGGTGAAAAAATATAGTTTAGGCCTTTAAAATCGAGCTTCAATGTTTTTCAAGAAGATACGAAGCCAACTAGATTTGGAATACGTGAAATGTTGTGAGTGCGATAAAACATACAAAAATTGTTGGGCTAGGTTGAGTCTGTTTGGACCTAGTTCAATGAGAAATGGGCCAACGATCAAAACTCATCGCTATAAGCTATGATCTATGAGTGATTTTGGTAAAAAAGATATAGTTTAGGCCCTCAAAATCATCCTTCATGGTTTTTCAAGAAGATACGGGTCCAATGGACTTGGAATACGTGAAACGGTGTGAGCGTAACAAAAATTGACTAAAAACTATTGGGCTAGGTTTGAGTCTGTTTGGACCTAGTTCAATGTGAAACGAGCCAACGTTCAAAGCTAATCGTTATAAGCCATAAGCTATGAGTATTTTGGTAAAAAAAAAATATAGTTTATGCCCTCAAAATCAGCCTTCACATTTTTTCAAGAAGATACGGGCCAACTGGACTTGGAATAGGAAAACGGTGTAAGTGTAATAAAAAATGGCTAAAATATAGCTCAAGCCATGACCTATGAGTTATTTTGGTTAAAAAATATAGTGTAGGCCCTAAATATCAGCCTTCTAGGTTTTTCAAGAAGATATGGCCCAACTACACTTAGAATACGTGAAATGGTGTGAGTGCGATAAAAGCCGATGAAAAACGATCGAGCTAGGCTTGAGCTGTTCGGACCTAGTTTGATTCGAAAAAGGCCAACGACCAAAAGTCATACTATAAGCCATGACCTATGAGTTATTTTGGTGAAAAAAATATAGTTTAGGCCCTCAAAATCAACATTCATAGCTTTTCTTGAAGATATAGGCCAACCTGGACTTGTAATATATAAAACGGTGTGAGTGCGTTAAAAACCGACAAAAAACGATTGGGTTAGGTTTGAGATGTTTGGACCTAGTTCGATGTGAAACTGGCCAATTAAAAAAACTCATGGCTTTAACCCATGACCTATGAGTTATTTTGGTGAAAAAATATAGTTTAGGCCCTCAAAATCAGCCTTAACGATTTTTCAATAAGATACGAGCCAACTGGACTTGGAATACGTGAAACGGTGTGAGTGCGATAAAAAATGACGAAAAACTATCGAGCTAGGTTTAAGCTATTTGGACCTAGTTTGATGTGAAAAAGGCCAACAATCAAAGCCCATGCTATATGCCATGACCTATGAGTTATTTTGGTGAAAAAATAAAGTTTAGGCCCTCAAAATCGAGCTTTAAAGTTTTTCAAGAAGATACGGAGCCAACTAGACTTGGAATACGTGAAACATTATGAGTGCAATAAAATAGATGAAAACTGTCGAGGCTAGGTTTGAGTCTGTTTGGACCTAGTTCAATGAGAAACGGGCCAATGATCAAAACTCATTACTATAAGTTATGACCTATGAGCGATTTTGGTAAAAAAAATATAGTTTAGGCTCTCAAAATCATCCTTCATGGTTTTCCAAGAAGATACGGGTCTAATGGACTTGGAATACGTAAAACGATGTGAGCGTAACAAAAATTAACTAAAAACTCGTTAGGCTAGGTTTGAGTTGTTTGGACCTAGTTCAATGTTAAACGGGCCAACGTTCAAAGCTCATCGCTATAAGCCATGAGCTATGAGTGATTTTGGTAAAAAAAAATATAGTTTACACTCTCAAAATTAACCTTCATGTTTTTTCAAAAAGATACGGGCCAACTGGACTTCGACTAGTGAAACGGTGTGAGTGTGATAAAAAATGAAAAAAAACTATTGGGCTATGTTTGACCTATTTGGACCTAGTTTGAGGCAAAATGGACCAGCGACCAAAAGTCATCGCTATAAGCCATGACCTATGAGTTATTTTGGTGAAAAAATATAGTTTAGGCCCTCAAAATTAGCCTTCACGAGTTTTTCATGAAGATATGGCCCAACTGGACTTGGAATACGTGAAACGGTGTGAGTGCGACAAAAACTAACGAAAAACTATCGAGCTAGGTTTGAGTTGTTTGGACCTAGATTGATGCGAAACGGGCCAACGACCAAAATTCATAGCTATACGCCATGATGTATGAGTTATTTTGGTGAAGAAATGTAGTTTGGCCGCTCAAAATCGGCGTTCACATTTTTTCCGGAAGATATAAGCCAATTTGACTTGAAATACGTAAAATGTGTGAGTGCGATAAACACCGATGAAAAACTATCGGGCTAGGTTTGAGTTGTTTGGACCTAGTTTGATACCAAAAAGACCAACGACCAAAACTCATGCTATAAGCCATGACTATGAGTTATTTTGGTGAAAAAAATATAGTTTAGGCCCTCAAAATTAGCTTTCAAAGTTTTTCAAGAAGACACGAGCCAACTAGACTTCGAATACGTGAAATGTTATGAGTGTGATAAAATTGACAAAAAACTATCAAGCTAGGTTTGTGTTGTTTAAGCCTAGTTCAATGAGAAATGGGCCAACGATCAAAACTCATCGTTATAAGCCATGACTATGAGTGACTTTGGTAAAAAAATATTGTTTAGGCCCTCAAAATCATCCTTCATGGTTTTTCAAGAAGATACGGACCCACTTGGACTTGTAATGCATGAAACCTTATGAGTGCAATTAAAACTAACTAAAAATTATGGGGCTAGCCTTGAGTTATTTGGACGTAGTGCAATGTAAAACGGGCCAACGATCAAAACTCATCACTATAAGCCATGACCTATGAGTGATTTTGATAAAAAAAATATAGTTTAGGCCCTTAAAATCATCCTTCTTTGTTTTGCAAGAAGATTCGGGCGAACCGAACTTGGAATACGTGAAATGGTATGAGTGCAATAAAAACTAACAAAAACCTATCGAGCTATGTTCGAGCGAGTTTGGACCTAGTTTGATGCAAAATGGGCCAACCACCAAAGCCGATTGCTATAACCCATGATCGATGAGTTATTTTCCTAAGAAAATGTACTTTAGGCCCTCAAAATCGGTTTTCACGAGCTTTTCAAGAAGATATGAGCCAACTAGACTTGAAAAACATAAAACGATTTAAGTGCGATAAAAGCCGATGAAAAACTATTCGACTAGGTTTTAGCTCGTTTAGACCTTTTTCGATGCGAAACCGGCCAACGACCAAATTTCATCGTTATAAGCCATGATATATGAGTTATTTTGGTGAAAAAATGTAGTTTAAACCCTCAAAATCATATTTCACAATTTTTTAAGAAGATACGAGCCTATCTGGACTTGATATACGTGAAACGTGTGAGTGCGATAAAAACTAACAAAAAACTATCGGGCTAGATTTGAGCTATTTGGACCTAATTTGAAGCGAGAAAAGGCCAACGACCAAAACTCATGTATAAGCCATGACCTATGAGTTATTTTAGTGAAAAAATATAGTTTAGGCCCTCAAAATCAGCCTTTAAAGTTTCTCAAGAAGATAAAGGCCAACTAGATTTGGAATACGTGAAACGTTGTGAATGTGATAAAATAAATGAAAAACTATCGGGCTAGGTTTGTCTTTGTTTGGACCTAGTTTAATGAGAAACGGCCCAACGATCAAAACTCATCGCTATAAGCCATGACCTATGAGTGATTTTGGTAAAAAAATATACTTTAGGCCCTCAAAATCAACCTTTATGATTTTTCAAGAAGATACGGGCCCACTAGACTTGGAATACGTGAAACATTATGAGTGCAATTAAAACTGGCTAAAAACTATGGGGCTAGGTTTGAGTTGTTTGGACCTAATTCAATGTGTAACGAGCCAACGATCAAAACTCATCGCTGTAAGCCATGACCTATGAGTGATTTTGGTAAAAAAAACATAGTTTAGGCCCTCAAAATCATTCTTCATTTTTTTTCAAGAAGATTCGAGCCAACTAGACTTGGAATACGTGAAACGGTATGAGTGCGATAAAAACTAACAAAAAACTTCGAGCTAGGATCAAGCAATTTGAACCTAGTTTGATGCAAATGGGCCAATGCCCAAAACTCATTGCTATAAGCCATGACCGATGAGTATTTTTCACTAAAAAATGTACTTTAGGCCCTCAAAATCGGTTTTCATAGTTTTTCAAGAAGATATGAGCCAACTAGACTTGAAAACATAAAACGGTGTGAGTGCGATAAAAAATGATGAAAAACTATTCGACTAGGTTTTAGTCTGTTTGGACCTATTTCGATGCGAAATGGGCCAACGACAAAATTTCATCATTATAAGCCATGATATATGAGTTATTTGATGCAAATGGGCCAATGCCCAAAACTCATTGCTATAAGCCGGGACCGATGAGTATTTTTCACTAAAAAATGTACTTTAGGCCCTCAAAATCGGTTTTCATAGTTTTTCAAGAAGATATGAGCCAACTAGACTTGAAAACATAAAACGGTGTGAGTGCGATAAAAAATGATGAAAAACTATTCGACTAGGTTTTAGTCGTTTGGACCTATTTCGATGCGAAATGGGCCAACGACAAAATTTCATCATTATAAGCCATTATATATGAGTTATTTTGGTGAAAAGAATATAGTTTAAACCCTAAAAATCATATTTCATAGTTTTACAAGAAGATATGGGCCTACTTGGACTTGAAATACATGAAACGGTCCGAGGGTGATAAAAATTGACAAAAAGCTATTGGGCTAGATTTGAGCTATTTAGACCTAGTTTGATGCAAGAAAAGGCCAACAACCGAAATCCATGCTATAAGCCATGACCTATGAGTTATTTTGGTGAAAAAATATAGTTTAGGCCCTCAAAATCAGCCTTTAAAGTTTTTCAAGAAGATACGAACTAACCGAACTTGGAATACGTGAAATGGTGTGAGTGCGATAAAAGCGATGAAAAATAGTTGAGCTAGGTTTGAGTAGTTTGGGCCTAGTTTGATGTGAACTGGGCCGGTGAAAAGAACTCATGGCTACAAGCCATGACGTATGAGTTATTTTTGTAAAAAAATGTAGTTTAGGCCCTCAAAATCAGCCTTCATGATTTTTTAAGAAAATACGGGCCAACTGGACTTGGAATACATGAAATGGTGTTAGTGCGATAAAAACTAACAAAAAACTATCGAGCTAGGTTTGAGTCTGTTTGGATCTAGTTTGATGTGAAAAAGGCCAACGACCAAAACTCATGCTATATGCCATGACCTATGAGTTGTTTTAGTGAAAAAAATATAGTTTAGACCCTTAAAATCAGCCTTCAATGTTTTTGAAGAAGATACGAGCCAACTAAACTTGGAATTCGTAAAACGTTGTGAGTGCGATAAAATAGACGAAAAACTATCGGGGTAGGTTTGAGTTGTTTAGACCTAGTTCAATGAGAAACGGACCAACGATCAAAACTTATCGTTGTAAGCCATGACATATGTCTAATTTTGGTAAAAAAAATATAGTGTAAGACCTCAAAATCATCCTTCATGGTTTTTCAAGAAGATACGTTCCAACTGGACTTGAAATACGTGAAACGATATGAGTGCGATAAAAGCCGAAGAAAAATGATTGGGCTAGGTTTGAGCCATTTGGACATAGTTTGATGTGAAAAAGGCCAATGACCAAAACTCATGCTATAAGCCATGACCTATGAGTTATTTTTGTGAAAAAATATAGTTTAGGCCCTCAAAATCGGCCTCCAATGTTTTTCAAGAAGATACGAGCCAACTAGACTTGGAATACGTAAAACGTTGTGAGTGCGACAAAACGGACGAGAAAACAATCGGGGTAGGTTTGAGCTATTTGGACCTAGTTCAATGAGAAACGGGCCACTAATCAAAACTCATCGCCATAAGCCATGACCTATGAGTGATTTTTGCAAAACAAATATAGTTTAGGCCCTCAAAATCATCCTTCATGGTTTTTTAAGAAGATACGGGCCAACTGAACTTGGAATATGTGAAACGGTGTGAGTGTAATAAAAAATTACTAAAAATTGTTATCCTAGGTTTGAGCTATTTGGACCTAGTTCAATGTGAAACGAGCCAACGATCAAAGCTCACCGCTATAAGCCATGACCTATGAGAGATTTTGGTAAAACAAAATATATAGTTTAGACCCTTAAAATCATCCTTTATTGTTTTTCAAAAAGATTCGAGCCAACCGGCCTTGGAATACGTGAAATGCTATGAGGGCGATAAAAATTGATGAAAAATTATCGAACTAAGTTTGAGCGAGTTTGGACCTAGTTTGATGCGAAACTAGCAAACGATCAAAACTCATCACTATAATCGATGACCTATGAGTGCTTTTGGTAAAAAAAAAAAAAGTATTTTAGGGCCTCAAAATCTTCCTCCATGGTTTATCAATAAGATTCGAGCCAACTAGACTTGGAATATGTGGAACGGTATGACCTATGGGTTATTTTGGTGAAAAAATGTAATTTAGGCCCTCAAAATCAGCTTTCATGGTTTTTGAAGAAGATACGGTACAATTGGACTTGGAATATGTGAAACGAGTATGAGTGCGATAAAAGCCGACGAAAAACGATCGGGCTAGGTATGAGTCTGTTTGGACTTAGTTTGATCCAAAACGAGCTAACGACCAAAACTCATAGCTATAAGCCATGACCTAAGAGTTATTTTGGTGAAAAAATATAGTTTAAACCCTCAAAATTAGCTTTCAAAGTTTTTAAAGAAGATGCGAGCCAACTGGATCGGGAATACATGAAACGGTGTGAGTTTGATAAAAGCGATAAAAACTATCGGACTAAGCTTGAGTCGTTTGGACCTAGTAGGTTGCGAAACGGGCTAACGATCAAAACTTATCGCCATAACCAATGCCATGACCTATGATTGATTTTTGTAAAAAAACATAGTTTAAGCTCTTAAAATCATCCTTCATGGTTTTTTAAGAAGATTCCGACCAACTCGGAGTTAGAATACGTGAAACGGTCCGAGTGTGATAAAAGCTGACAAAAAACTATCGAGCTAGGTTTGAGCTTTTTGGACCTAGTTCGATGCGAAATGAGCCAACGACCATATCTCATAGCTATAAGCCATGACCTATGAGAGATTTTTCTAAAACAAAATATATAGTTTAGACCCTCAAAATCATCCTTCATGGTTTTTCAAAAAGATTCGAGCCAATTGGCCTTGGAATACGTGAAATGCTATGAGGGCGATAAAAGCCGACGAAAAATTATCGAGGTAAGTTTGAGCGAGTTTGGACCTAGTTTGATGCGAAACCGGCAAACGATCAAAACTCATCGCTATAATCGATGACCTATGAGTGCTTTTGGTAAAAAAAAAAAGTATTTTAGGGCCTCAAAATCTTCCTCCATGGTTTATCAATAAGATTCGGAGCCAACTAGACTTGGAATACGTGGAACGGTATGACCTATGGGTTATTTTGGTGAAAAAATGTAATTTAGGACTTCAAAATCAGCTTTCACGATTTTTGAAGAAGATATGGTACAATTGGACTTGGAATATGTGAAACGAGTATGAGTGCGATAAAAATTGACGAAAAACGATCGGGCTAGGTTTGAGTCTGTTTGGACTTAGTTTGATCCAAAACGGGCTAACGGCCAAAACTCATAGCTATAAGCCATGACCTAAGAGTTATTTTGGTGAAAAAAATATAGTTTAAACCCTCAAAATTAGCTTTCAAAGTTTTTAAGAAGATGCGAGCCAATTGGACTCGGGAATACGTGAAACGGTGTGAGTTTGATAAAAGCCGATAAAAAACTATCGGACTAAGCTTGAGTCGTTTGGACCTAGTAGGTTGCAAAACGGGTTAACGATCAAAACTCATCGCCATAACCAATGCCATGACCTATGATTGATTTTTGTAAAAAAACGTAGTTTAAGCCCTTAAAATCATCCTTCATGGTGTTTTAAGAAGATTCAAGCCAACTGGAGTTAGAATACGTGAAACGGTACGAGTGTGATAAAAGCCGACAAAAAACTATCGAGTTAGGTTTGAGCTTTTTGGACTTACTTCGATGCGAAATGGGCCAACGATCACATCTTATAGCTATAAGCCATGACCTATGAGTTATTTTGGTGAAAAAATAGTTTAGGCCCTCAAAATCGGCATTCCCGAGTTTTTCATGAAGATATGGGCCAAGCTTGGACTTAGAATATGTGAAACGATGTGAGTGCGATAAAAGCTGTTGAAAAGCTTGTTGGGCTAGGTTTGAGCTATTTGGACCTAGTTCGATGTGAAACGGGTCAATGAACAAAACTCATGGCTACAAGTCATGGCCTATGAGTTATTTTTGCCAAAAAAATGTACTTTAGACCCTCGAAATCGGCTTTTATGATTTTTCAAGAAAATACGAGCCAAGCTGGACTTGGAATACATGAAATGGTGTGAGTACGATAAAAGCCGACGAAAAAACTATCGGGCTAGGTTTGAGTCTGTTTGGACCTAGTTTCATGTAAAAAAGGCCAACGACCAAAACTTGTGCTATAAGCCATGACCTATGAGTTATTTTGGTGAAAAAATATAGTTTATGCCCTCAAAATCGGCCTTCAAAGTTTTTTCAAGAAGATATAGGCCAACTAGAGATGGAATACATGAAAATAGATGAAATATTATCGTGCTAAGTTTGTGATGTTTGGACCTAGTTCAATGAGAAACGAGCCAACGATTAAAACTCATCACTATAAGCCATGACCTATGAGTAATTTTTGTAAAAAAATATAGTTTAGGCCCTCAAAATCATCCTTCATGGTTTTTCAAGAAAATACGAGCCCATTGGACTTAGAATATGTGAAACGGTGTGAGTGTAATTAAAGCTGACTAAAAATTATGGGGCTAGGTTTGAGTCTGTTTGGACCTAGTTCAATGAGAAATGGCCCAATGATCAAAACTCATCACTATAAGCCATTACCAGTGAGTGATTTTGGTAAAAAAATATTGTTTATCCCTTCAAAATCATCCTTCATGGTTTTTCAAGAAGATACGGGCCAATTGGACTTGGAATACATGAAACGGCATGAGTGCAATAAAAATTGATGAAAAACGATCGAGCTAGGTTTCATCTGTTTAGACCTAGTTTGATGCGAAAAAGGCCAACGACCAAAACTCATGCTATAAGCAATGACTTATGAGTTATTTTGGTGAAAACGTTATAGTTTAGGCTCTCAAAATTAGCCTTCACGAGTTTTTCATGAAGATATGGGCCAAGCTTGGACTTGGAATATGTGAAACGGTATGAGTGCAATAAAAGCTGACAAAAAATGATTGGGTTACGTTTGAGTCTGCTTGGACCTAGTTCGATGTGAAACTAGCCAATTAAAAAAACTCATGGCTATAAGCCATGACCTATGAGTTATTTTGGTGAAAAAATATAGTTTAGGCCCTCAAAATCGGCCTTCACGAGTTTTTCATGAAGATATGGGCCAACTTGGATTTAGAATATGTGAAACGATGTGAGTGCGATAAAAGCTGTTGAAAAAGCTGTTGGGCTAGGTTTGAGCTATTTGGACCTAGTTCGATGTGAAACGGGTCAATGAACAAAACTCATGGCTACAAGTCATGGCCTATGAGTTATTTTTGCCAAAAAAATGTACTTTAGACCCTCGAAATCGAGCTTTTATGATTTTTCAAGAAAATACGAGCCAAGCTTGGACTTGGAATACATGAAATGGTGTGAGTACGATAAAAGCTGACGAAAAAACTATCGGGCTAGGTTTGAGTCTGTTTGGACCTAGTTTCATGTAAAAAAGGCCAACGACCAAAACTTGTGCTATAAGCCATGACCTATGAGTTATTTTGGTGAAAAAATATAGTTTATGCCCTCAAAATCGGCCTTGAAAGTTTTTTCAAGAAGATATAGGCCAACTAGAGATGGAATACATGAAAATAGATGAAATATTATCGTGCTAAGTTTGTGATGTTTGGACCTAGTTCAATGAGAAACGAGCCAACGATTAAAACTCATCACTATAAGCCATGACCTATGAGTAATTTTTGTAAAAAAATATAGTTTAGGCCCTCAAAATCATCCTTCATGGTTTTTCAAGAAAATACGGAGCCCATTGGACTTAGAATATGTGAAACGGTGTGAGTGTAATTAAAGCTGACTAAAAATTATGGGGCTAGGTTTGAGTTTGTTTGGACCTAGTTCAATGAGAAATGGCCCAATGATCAAAACTCATCACTATAAGCCATTACCCGTGAGTGATTTTGGTAAAAAAATATTGTTTATCCCTTCAAAATCATCCTTCATGGTTTTTCAAGAAGATACGGGCCAATTGGACTTGGAATACATGAAACGGCATGAGTGCAATAAAAATTGATGAAAAACGATCGAGCTAGGTTTCATCTGTTTAGACCTAGTTTGATGCGAAAAAGGCCAACGACCAAAACTCATGCTATAAGCAATGACTTATGAGTTATTTTGGTGAAAACGTTATAGTTTAGGCTCTCAAAATTAGCCTTCACGAGTTTTTCATGAAGATATGGGCCAAGCTTGGACTTGGAATATGTGAAACGGTATGAGTGCAATAAAAGCTGACAAAAAATGATTGGGTTACGTTTGAGTCTGCTTGGACCTAGTTCGATGTGAAACTAGCCAATTAAAAAAACTCATGGCTATAAGCCATGACCTATGAGTTATTTTGGTGAAAAAATATAGTTTAGGCCCTCAAAATCGGCCTTCACGAGTTTTTCATGAAGATATGGGCCAACTTGGACTTAGAATATGTGAAACGATGTGAGTGCGATAAAAGCTGTTGAAAAAGCTTGTTGGGCTAGGTTTGAGCTATTTGGACCTAGTTCGATGTGAAACGGGTCAATGAACAAAACTCATGGCTACAAGTCATGGCCTATGAGTTATTTTTGCCAAAAAAATGTACTTTAGACCCTCGAAATCGGCTTTTATGATTTTTCAAGAAAATACGAGCCAAGCTTGGACTTGGAATACATGAAATGGTGTGAGTACGATAAAAGCTGACGAAAAAACTATCGGGCTAGGTTTGAGTCTGTTTGGACCTAGTTTCATGTAAAAAAGGCCAACGACCAAAACTTGTGCTATAAGCCATGACCTATGAGTTATTTTGGTGAAAAAATATAGTTTATGCCCTCAAAATCGGCCTTCAAAGTTTTTTCAAGAAGATATAGGCCAACTAGAGATGGAATACATGAAAATAGATGAAATATTATCGTGCTAAGTTTGTGATGTTTGGACCTAGTTCAATGAGAAACGAGCCAACGATTAAAACTCATCACTATAAGCCATGACCTATGAGTAATTTTTGTAAAAAAATATAGTTTAGGCCCTCAAAATCATCCTTCATGGTTTTTCAAGAAAATACGGAGCCCATTGGACTTAGAATATGTGAAACGGTGTGAGTGTAATTAAAGCTGACTAAAAATTATGGGGCTAGGTTTGAGTTTGTTTGGACCTAGTTCAATGAGAAATGGCCCAATGATCAAAACTCATCACTATAAGCCATTACCCGTGAGTGATTTTGGTAAAAAAATATTGTTTATCCCTTCAAAATCATCCTTCATGGTTTTTCAAGAAGATACGGGCCAATTGGACTTGGAATACATGAAACGGCATGAGTGCAATAAAAATTGATGAAAAACGATCGAGCTAGGTTTCATCTGTTTAGACCTAGTTTGATGCGAAAAAGGCCAACGACCAAAACTCATGCTATAAGCAATGACTTATGAGTTATTTTGGTGAAAACGTTATAGTTTAGGCTCTCAAAATTAGCCTTCACGAGTTTTTCATGAAGATATGGGCCAAGCTTGGACTTGGAATATGTGAAACGGTATGAGTGCAATAAAAGCCGACAAAAAATGATTGGGTTACGTTTGAAGTTGCTTGGACCTAGTTCGATGTGAAACTAGCCAATTAAAAAAACTCATGGCTATAAGCCATGACCTATGAGTTATTTTGGTGAAAAAATATAGTTTAGGCCCTCAAAATCGGCCTTCACGAGTTTTTCATGAAGATATGGGCCAAGCTTGGACTTAGAATATGTGAAACGATGTGAGTGCGATAAAAGCGTTGAAAAGCTTGTTGGGCTAGGTTTGAGCTATTTGGACCTAGTTCGATGTGAAACGGGTCAATGAACAAAACTCATGGCTACAAGTCATGGCCTATGAGTTATTTTTGCCAAAAAAATGTACTTTAGACCCTCGAAATCGGCTTTTATGATTTTTCAAGAAAATACGAGCCAAGCTTGGACTTGGAATACATGAAATGGTGTGAGTACGATAAAAGCTGACGAAAAAACTATCGGGCTAGGTTTGAGACTTGTTTGGACCTAGTTTCATGTAAAAAAGGCCAACGACCAAAACTTGTGCTATAAGCCATGACCTATGAGTTATTTTGGTGAAAAAATATAGTTTATGCCCTCAAAATCGGCCTTCAAAGTTTTTTCAAGAAGATATAGGCCAACTAGAGATGGAATACATGAAAATAGATGAAATATTATCGTGCTAAGTTTGTGATGTTTGGACCTAGTTCAATGAGAAACGAGCCAACGATTAAAACTCATCACTATAAGCCATGACCTATGAGTAATTTTTGTAAAAAAATATAGTTTAGGCCCTCAAAATCATCCTTCATGGTTTTTCAAGAAAATACGGAGCCCTTTGGACTTAGAATATGTGAAACGGTGTGAGTGTAATTAAAGCTGACTAAAAATTATGGGGCTAGGTTTGAGTTTGTTTGGACCTAGTTCAATGAGAAATGGCCCGATGATCAAAACTCATCACTATAAGCCATTACCGTGAGTGATTTTGGTAAAAAAATATTGTTTATCCCTTCAAAATCATCCTTCATGGTTTTTCAAGAAGATACGGGCCAATTGGACTTGGAATACATGAAACGGCATGAGTGCAATAAAAATTGATGAAAAACGATCGAGCTAGGTTTCATCTGTTTAGACCTAGTTTGATGCGAAAAAGGCCAACGACCAAAACTCATGCTATAAGCAATGACTTATGAGTTATTTTGGTGAAAACGTTATAGTTTAGGCTCTCAAAATTAGCCTTCACGAGTTTTTCATGAAGATATGGGCCAAGCTTGGACTTGGAATATGTGAAACGGTATGAGTGCAATAAAAGCTGACAAAAAATGATTGGGTTACGTTTGAGTTTGCTTGGACCTAGTTCGATGTGAAACTAGCCAATTAAAAAAACTCATGGCTATAAGCCATGACCTATGAGTTATTTTGGTGAAAAAATATAGTTTAGGCCCTCAAAATCGGCCTTCACGAGTTTTTCATGAAGATATGGGCCAAGCTTGGACTTAGAATATGTGAAACGATGTGAGTGCGATAAAAGCTGTTGAAAAAGCTTGTTGGGCTAGGTTTGAGCTATTTGGACCTAGTTCGATGTGAAACGGGTCAATGAACAAAACTCATGGCTACAAGTCATGGCCTATGAGTTATTTTTGCCAAAAAAATGTACTTTAGACCCTCGAAATCGGCTTTTATGATTTTTCAAGAAAATACGAGCCAAGCTTGGACTTGGAATACATGAAATGGTGTGAGTACGATAAAAGCGACGAAAAAACTATCGGGCTAGGTTTGAGTCTGTTTGGACCTAGTTTCATGTAAAAAAGGCCAACGACCAAAACTTGTGCTATAAGCCATGACCTATGAGTTATTTTGGTGAAAAAATATAGTTTATGCCCTCAAAATCGGCCTTCAAAGTTTTTTCAAGAAGATATAGGCCAACTAGAGATGGAATACATGAAAATAGATGAAATATTATCGTGCTAAGTTTGTGATGTTTGGACCTAGTTCAATGAGAAACGAGCCAACGATTAAAACTCATCACTATAAGCCATGACCTATGAGTAATTTTTGTAAAAAAATATAGTTTAGGCCCTCGAAATCATCCTTCATGGTTTTTCAAGAAAATACGAGCCCTTGGACTTAGAATATGTGAAACGGTGTGAGTGTAATTAAAGCTGACTAAAAATTATGGGGCTAGGTTTGAGTTTGTTTGGACCTAGTTCAATGAGAAATGGCCCGATGATCAAAACTCATCACTATAAGCCATTACCGTGAGTGATTTTGGTAAAAAAATATTGTTTATCCCTTGAAAATCATCCTTCATGGTTTTTCAAGAAGATACGGGCCAATTGGACTTGGAATACATGAAACGGCATGAGTGCAATAAAAATTGATGAAAAACGATCGAGCTAGGTTTCATCTGTTTAGACCTAGTTTGATGCGAAAAAGGCCAACGACCAAAACTCATGCTATAAGCAATGACTTATGAGTTATTTTGGTGAAAACGTTATAGTTTAGGCTCTCAAAATTAGCCTTCACGAGTTTTTCATGAAGATATGGGCCAAGCTTGGACTTGGAATATGTGAAACGGTATGAGTGCAATAAAAGCTGACAAAAAATGATTGGGTTACGTTTGAGATTTGCTTGGACCTAGTTCGATGTGAAACTAGCCAATTAAAAAAACTCATGGCTATAAGCCATGACCTATGAGTTATTTTGGTGAAAAAATATAGTTTAGGCCCTCGAAATCGGCCTTCACGAGTTTTTCATGAAGATATGGGCCAACTTGGACTTAGAATATGTGAAACGATGTGAGTGCGATAAAAGCGTTGAAAAGCTTGTTGGGCTAGGTTTGAGCTATTTGGACCTAGTTCGATGTGAAACGGGTCAATGAACAAAACTCATGGCTACAAGTCATGGCCTATGAGTTATTTTTGCCAAAAAAATGTACTTTAGACCCTCGAAATCGGCTTTTATGATTTTTCAAGAAAATACGAGCCAAGCTTGGACTTGGAATACATGAAATGGTGTGAGTACGATAAAAGCGACGAAAAAACTATCGGGCTAGGTTTGAGTCTGTTTGGACCTAGTTTCATGTAAAAAAGGCCAACGACCAAAACTTGTGCTATAAGCCATGACCTATGAGTTATTTTGGTGAAAAAATATAGTTTATGCCCTCAAAATCGGCCTTCAAAGTTTTTTCAAGAAGATATAGGCCAACTAGAGATGGAATACATGAAAATAGATGAAATATTATCGTGCTAAGTTTGTGATGTTTGGACCTAGTTCAATGAGAAACGAGCCAACGATTAAAACTCATCACTATAAGCCATGACCTATGAGTAATTTTTGTAAAAAAATATAGTTTAGGCCCTCGAAATCATCCTTCATGGTTTTTCAAGAAAATACGGAGCCCATTGGACTTAGAATATGTGAAACGGTGTGAGTGTAATTAAAGCTGACTAAAAATTATGGGGCTAGGTTTGAGTTTGTTTGGACCTAGTTCAATGAGAAATGGCCCGATGATCAAAACTCATCACTATAAGCCATTACCAGTGAGTGATTTTGGTAAAAAAATATTGTTTATCCCTTGAAAATCATCCTTCATGGTTTTTCAAGAAGATACGGGCCAATTGGACTTGGAATACATGAAACGGCATGAGTGCAATAAAAATTGATGAAAAACGATCGAGCTAGGTTTCATCTGTTTAGACCTAGTTTGATGCGAAAAAGGCCAACGACCAAAACTCATGCTATAAGCAATGACTTATGAGTTATTTTGGTGAAAACGTTATAGTTTAGGCTCTCAAAATTAGCCTTCACGAGTTTTTCATGAAGATATGGGCCAAGCTTGGACTTGGAATATGTGAAACGGTATGAGTGCAATAAAAGCTGACAAAAAATGATTGGGTTACGTTTGAGATTTGCTTGGACCTAGTTCGATGTGAAACTAGCCAATTAAAAAAACTCATGGCTATAAGCCATGACCTATGAGTTATTTTGGTGAAAAAATATAGTTTAGGCCCTCAAAATCGGCCTTCACGAGTTTTTCATGAAGATATGGGCCAAGCTTGGACTTAGAATATGTGAAACGATGTGAGTGCGATAAAAGCTGTTGAAAAGCTTGTTGGGCTAGGTTTGAGCTATTTGGACCTAGTTCGATGTGAAACGGGTCAATGAACAAAACTCATGGCTACAAGTCATGGCCTATGAGTTATTTTTGCCAAAAAAATGTACTTTAGACCCTCGAAATCGGCTTTTATGATTTTTCAAGAAAATACGAGCCAAGCTTGGACTTGGAATACATGAAATGGTGTGAGTACGATAAAAGCGACGAAAAAACTATCGGGCTAGGTTTGAGACTTGTTTGGACCTAGTTTCATGTAAAAAAGGCCAACGACCAAAACTTGTGCTATAAGCCATGACCTATGAGTTATTTTGGTGAAAAAATATAGTTTATGCCCTCAAAATCGGCCTTCAAAGTTTTTTCAAGAAGATATAGGCCAACTAGAGATGGAATACATGAAAATAGATGAAATATTATCGTGCTAAGTTTGTGATGTTTGGACCTAGTTCAATGAGAAACGAGCCAACGATTAAAACTCATCACTATAAGCCATGACCTATGAGTAATTTTTGTAAAAAAATATAGTTTAGGCCCTCGAAATCATCCTTCATGGTTTTTCAAGAAAATACGGGCCCATTGGACTTAGAATATGTGAAACGGTGTGAGTGTAATTAAAAGCTGACTAAAAATTATGGGGCTAGGTTTGAGATTTGTTTGGACCTAGTTCAATGAGAAATGGCCCAATGATCAAAACTCATCACTATAAGCCATTACCAGTGAGTGATTTTGGTAAAAAAATATTGTTTATCCCTTGAAAATCATCCTTCATGGTTTTTCAAGAAGATACGGGCCAATTGGACTTGGAATACATGAAACGGCATGAGTGCAATAAAAATTGATGAAAAACGATCGAGCTAGGTTTCATCTGTTTAGACCTAGTTTGATGCGAAAAAGGCCAACGACCAAAACTCATGCTATAAGCAATGACTTATGAGTTATTTTGGTGAAAACGTTATAGTTTAGGCTCTCAAAATTAGCCTTCACGAGTTTTTCATGAAGATATGGGCCAAGCTTGGACTTGGAATATGTGAAACGGTATGAGTGCAATAAAAGCCGACAAAAAATGATTGGGTTACGTTTGAAGTTTGCTTGGACCTAGTTCGATGTGAAACTAGCCAATTAAAAAAACTCATGGCTATAAGCCATGACCTATGAGTTATTTTGGTGAAAAAATATAGTTTAGGCCCTCAAAATCGGCCTTCACGAGTTTTTCATGAAGATATGGGCCAAGCTTGGACTTAGAATATGTGAAACGATGTGAGTGCGATAAAAGCTGTTGAAAAGCTTGTTGGGCTAGGTTTGAGCTATTTGGACCTAGTTCGATGTGAAACGGGTCGATGAACAAAACTCATGGCTACAAGTCATGGCCTATGAGTTATTTTTGCCAAAAAAATGTACTTTAGACCCTCGAAATCGGCTTTTATGATTTTTCAAGAAAATACGAGCCAAGCTTGGACTTGGAATACATGAAATGGTGTGAGTAC
Organism: Dovyalis caffra; assembly: GCA_963924115.1. Lineage (NCBI taxonomy): Eukaryota > Viridiplantae > Streptophyta > Magnoliopsida > Malpighiales > Salicaceae > Dovyalis > Dovyalis caffra. Next base: position 238,467 of record CAWUPB010001179.1, on the reverse strand, counting down.
GATAAAAGCGACGAAAAAACTATCGGGCTAGGTTTGAAGTTTGTTTGGACCTAGTTTCATGTAAAAAAGGCCAACGACCAAAACTTGTGCTATAAGCCATGACCTATGAGTTATTTTGGTGAAAAAATATAGTTTATGCCCTCAAAATCGGCCTTCAAAGTTTTTTCAAGAAGATATAGGCCAACTAGAGATGGAATACATGAAAATAGATGAAATATTATCGTGCTAAGTTTGTGATGTTTGGACCTAGTTCAATGAGAAACGAGCCAACGATTAAAACTCATCACTATAAGCCATGACCTATGAGTAATTTTTGTAAAAAAATATAGTTTAGGCCCTCAAAATCATCCTTCATGGTTTTTCAAGAAAATACGAGCCCTTGGACTTAGAATATGTGAAACGGTGTGAGTGTAATTAAAGCTGACTAAAAATTATGGGGCTAGGTTTGAGATTTGTTTGGACCTAGTTCAATGAGAAATGGCCCGATGATCAAAACTCATCACTATAAGCCATTACCAGTGAGTGATTTTGGTAAAAAAATATTGTTTATCCCTTGAAAATCATCCTTCATGGTTTTTCAAGAAGATACGGGCCAATTGGACTTGGAATACATGAAACGGCATGAGTGCAATAAAAATTGATGAAAAACGATCGAGCTAGGTTTCATCTGTTTAGACCTAGTTTGATGCGAAAAAGGCCAACGACCAAAACTCATGCTATAAGCAATGACTTATGAGTTATTTTGGTGAAAACGTTATAGTTTAGGCTCTCAAAATTAGCCTTCACGAGTTTTTCATGAAGATATGGGCCAAGCTTGGACTTGGAATATGTGAAACGGTATGAGTGCAATAAAAGCTGACAAAAAATGATTGGGTTACGTTTGAGATTTGCTTGGACCTAGTTCGATGTGAAACTAGCCAATTAAAAAAACTCATGGCTATAAGCCATGACCTATGAGTTATTTTGGTGAAAAAATATAGTTTAGGCCCTCAAAATCGGCCTTCACGAGTTTTTCATGAAGATATGGGCCAAGCTTGGACTTAGAATATGTGAAACGATGTGAGTGCGATAAAAGCTGTTGAAAAGCTTGTTGGGCTAGGTTTGAGCTATTTGGACCTAGTTCGATGTGAAACGGGTCAATGAACAAAACTCATGGCTACAAGTCATGGCCTATGAGTTATTTTTGCCAAAAAAATGTACTTTAGACCCTCGAAATCGGCTTTTATGATTTTTCAAGAAAATACGAGCCAAGCTTGGACTTGGAATACATGAAATGGTGTGAGTACGATAAAAGCTGACGAAAAAACTATCGGGCTAGGTTTGAGTCTGTTTGGACCTAGTTTCATGTAAAAAAGGCCAACGACCAAAACTTGTGCTATAAGCCATGACCTATGAGTTATTTTGGTGAAAAAATATAGTTTATGCCCTCAAAATCGGCCTTCAAAGTTTTTTCAAGAAGATATAGGCCAACTAGAGATGGAATACATGAAAATAGATGAAATATTATCGTGCTAAGTTTGTGATGTTTGGACCTAGTTCAATGAGAAACGAGCCAACGATTAAAACTCATCACTATAAGCCATGACCTATGAGTAATTTTTGTAAAAAAATATAGTTTAGGCCCTCGAAATCATCCTTCATGGTTTTTCAAGAAAATACGGGCCCATTGGACTTAGAATATGTGAAACGGTGTGAGTGTAATTAAAGCTGACTAAAAATTATGGGGCTAGGTTTGAGTTTGTTTGGACCTAGTTCAATGAGAAATGGCCCAATGATCAAAACTCATCACTATAAGCCATTACCAGTGAGTGATTTTGGTAAAAAAATATTGTTTATCCCTTGAAAATCATCCTTCATGGTTTTTCAAGAAGATACGGGCCAATTGGACTTGGAATACATGAAACGGCATGAGTGCAATAAAAATTGATGAAAAACGATCGAGCTAGGTTTCATCTGTTTAGACCTAGTTTGATGCGAAAAAGGCCAACGACCAAAACTCATGCTATAAGCAATGACTTATGAGTTATTTTGGTGAAAACGTTATAGTTTAGGCTCTCAAAATTAGCCTTCACGAGTTTTTCATGAAGATATGGGCCAAGCTTGGACTTGGAATATGTGAAACGGTATGAGTGCAATAAAAGCCGACAAAAAATGATTGGGTTACGTTTGAAGTTTGCTTGGACCTAGTTCGATGTGAAACTAGCCAATTAAAAAAACTCATGGCTATAAGCCATGACCTATGAGTTATTTTGGTGAAAAAATATAGTTTAGGCCCTCGAAATCGGCCTTCACGAGTTTTTCATGAAGATATGGGCCAAGCTTGGACTTAGAATATGTGAAACGATGTGAGTGCGATAAAAGCTGTTGAAAAGCTTGTTGGGCTAGGTTTGAGCTATTTGGACCTAGTTCGATGTGAAACGGGTCAATGAACAAAACTCATGGCTACAAGTCATGGCCTATGAGTTATTTTTGCCAAAAAAATGTACTTTAGACCCTCGAAATCGGCTTTTATGATTTTTCAAGAAAATACGAGCCAAGCTTGGACTTGGAATACATGAAATGGTGTGAGTACGATAAAAGCGACGAAAAAACTATCGGGCTAGGTTTGAAGTCTGTTTGGACCTAGTTTCATGTAAAAAGGCCAACGACCAAAACTTGTGCTATAAGCCATGACCTATGAGTTATTTTGGTGAAAAAATATAGTTTATGCCCTCAAAATCGGCCTTCAAAGTTTTTTCAAGAAGATATAGGCCAACTAGAGATGGAATACATGAAAATAGATGAAATATTATCGTGCTAAGTTTGTGATGTTTGGACCTAGTTCAATGAGAAACGAGCCAACGATTAAAACTCATCACTATAAGCCATGACCTATGAGTAATTTTTGTAAAAAAATATAGTTTAGGCCCTCGAAATCATCCTTCATGGTTTTTCAAGAAAATACGGAGCCCTTTGGACTTAGAATATGTGAAACGGTGTGAGTGTAATTAAAGCTGACTAAAAATTATGGGGCTAGGTTTGAGTTTGTTTGGACCTAGTTCAATGAGAAATGGCCCGATGATCAAAACTCATCACTATAAGCCATTACCGTGAGTGATTTTGGTAAAAAAATATTGTTTATCCCTTGAAAATCATCCTTCATGGTTTTTCAAGAAGATACGGGCCAATTGGACTTGGAATACATGAAACGGCATGAGTGCAATAAAAATTGATGAAAAACGATCGAGCTAGGTTTCATCTGTTTAGACCTAGTTTGATGCGAAAAAGGCCAACGACCAAAACTCATGCTATAAGCAATGACTTATGAGTTATTTTGGTGAAAACGTTATAGTTTAGGCTCTCAAAATTAGCCTTCACGAGTTTTTCATGAAGATATGGGCCAAGCTTGGACTTGGAATATGTGAAACGGTATGAGTGCAATAAAAGCCGACAAAAAATGATTGGGTTACGTTTGAGTTTGCTTGGACCTAGTTCGATGTGAAACTAGCCAATTAAAAAAACTCATGGCTATAAGCCATGACCTATGAGTTATTTTGGTGAAAAAATATAGTTTAGGCCCTCAAAATCGGCCTTCACGAGTTTTTCATGAAGATATGGGCCAAGCTTGGACTTAGAATATGTGAAACGATGTGAGTGCGATAAAAGCTGTTGAAAAGCTTGTTGGGCTAGGTTTGAGCTATTTGGACCTAGTTCGATGTGAAACGGGTCAATGAACAAAACTCATGGCTACAAGTCATGGCCTATGAGTTATTTTTGCCAAAAAAATGTACTTTAGACCCTCGAAATCGGCTTTTATGATTTTTCAAGAAAATACGAGCCAAGCTTGGACTTGGAATACATGAAATGGTGTGAGTACGATAAAAGCGACGAAAAAACTATCGGGCTAGGTTTGAGTCTGTTTGGACCTAGTTTCATGTAAAAAAGGCCAACGACCAAAACTTGTGCTATAAGCCATGACCTATGAGTTATTTTAGTGAAAAAATATAGTTTATGCCCTCAAAATCGGCCTTGAAAGTTTTTTCAAGAAGATATAGGCCAACTAGAGATGGAATACATGAAAATAGATGAAATATTATCGTGCTAAGTTTGTGATGTTTGGACCTAGTTCAATGAGAAACGAGCCAACGATTAAAACTCATCACTATAAGCCATGACCTATGAGTAATTTTTGTAAAAAAATATAGTTTAGGCCCTCGAAATCATCCTTCATGGTTTTTCAAGAAAATACGAGCCCATTGGACTTAGAATATGTGAAACGGTGTGAGTGTAATTAAAGCTGACTAAAAATTATGGGGCTACGTGTGAGTTTGTTTGGACCTAGTTCAATGAGAAATGGCCCGATGATCAAAACTCATCACTATAAGCCATTACCGTGAGTGATTTTGGTAAAAAAATATTGTTTATCCCTTGAAAATCATCCTTCATGGTTTTTCAAGAAGATACGGGCCAATTGGACTTGGAATACATGAAACGGCATGAGTGCAATAAAAATTGATGAAAAACGATCGAGCTAGGTTTCATCTGTTTAGACCTAGTTTGATGCGAAAAAGGCCAACGACCAAAACTCATGCTATAAGCAATGACTTATGAGTTATTTTGGTGAAAACGTTATAGTTTAGGCTCTCAAAATTAGCCTTCACGAGTTTTTCATGAAGATATGGGCCAAGCTTGGACTTGGAATATGTGAAACGGTATGAGTGCAATAAAAGCCGACAAAAAATGATTGGGTTACGTTTGAGTTTGCTTGGACCTAGTTCGATGTGAAACTAGCCAATTAAAAAAACTCATGGCTATAAGCCATGACCTATGAGTTATTTTGGTGAAAAAATATAGTTTAGGCCCTCGAAATCGGCCTTCACGAGTTTTTCATGAAGATATGGGCCAAGCTTGGACTTAGAATATGTGAAACGATGTGAGTGCGATAAAAGCTGTTGAAAAGCTTGTTGGGCTAGGTTTGAGCTATTTGGACCTAGTTCGATGTGAAACGGGTCGATGAACAAAACTCATGGCTACAAGTCATGGCCTATGAGTTATTTTTGCCAAAAAAATGTACTTTAGACCCTCGAAATCGGCTTTTATGATTTTTCAAGAAAATACGAGCCAAGCTTGGACTTGGAATACATGAAATGGTGTGAGTACGATAAAAGCGACGAAAAAACTATCGGGCTAGGTTTGAGATTTGTTTGGACCTAGTTTCATGTAAAAAGGCCAACGACCAAAACTTGTGCTATAAGCCATGACCTATGAGTTATTTTGGTGAAAAAATATAGTTTATGCCCTCAAAATCGGCCTTCAAAGTTTTTCAAGAAGATATAGGCCAACTAGAGATGGAATACATGAAAATAGATGAAATATTATCGTGCTAAGTTTGTGATGTTTGGACCTAGTTCAATGAGAAACGAGCCAACGATTAAAACTCATCACTATAAGCCATGACCTATGAGTAATTTTTGTAAAAAAATATAGTTTAGGCCCTCGAAATCATCCTTCATGGTTTTTCAAGAAAATACGAGCCCATTGGACTTAGAATATGTGAAACGGTGTGAGTATAATTAAAGCTGACTAAAAATTATGGGGCTAGGTTTGAGTTTGTTTGGACCTAGTTCAATGAGAAATGGCCCAATGATCAAAACTCATCACTATAAGCCATTACCGTGAGTGATTTTGGTAAAAAAATATTGTTTATCCCTTCAAAATCATCCTTCATGGTTTTTCAAGAAGATACGGGCCAATTGGACTTGGAATACATGAAACGGCATGAGTGCAATAAAAATTGATGAAAAACGATCGAGCTAGGTTTCATCTGTTTAGACCTAGTTTGATGCGAAAAAGGCCAACGACCAAAACTCATGCTATAAGCAATGACTTATGAGTTATTTTGGTGAAAACGTTATAGTTTAGGCTCTCAAAATTAGCCTTCACGAGTTTTTCATGAAGATATGGGCCAAGCTTGGACTTGGAATATGTGAAACGGTATGAGTGCAATAAAAGCGACAAAAAATGATTGGGTTACGTTTGAAGTTTGCTTGGACCTAGTTCGATGTGAAACTAGCCAATTAAAAAAACTCATGGCTATAAGCCATGACCTATGAGTTATTTTGGTGAAAAAATATAGTTTAGGCCCTCGAAATCGGCCTTCACGAGTTTTTCATGAAGATATGGGCCAAGCTTGGACTTAGAATATGTGAAACGATGTGAGTGCGATAAAAGCTGTTGAAAAGCTTGTTGGGCTAGGTTTGAGCTATTTGGACCTAGTTCGATGTGAAACGGGTCGATGAACAAAACTCATGGCTACAAGTCATGGCCTATGAGTTATTTTTGCCAAAACAATGTACTTTAGACCCTCGAAATCGGCTTTTATGATTTTTCAAGAAAATACGAGCCAAGCTTGGACTTGGAATACATGAAATGGTGTGAGTACGATAAAAGCGACGAAAAAACTATCGGGCTAGGTTTGAGTTTGTTTGGACCTAGTTTCATGTAAAAAAGGCCAACGACCAAAACTTGTGCTATAAGCCATGACCTATGAGTTATTTTGGTGAAAAAATATAGTTTATGCCCTCAAAATCGGCCTTCAAAGTTTTTCAAGAAGATATAGGCCAACTAGAGATGGAATACATGAAAATAGATGAAATATTATCGTGCTAAGTTTGTGATGTTTGGACCTAGTTCAATGAGAAACGAGCCAACGATTAAAACTCATCACTATAAGCCATGACCTATGAGTAATTTTTGTAAAAAAATATAGTTTAGGCCCTCAAAATCATCCTTCATGGTTTTTCAAGAAAATACGAGCCCATTGGACTTAGAATATGTGAAACGGTGTGAGTGTAATTAAAAGCTGACTAAAAATTATGGGGCTAGGTTTGAGTTTGTTTGGACCTAGTTCAATGAGAAATGGCCCGATGATCAAAACTCATCACTATAAGCCATTACCGTGAGTGATTTTGGTAAAAAAATATTGTTTATCCCTTCAAAATCATCCTTCATGGTTTTTCAAGAAGATACGGGCCAATTGGACTTGGAATACATGAAACGGCATGAGTGCAATAAAAATTGATGAAAAACGATCGAGCTAGGTTTCATCTGTTTAGACCTAGTTTGATGCGAAAAAGGCCAACGACCAAAACTCATGCTATAAGCAATGACTTATGAGTTATTTTGGTGAAAACGTTATAGTTTAGGCTCTCAAAATTAGCCTTCACGAGTTTTTCATGAAGATATGGGCCAAGCTTGGACTTGGAATATGTGAAACGGTATGAGTGCAATAAAAGCCGACAAAAAATGATTGGGTTACGTTTGAGATTGCTTGGACCTAGTTCGATGTGAAACTAGCCAATTAAAAAAACTCATGGCTATAAGCCATGACCTATGAGTTATTTTGGTGAAAAAATATAGTTTAGGCCCTCAAAATCGACCTTCACGAGTTTTTCATGAAGATATGGGCCAAGCTTGGACTTAGAATATGTGAAACGATGTGAGTGCGATAAAAGCTGTTGAAAAAGCTTGTTGGGCTAGGTTTGAGCTATTTGGACCTAGTTCGATGTGAAACGGGTCAATGAACAAAACTCATGGCTACAAGTCATGGCCTATGAGTTATTTTTGCCAAAAAAATGTACTTTAGACCCTCGAAATCGGCTTTTATGATTTTTCAAGAAAATACGAGCCAAGCTTGGACTTGGAATACATGAAATGGTGTGAGTACGATAAAAGCGACGAAAAAACTATCGGGCTAGGTTTGAGTCTGTTTGGACCTAGTTTCATGTAAAAAAGGCCAACGACCAAAACTTGTGCTATAAGCCATGACCTATGAGTTATTTTGGTGAAAAAATATAGTTTATGCCCTCAAAATCGGCCTTCAAAGTTTTTTCAAGAAGATATAGGCCAACTAGAGATGGAATACATGAAAATAGATGAAATATTATCGTGCTAAGTTTGTGATGTTTGGACCTAGTTCAATGAGAAACGAGCCAACGATTAAAACTCATCACTATAAGCCATGACCTATGAGTAATTTTTGTAAAAAAATATAGTTTAGGCCCTCAAAATCATCCTTCATGGTTTTTCAAGAAAATACGAGCCCATTGGACTTAGAATATGTGAAACGGTGTGAGTGTAATTAAAGCTGACTAAAAATTATGGGGCTAGGTTTGAGTTTGTTTGGACCTAGTTCAATGAGAAATGGCCCAATGATCAAAACTCATCACTATAAGCCATTACCGTGAGTGATTTTGGTAAAAAAATATTGTTTATCCCTTCAAAATCATCCTTCATGGTTTTTCAAGAAGATACGGGCCAATTGGACTTGGAATACATGAAACGGCATGAGTGCAATAAAAATTGATGAAAAACGATCGAGCTAGGTTTCATCTGTTTAGACCTAGTTTGATGCGAAAAAGGCCAACGACCAAAACTCATGCTATAAGCAATGACTTATGAGTTATTTTGGTGAAAACGTTATAGTTTAGGCTCTCAAAATTAGCCTTCACGAGTTTTTCATGAAGATATGGGCCAAGCTTGGACTTGGAATATGTGAAACGGTATGAGTGCAATAAAAGCTGACAAAAAATGATTGGGTTACGTTTGAGTCTGCTTGGACCTAGTTCGATGTGAAACTAGCCAATTAAAAAAACTCATGGCTATAAGCCATGACCTATGAGTTATTTTGGTGAAAAAATATAGTTTAGGCCCTCAAAATCGGCCTTCACGAGTTTTTCATGAAGATATGGGCCAAGCTGGACTTAGAATATGTGAAACGATGTGAGTGCGATAAAAGCTGTTGAAAAGCTGTTGGGCTAGGTTTGAGCTATTTGGACCTAGTTCGATGTGAAACGGGTCAATGAACAAAACTCATGGCTACAAGTCATGGCCTATGAGTTATTTTTGCCAAAAAAATGTACTTTAGACCCTCAAAATCGGCTTTTATGATTTTTCAAGAAAATACGAGCCAAGCTTGGACTTGGAATACATGAAATGGTGTGAGTACGATAAAAGCCGACGAAAAAACTATCGGGCTAGGTTTGAGTCTGTTTGGACCTAGTTTCATGTAAAAAAGGCCAACGACCAAAACTTGTGCTATAAGCCATGACCTATGAGTTATTTTGGTGAAAAAATATAGTTTATGCCCTCAAAATCGGCCTTCAAAGTTTTTTCAAGAAGATATAGGCCAACTAGAGATGGAATACATGAAAATAGATGAAATATTATCGTGCTAAGTTTGTGATGTTTGGACCTAGTTCAATGAGAAACGAGCCAACGATTAAAACTCATCACTATAAGCCATGACCTATGAGTAATTTTTGTAAAAAAATATAGTTTAGGCCCTCAAAATCATCCTTCATGGTTTTTCAAGAAAATACGAGCCCATTGGACTTAGAATATGTGAAACGGTGTGAGTGTAATTAAAGCCGACTAAAAATTATGGGGCTACGTGTGAGTCTGTTTGGACCTAGTTCAATGAGAAATGACCCAATGATCAAAACTCATCACTATAAGCCATTACCCGTGAGTGATTTTGGTAAAAAAATATTGTTTATCCCTTCAAAATCATCCTTCATGGTTTTTCAAGAAGATACGGGCCAATTGGACTTGGAATACATGAAACGGCATGAGTGCAATAAAAATTGATGAAAAACGATCGAGCTAGGTTTCATCTGTTTAGACCTAGTTTGATGCGAAAAAGGCCAACGACCAAAACTCATGCTATAAGCAATGACTTATGAGTTATTTTGGTGAAAACGTTATAGTTTAGGCTCTCAAAATTAGCCTTCACGAGTTTTTCATGAAGATATGGGCCAAGCTTGGACTTGGAATATGTGAAACGGTATGAGTGCAATAAAAGCCGACAAAAAATGATTGGGTTACGTTTGAGTCTGCTTGGACCTAGTTCGATGTGAAACTAGCCAATTAAAAAAACTCATGGCTATAAGCCATGACCTATGAGTTATTTTGGTGAAAAAATATAGTTTAGGCCCTCAAAATCGGCCTTCACGAGTTTTTCATGAAGATATGGGCCAAGCTGGACTTGGAATATATGAAACGGTGTGAGTGCGATAAAAGCCGACAAAAAATGGTTGGGCTAGGTTTGAGCGGTTTGGACCTAGTTCGATGTGAAATGGGCTAGTGAAAAAAACTCATGGCCATAAGCCATGACGTATGAGTTATTTTTGTAAAAAAATATAGTTTAGGCCCTCAAAATCGGCCTTCATGATTTTTTAAGATGATATGGTCCAAGCTTGGACTTGGAATATGTGAAATGGTGTTAGTGCGATAAAAACTAACAAAAAACTATCGGGCTAGGTTTGAGTCTGTTTGGACCTAGTTTGATGTGAAAAAGGCCAACGACCAAAACTCATGCTATATGCCATGGCCTATGAGTTATTTTGGTGAAAAAATATAGTTTAGACCCTTAAAATCAGCCTTCAATGTTTTTGAAGAAGTTACGAGCCAACTAGACTTGGAATACGTAAAACGTTGTGAGTGCGATAAAATAGATGAAAAACTATGGGGTAGGTTTGAGTTGTTTGGACCTAGTTCAATGAGAAACGGACCAACGATCAAAACTCATCGCTATAAGCCATGACCTATGAGTGATTTGGGTAAAAAAATATAGTGTAGGCCCTCAAAATCATCCTTCATGGTTTTTCAATAAGATACGGGCCAACTCGAACTTGGAATACGTGAAACAATATGAGTGCGATACAAACTAAAGAAAAATGATCGGGCTAGGTTTGAGCTATTTGGACATAGTTTGATGCGAAAAAGGCCAACGACCAAAGCTCATGCTATAAGCCATGATCTATGAGTGATTTTGGTAAAAAAAAAATTAGTTTAGACCCTCAAAATCATCCTTCATGGTTTTTCAAGAAGATTCGAGCCAACTAGCCTTGGAATATGTAAAACGGTATGACGATGGTAAAAGCCGACGAAAAACTATCAAGCTAGGTTTGAGCGAGTTTTGACCTAGTTTGATGTGAAACGGTATAACGATCAAAACTCATTCTTGTAAGCCATAACCTTTGAGTGATTTTGGTAAAAACAAAATGTAGTTTAGGCCCTCAAAATCATCATCCATGGTTTTTTCAAGAAGATTCGAGCCAATAGGACTTGGAATACATGAAACGATATAAGTGCGATAAAAGCCGACGAAAAACTCGTCGAGCTAGGTTTGAGCTTTTTGGACTTAGTTCGATGCGAAACGGGCCAACGATAAAAAATCATTGCTATAAGCTATGACCTATGAGTTATTTTGGTGAAAAAATATAATTTAGGCCCTCAAAATCAACTTTCACGGTTTCGAAAAAGATGTGGGACAAGCTGGACTTGGAATATGTGAAATGGTGTGAGTGCGATAAAAGCCGACGAAAAACTATCGAGGCTAGGTTTGAGTTATTTGGACCTAGTTTGATCCAAAACGGGCCAACAACCAAAACTCATAGCTATAAGCCATGACTTATGAGTTATTTTGTTGAAAAAATGTAGTTTAAACCCTCAAAATCAGCCTTCATAGTTTTTCAAGAAGATGGGGGCCAAGCTGGACTAGGAATACATGAAACGGTGTGAGTTCGATAAAAGCCGATAAAAAACTATCGAGCTAACCTTGAGTTGTTCGGACCTAGTTCGATGAAAAATTGGCTAACGATCAAAACTTATTGCCATAAGCCATGCCATGACCTATGATTGAGTTTTGTAAAAAAACGTAGTTTAAGCCCTCAAAATCATCCTTCATGGTTTCCAAGAAGATTCAAGGCAACTTGGACTTAGAATACGTGAAACGGTCCGAGTGCGATAAAGCCGACAAAAAACTATCGAGCTAGGTTTGAGCTTTTTGGACCTAGTTCGATGCGAAACGAGCCAACGACCACGGCTCATAGCTATTAGCTATGACCTATGAGTTATTTTGGTGAAAAAATATAGTTTAAACCCTCAAAATCGGCTTTCAATGTTTTTCAAGAAGATGCGAGCCAAGCTGGATCGGGAATACGTGAAATGGTATGAGTTTGATAAAAGCTGATAAAAAACTATCATACTAAGCTTGAGTCGTTTGGACCTAGTAGGTTGCAAAACGAGCTAACGATCAATACTCATCGCCATAACCAATGCCATGATCTATGATTGATTTTTGTAAAAAAACGTAGTTTAAGCCCTTAAAATCATCCTTCATGGTTTTTTAAGAAGATTCAAGCCAATTGGAGTTAGAATACGTGAAATGGTCTAAGTGTGATAAAAGCTGACAAAAAACTATCGAGCTAGGTTTGAGCTTTTTAGACCTAGTTCGATGCGAAATGAGCCAACGACCACATCTCATAGCTATAAGCCATGACCTATGAGAGATTTTTGTAAAAACAAATATGTAGTTTAGACCCTCAAAATCATCTTTCATGGTTTTTCAAAAAGATTCGGGCCAAGCTGGTCTTGGAATACGAGAAATGCTATGAGGGCGATAAAAGCCGACGAAAAATTATCGAGGTAAGTTTGAGCGAGTTTGGACCTAGTTTGATGCGAAACCGGCAAACGATCAAAACTCATTGCTATAATCGATGACCTATGAGTGCTTTTGGTAAAAAAAGTATTTTAGGGCCTCAAAATCTTCCTTCATGGTTTATCAATAAGATTCGAGCCAACTAGACTTGGAATACGTGGAACGGTATGACCTATGGGTTATTTTGGTGAAAAAATGTAATTTAGGCCCTCAAAATCAACTTTCACGATTTTTGAAGAAGATACGGTACAATTGGACTTGGAATATGTGAAACGAGTATGAGTGCGATAAAAATTGATGAAAAACGATTGGGCTAGGTTTGAGTTTGTTTGGACTTAGTTTGATCCAAAACGGGCTAACAACCAAAACTCATAGCTATAAGCCATGACCTAAGAGTTATTTTGTTGAAAAAATATAGTTTAAACCCTCAAAATCAGCTTTCAAAGTTTTTTAAGAAGATGCGAGCCAACTTGGACTTGGAATACGTGAAACGGTGTGAGTTTCATAAAAGCCGATAAAAAACTATCGGACTAAGCTTGAAGTCTGTTTGGACCTAGTAGGTTGCGAAACGGGTTAACGATCAAAACTCATCGCCATAACCAATGCCATGACCTATTATTGATTTTTGTAAAAAAACATAGTTTAAGCCCTTAAAATCATCCTTCATGGTTTTTTAAGAAGATTCAAGCCAACTGGAGTTAGAATACGTGAAACGGTCCGAGTGTGATAAAAGCCGACAAAAAACTATCGAGCTAGGTTTGAGCTTTTTGGACCTAGTTCGATGCGAAATGGGCCAACGACCACATCTTATAGCTATAAGCCATGACATATGAGTTATTTTGGTGAAAAAAATAGTTTAGGCCCTCAAAATCGGCACTTATAGTTTTTCATGAAGATATGGGCCAACTGGACTTGGAATATATGAAACGATGTGAGTGCGATAAAAGCTGTTGAAAAGCTGTTGGGCTAGGTTTGAGCTATTTGGACCTAGTTCGATGTGAAACGGGTCAATGAACAAAACTCATGGCTACAAGTCATGGCCTATGAGTTATTTTTACAAAAAAAATGTACTTTAGGCCCTCAAAATCGACTTTTATGATTTTTCAAGAAAATATGAGCCAACCTGGACTTGGAATACATGAAACGGTGTGAGTACGATAAAACCGATGAAAAAACTATCGAGCTAGGTTTGAGTCTGTTTGGACCTAGTTTCATGTAAAAAAGGCCAACGACCAAAACTTGTGCTATAAGCCATGACCTATGAGTTATTTTGGTGAAAAAATATAGTTTAGGCCCTCAAAATTAGCCTTCAAAGTTTTTCCAAGAAGATACGAAGCCAACTAGACATGGAATACATGAAAATAGATGAAATATTATCGTGCAATGTTTGTGATGTTTGGACCTTGTTCAATGAGAAACGAGCCAACGATTAAAACTCATCAATATAAGCCATGACCTATGAGTAATTTTTGTAAAAAAATATAGTTTAGGCCCTCAAAATCATCCTTCATGGTTTTTCAAGAAAATACGAGCCCACTGGACTTAGAATATGTGAAACGGTGTGAGTGTAATTAAAACTCGACTAAAAATTATAGGGCTAGGTTTGAGTCTGTTTGGACCTAGTTCAATGAGAAATGGCCCAATGATCAAAACTCATCACTATAAGCCATGACCTATGAGTGATTTTGGTAAAAAGATATTGTTTAGCTCTTCAAAATCATCCTTCATGGTTTTTCAAGAAGATACGGGCCAACTCGGATTTGGAATACATGAAACGGCATAAGTGCAATAAAAATTGATGAAAAACGATCGAGCTAGGTTTCATCCGTTTAGACCTAGTTTGATGCGAAAAAGGCCAACGACCAAAACTCATGCTATAAGCAATGACCTATGAGTTATTTTGGTGAAAAAGTTATAGCTTATGCTCTCAAAATTAGCCTTCACGAGCTTTTCATGAAGATATGGGCCAACCTGGACTTGGAATATGTGAAAGGTATGAGTGCAATAAAAGCCGACAAAAAACGATTAGGTTACGTTTGAGTCGCTTGGACCTAGTTCGACGTGAAACTAGCCAATTAGAAAAACTCATAGCTATAAGCCATGACCTATGAGTTATTTTGGTGAAAAAATATAGTTTAGGCCCTCAAAATCAGCCTTCACGAGTTTTTCATGAAGATATGGGCCAACTCGGACTTGGAATATGTGAAACGGTGTGAGTGCGATAAAACCGACAAAAAATGGTTGGGCTAGGTTTGAGCGGTTTGGACCTAGTTCGATGTGAAATGGGCCAATGAAAAAAACTCATGGCTACAAGCCATGACGTAGAGTTATTTTTGTAAAAAAATGTAGTTTAGGCCCTCAAAATCGACCTTCATGATTTTTTAAGAAGATATGATCCAAGCTGGACTTGGAATACGTGAAATGGTGTTAGTGCGATAAAAACTAACAAAAAACTATCGGGCTAGGTTTGAGTCCGTTTGGACCTAGTTTGATGTGAAAAAGGCCAACGACCAAAACTCATGCTATATGCCATGACCTATGAGTTATTTTGGTGAAAAAATATAGTTTAGACCCTTAAAATCAGCCTTCAATGTTTTTGAAGAAGTTACGAGCCAACTAGACTTGGAATACGTAAAACGTTGTGATTGCGATAAAACGGACGAAAAACTATGGGGTAGGTTTGAGTTGTTTGGACCTAGTTCAATGAGAAATGGACCAACGATTAAAAATCATCGCTATAAGCCATGACCTATGAGTGATTTTGGTAAAAAAAATATAGTGTAGGCCCTCAAAATCATCCTTCATGGTTTTTCAAGAAGATACGGGCCAACTCGGACTTGGAATACGTGAAACGATGTGAGTGCGATACAAACTAAAGAAAATCGATCGGGCTAGGTTTGAGCTATTTGGACATAGTTTGATGTGAAAAAGGCAAACGACCAAAACTCATGCTATAAGCCATGACCTATGAGTGATTTTGGTAAAAAAAAAATTAGTTTAGACCCTCAAAATCATCCTTCATAGTTTTTCAAGAAGATTCGAACCAACTAGCCTTGGAATATGTGAAACGGTATGACGACGATAAAAGCCGATGAAAAACTCGTCAAGCTAGGTTTGAGCGAGTTTTGACCTAGTTTGATGTGAAACGGGCTAACGATCAAAACTCATCGCCGTAAGCGATAACCTTTGAGTGATTTTGGTAAAAAAAATATAGTTTAGGCCCTCAAAATCATCATCCATGGTTTTTTCACGAAGATTCGAGCCAACAGGACTTGGAATACATGAAACGATATAAGTGCGATAAAAGCCGATGAAAAACTCGTCGAGCTAGCTTTGAGCTTTTTGGACCTAGTTCGATGCGAAACGGGCCAACGATAAAAAATCATTGCTATAAGCTATGACTTATGAGTTATTTTGGTGAAAAAATATAATTTAGGCCCTCAAAATCAACTTTCACGGTTTTTGAAAAAGATGCGGGACAACTAGACTTGGAATATGTGAAATGGTGTGAGTGCAATAAAAGCCGACAAAAAACTATCGGGCTAGGTTTGAGTTATTTGGACCTAGTTTGATCCAAAACGAGCCAACAACCAAAACTCATAGCTATAAGCCATGACCTATGAGTTATTTTGGTGAAAAAATGTAGTTTAAACCCTCAAATCAGCCTTCACATTTTTCAAGAAGATGGGGCCAACTGGACTAGGAATACATGAAACGGTGTGAGTTCGATAAAAGCCGATAAAAAACTATCGAGGCTAACCTTGAGTTGTTCGGACCTAGTTCGATGAAAAATTGGCTAACGATCAAAACTCATTGCCATAAGCCATGCCATGACCTATGATTGATTTTTGTAAAAAAACGTAGTTTAAGCCCTCAAAATCATCCTTCATGGTTTTCAAGAAGATTCGAGGCAACTGGACTTAAAATACGTGAAACGGTACGAGTACGATAAAAGCCGATAAAAAACTATCGAGCTAGGTTTGAGCTTTTTGAACCTAGTTCGATGCGAAACGAGCCAACGACCACGGCTCATAGCTATTAGCTATGACCTATGAGTTATTTTGGTGAAAAAATATAGTTTAAACCCTCAAAATCAGCCTTCATAGTTTTTCATGAAGATATAAGCCAACTAGACTTGGAATGCGTTAAACGGTGTGAGTGCAATAAAAATTGATGAAAAATTGTTGGGCTAGGTTTGAAGTCTGTTTGGACCTAGTTCGATGTGAAATGGGCCAATGAACAAAACTCATGGCTACAAGTCATAGCTTATGAGTTATTTTTGTAAAAAAAAATGTACTTTAGGCCCTCAAAATCAGCCTTCATGATTTTTCAAGAAAATACGAGTCAAGCTGGACTTGGAATATGTGAAACGATGTGAGTGCGATAAAAGTTGACGAAAACCTATCGGGCTAGGTTTGAGTCTGTTTGGACCTAGTTTGATGCGAAAAAGGCCAACGACAAAAAATCATGGTATAAGCCATGACCTATGAGTTATTTTGGTGAAAAAATATAGTTTAGGCCCTCAAAATCGGTCTTCAAAGTTTTTCAAAAAGATACATGTAACCCCCGTAAAAATCTATAACCGTAAAGCGACACGTATTAGAATATTTATATGTATGCTTATATTAAGTGTAAGTATAATTCTCATTCCATTATGAGAAATTATTGCCTAGAATGAATGAATTATGTGAAATTAAAGTTATTGTGCTTGAGATTAGTGATTTAATTATTAAAGAAATTAAGTATGCAAAATCGATGTTTTGAGGATTACATTATATCTGAAATTTTGTGTGATTTATTTGAGGACCTTATAGTAATTTTTGATTAAAACTCAAAGCATGACAGTTGTTCCTCTATGTCTCTAATATCTTTCTATAAAATTTCATAATTTTTGGACCTATACATTAAGACTTATATCCATTATAGTGAGGGTTGTTTCAAAATACATTCTGCTGAAATTCGAGAGAAGAATCTGCCCGAATCTTGTAGGATTTATTGGATGATGTTAGATTGATTTTTGAGAAAACCTTAAAGAATAAAAGTTTTTCTTTTATGTATCTACTATCTCTATGTAAAATAAGGTGTGTTTTGGAGTTATATATAAAAAGGTATACTCGTATTAGTACATATCATTCTAGCACAATCCTGCTGGGCAGATTTACTCTTAAACTTTAAAACTTCATTGTGAGTCGTATGTTGGGTATTTTGACCTAAATGTTGGATATGTTTTACCTTTATATTTCTAGTTTCTCATATAAAAATCATAGGATTTAATGGTGTCTATAAGTAGAACGTTTCTATTGGAGAAGAGGCTGTCCTATAAGATAGCTTCTCCAAACAGACTTGAGATGTGTGTGTGTAATTGGAGTCAAACGAATTTAGGAACTTAATTAGCTTAATTAATATATGAAATAAGATACTATAGGGGTTTATTTAGCTTAATTAAAAGGGTGAGACACCTATAAATTTCATTAAATGCCCTAAGACAACTCACCATGCTAGCTCACTTGTAGCTATCATGCAAATCCGTCCATTGCTTCATGAAATATCCATTTACTATACACCTTACCAAATAAATTTAAGCCACATGTATCTATACTTAGGCAAAGAAAATGGGAGATATATATATATATATATAGAAAGATTGGAATTTGGCCGAAGGTTTAGGCCAAAAGGAAAGAAACTCGTAACATACAAGAGAGAAAAACGTGATAGTGAGGAGAGAAAGAAAAAGGAAAGAAAAGGAAGAGAAAGGAAAGGAAAGAAAGAAGGGGTGAACCTAAAAAACCTTAAGGAAACTAAAGCAAGGTAAGTAGGTTTATTTTCATGCCTTTAGTCCTCTTTTTAAGGTATTTAAGATGTGGGTTGGTTGTATTATTGGTTTTATTGTAAACTTGGTTTTGTTGGTGGATTTGTGATATATTGGTTTGATCTATGTATGGATGTTGTGTTTGTGATGTTTTATGGTAATCATAATTTTTTATGGATGTCTAAGTATGTGGTGATGAGTTTGATTGGACTTGGACTGAATTTAATTGGACTAAAACATGGTTAATGTGGGGTTGGAATGTATGGTTAAACTAGGGTTAGTGAGAAGTAATTTCTGTCCACAGTTGGTATTGCCTATTCAAGGACTTTAGAATGATTTCTAGGTGAATCTAAAAGAATTAAATTTATTTATCTATGTCTTAACTAACTACCTATAAATATTTTTATCATTAGGCTTATGTATAAAAAGTTATTTCATTTTTAGTACAAACTGTTCGGCAGGAACTACTGCTGGACAGATTACTTCTTAAGTTTCAAAATTATGTTACAAATTATATGTTTAATATCTAAATATAATTTTTGGATATGTTATGAATCAATATGTCTAGTTTCTAACAAAAAAAAATATAGGATTTAATTATGCTCATAAATTGGCACGTTACCGAGCTTGATTCGAGGCTACCTTGTAATAAACCCTAAACTGCGGGGATTGGATTCCCATCCTTCAATTCCATAATTGATGGTTTAAGTATACCCTAATAAGTACAAAAAAAATATGTGATACCCTGTGTGGGTTTGATTTGGAAACCCTGTTTGGGTTCGGCTTGGAAACTCGGTATGGGTTGGATTATGAAATCCTGTATGGATTGGAGGAATGAAAGTGTAGGGTATAGTATCCATGATTGATTGAATGTAATGAATATGATAGCATTAACCATGTGCATCATGTGCATTGAAGGGGTGTTATGACATGAGAAACATCATTGAGTCATGAGAAAAATGTGGTTTGGTAACCAAATTGGTCTAATGGGTAGCAACATGAACCATGTGCGTGCTCTATTACTAACACTCGTTGAGCGAGGAATAATTCCGCTAATTGTGTGCCACAACGATGGATAATTCTATTGTGAGTGGTAGGTGATAATGAGATCACCGAGAGAGAGTAATAAATCGGTAGGTGATATCACGATCACCGAGAGATGGAACGCACGGTTTTGCTTGTACCTAAGGTACCCGAATTAAAATTGTTAAGCGGAATGGGAAACGTAACCGCATTGCATATCACTTGCATCACCCTACTTACCGAGCTTTGGCTCATTCCGTTATTGTTTTCATTCTATGATAGGAACAAGTCAAAACATTAAGGATACTATCGGAACCTCCAAAAAGGCTCACATGTGACACAAGCGTGCCAAAATTTCTCTCGATAAGAAAAAAAATCTTAGGGTTAGGGGCCGAAATATTTTGATAGTGTTATTGCAAATAAATCTTGAAATTTCTTTCACTATTTTGTTAACATTATGTAAAGTATTTTTACATGTTTCATTGTACGATAAATTCTTAATGTATAAGCACATACGTGTTTGAGGTTAATTCGAAAATTGGTTATGTTAGAGTGATGCGCTCTTTGCCTAGTTACTCCTATTTGGGTACTAGAGAGTGGGCTAGGGAGGGGGCATCACAATATAGGCCAACCGGACTTGGAATACGTGAAACGTTATGAGTATGAGAAAACGGACAAAAAATTTTCAGGCTAGGCTTGTGATGTTTGGACCTAATTCAATGAGAAACGAGCCAACGATCAAAACTCATTGTTATAAGCCATGACCTATGAGTAATTTTGGTAAAAAAATATAGTTTAGGCCCTCAAAATCATCCATCATGGTTTTTTTAAGAAAATACGAGCCCACTCGGACTTGGAATATGTGAAACAATGTGAGTGCAATTAAAACTCGACTAAAAATTATAGGGCTAGGTTTGAGCTGTTTGGACCTAGTTCAATGAGAAACGGGCCAACGATCAAAACTCATTGCTATAAGCCATGACCTAAGAGTGATTTTGGTAAAAAAAATTTAGTTTAAGCCCTCAAAATCATCCTTCATGGTTTTTCAAGAAGATACAGAGCCAACTAGATGTGGAATACATGAAACGACGTGAGTGCGATAAAAGCCGACAAAAAACGGTTGGGCTAGGTTTGAGCTCGTTTGGACCTAGTTTGATGCGAAAAAGGCCAACGACCAAAACTCATGCTATAAGCAATGACCTATAAGTTATTTTGGTGAAAAAATATAGTTTAGGCCCTTAAAATCAGCCTTCATAGTTTTTCATGAAGATATGGGCCAACTAGACCTAGAATATGTGAAACGAGTGTGAGTGTAATAAAAGCCGATGAAAAATGGTTGGGCTAGGTTTGAGCTCGTTTTGACCTTGTTCGATGTGAAATGGGCCAATGAGAAAAACTCATGGCTATAAGCTATGACCTATGAGTTATTTTTGTAAAAAAATATAGTTTAGGCCCTCAAAATCGGTCTTCACAATTTTTTAAGAAAGTACAAGCCAACTGGACTTGAAATATATAAAACGGTGTGAGTGCGATAAAAACTAACGAAAAACTATCGGGCTAGTTTTGAGTCGTTTGGACCTAGTTTGATGTGAAAAAGGAGAATGACTAAAAGTCATCACTATATGCCATGACCTATGAGCTATTTTGGTGAAAAAATATAGTTTAGACCCTCAAAATCAGCTTTTAATGTTTTTCAAGAAGATACGAGCCAACTAGACTTAGAATACGTAAAACGTTATGAGTTCGATAAAACGGACAAAAACCCGTCGGGGTAAGTTTGAGCTATTTGGACCTAGTTAAATGAGAAACGAGCTAATGATCAAAACTCATCGCTATAAGGCATGACCTATGAGTGATTTTTGTAAAAAAATATAGTTTAGGCCCTCAAAATCATCCTTCATGGTTTTTCAAGAAGATACGGGCCAATTGGACTTGGAATATGTGAAGCGATGTGAGTGTAATAAAAAATGACTAAAAACTATTGGGTCGGGTATGAAGTCTGTTTGCACCTAGTTCACCGTGAAACGGGCCGACGATCAAAACTCATCGGTATAAGCAATGACCTATGAGTGATTTTGGTAAAAAAAAAAAACAAATGTAGTTTAGGCCCTCAAAATCATCCTTCATGGTTTTTCAAGAAGATACGAGCTAACTGGACTTGGAATACGTGAAATGGTGTGAGTGTAATAAAAGCCGACTAAAAGCTGTTAGGCTAGGTTTGAGCTGTTTGGATCTAGTTCATGTGAAACGGGCCAATTATCAAAACTCATCGCTATATGCCATGACTTATGAGTGATTTTGGTAAAAAAAAAAAATGGTTTACGCCCTTAAAATCATCCTTTATGGTTTTTCAAAAGATTTGGTCCAAGCTGGCC
Source organism: Dovyalis caffra (assembly GCA_963924115.1). Lineage (NCBI taxonomy): Eukaryota > Viridiplantae > Streptophyta > Magnoliopsida > Malpighiales > Salicaceae > Dovyalis > Dovyalis caffra. The sequence goes on along the minus strand of CAWUPB010001179.1, from coordinate 216,779 downwards.
TTGGAATACGTGAAACGATATGAGGGCGATAAAAAATGATGAAAAAATGTCGAGCTAGGTTTGAGCGAGTTTGGACCTAGTTTGATGCGAAACGAGCAAACAATAAAAACTCATCGCTATAAGCCATTACCTATGAGTGATTTTGATAAAAGAAAATGTAGTTTAGGCCTTCAAAATCATCCTCCATGGTTTTTCAAGAAGATTCGGGCCAACTTGGACTTGGAATACATGAAACGATATGAGAGCGATAAAAGCCGATGAAAAACTATCGAGCCAAGTTTGAGCTTTTTGGATCTAGTTCGATGCGAAATGGGCCAACAATCAAAACTCATCACTATAAGCCATGACTTATGAGTTTCTTTGGTGAAAAAAATATAATTTAGGCCCTCAAAATGAGCTTTCATAATTTTTGAAGAAGATACAGGACAACTCGGACTTGAAATATGTGAAACGACGTGAGTGCGATATAAGCCGATGAAAAACTATCAAGCTAGGTTTGAGCTATTTGGACCTAGTTTGATTTAAAACAAGGCAATTAAAAAAACCCATGGCTATAAGCCATGACCTATGAGTTATTTTTGTAAAAAATGTAGTTTAGGCCGTCAAAATTAGGCTTCATGATTTTTCAAGAAGATATGGGCCAATTGGACTTGGAATACGTGAAACGGTGTGAATGCAAAAAAACCGATGAAAAACTATCGGGGTAGGTTTGAGTCTGTTTGGACCTAGTTTGATGTGAAAAAGGCCAACCACGTAAACTCATGCTATATGCCGTGACCTATGACTTATTTTAGTGAAAAATATAGTTTAGGCTTTCAAAATCAGCCTTCAATATTTTTTAAGAAGATACAATCCAATTAGACTTGGAATACGTAAAACGTTACGAGTGCGAAAATAGATGAAAAACTCGTCGAGGAAGGTTTGAGCTATTTGGACCTAGTTAAATGAGAAACGGACCAACGATAAAAACTCATCTCTCTAAGCGATGACATATGAGTGATCTTGGTAAAAAAAAATATAGTTTAGGCCCTCAAAATCATCCTTCATGATTTTTCAAGAAGATACGGACCAACTGGACTTGGAATACGTGAAACGGTGTGAGTGATCTTGGTAAAAAAGAAAAAGTTTAGGCCCTCAAAATCATCCTTCATGATTTTTCGGGAAGATACGGACCAACTGGACTTGGAATACGTGAAACGGTGTGAGTGCAATAAAAACTAACTAAAAACTCGTTGGGCTAGGTTTGAGTCTGTTTGTACCTAGTTCAATGTAACGGGCCGTTGATCAAAACTCATCGCTATAAGCCATGAACTATTAGTGATTTTGGTAAAAAAGAATTTATAGTTTAGGCCCTCAAAATCATCCTTCATGATTTTTCAAGAAGATTCGGGCCAACTAGCCTTGGAATATGTGAAATGATATAAGGACGATAAAAACTAACGAAAAACCTGTCGAGCTAGGTTTGAGCGAGTTTGGACCTAGTTTGATCGGATAAGAAACGATCAAACAATCAAAACTCATCGCTATAAGCCATGACCTATGAGTGATTTTGGTAGAAAAAAATATAGTTTAGGCCCTCAAAATCGTCCTCCATAGTTTTTCAAGAAAACTTGAGCCAACTAGACTTGGAATACGTGAAATGGTATGAGTGTGATATAAACTAATGAAAAACTATCGGGCTAGGTTTGAGCTTTTTGGACCTAATTCGATGCAAAACGAGCCAACGATCAAAACTCATCGCTATAAGTCATGACCTATCGGTTATTTCGGTGAAAAAATATAATTTAGGCCTTCAAAATCAACTTTCACGATTTTTGAAGAAAATATTAGAAAACTCGGACTTGGAATATATGAAACAAGCATGAGTTCGATAAAACCGATGAAAAATTATCGTGCTAGGTTTGAGCTCGTTTAGATCTAGTTTGATCCAAAACAAGCCAACGACCAAAACTCATAGCTATAAGCCATGAACTATGAGTTATTTTGGTGAAAAAATGTAGTTTAAACCCTTAAAATCAGCCTTCATAGCTTTTCAAGAAGATGCGAGCCAATTGGAATGAGAATACGTGAAATGGTGTGAGTTCGATAAAAACCGATAAAAAACTATCAAGCTAAGTTTGAGTTGTTTGGATCTAGTTTGATACGAAACGGGCTAATGATCAAAACTCATCGCCATAAGCCATGCCATGAACTATGATTGATTTTTGTAAAAGAAAAATGTAGTTTATGTCCTCAAAATCATCCTTCTTGGTTTTTCAAGACAATTCGAGTCAATTGGACTTAGAATACGTGAAACGGTCCGAGTTTGATAACAATCGACGAAAAATTGTCAAGCTAAGTTTGAGCTTTTTGGACCTAGTTTGATGCAAAATGAGCTAACAACCAAAGCTCATAGCTATAAACTATGACCTATGAGTTATTTTGGTGACAAAATATAGTTTAGCCCTCAAATCGGCGTTCACAATTTTTCTTGAAGATATGAGCCAATTGGACTTGGAATACATGAAACGGTGTGAGTGCGATAAAAAAAAGATGCAAAACTTTTGAGCTAGGTCGAAGTTGTTTGAACCTAGTTCAATATGAAATGGGCAAAAGCTCAAAACTCGTCACTATAAGCCATGACCTATGAGTTATTTTTGTGAAAATATATAGTTTATGCCCTTAAAATCGACTTTCACAGCTTTTCATGAAGATATGTACTAACTGGACTTGGAATACATTAAACGGTGTGAGTAAGATAAAAATTGACAAAAAACAAGTTGGGCTAGATTTGAGTCTGTTTGGACCTAGTTTGATGTGAAACATGCTAATGAAAAAGACTTATGGCTACAAGCCATGACTTATGAGTTATTTTTGTAAAAAAATATAGTTTAGGCTCTCAAAATCGAGCTTCACGATTTTTCAAGAAAATACGAGCCAACTGGACTTGGAATAAGTGAAATGGTGTGAGTGCGATAAAAATGAATGAAAAACTGTCGGGCTAGGTTAAAGTCGTTAGGACCTAGTTTGATGTGAAAAAGGCCAATGACCAAAACTCATACTATATGCCATGACCTATGATTTTTTTTTTTTGTGAAAAAATATAGTGTAGGATCTCAAAATCAGCCTTCAATGTTTTTCAAGAAGATACAGAGCCAACTAGACTTGGAATACATAAAACGTTATGAGTGGGATAAAACGGAAGAAAAACTCGTCGTGGTAGGTGTAAGTCGTTGGACCTAGTTCAATGAGAAACGAGCCAACGATCAAAACTCATCGCTATAAGCCATGACTTATGATTTTGGTAAAAAAATATAGTTTAGGTCCCCAAAATCATCCTTCATGTTTTTTCAAAAAGATACGAACCAACTGGACTTCGAATACGTGAAACGGTGTAAGTGTAATAAAAACCGACTAAAAATTATTAGGCTAGCTTTGAACTCGTTTGGACCTAGTTTAATGTGAAACGGGCCAACGATCAAAACTCATCGTTATAAGTCATGACCTATTAGTGATTTTGGTAAAAAAATATAGTTTAGGGCCTCAAAATCATCTTTCATGGTTTTTCAAGAAGATTCGAGCCAACTGGCCTTGGAATATGTGAAACGGTATGAGGGCGATAAAAAATGATGAAAAACTCGTCGAGCTAGGTTTGAGCGAGTTTGGACCTAGTTTAATGAGAAATGGGCAAACAATCAAAACTCATCGCTATAAGCCATGACCTAAGAGTGATTTTGGTAAAACAAATGTAGTTTAGGCTTTCAAAATCGTCCTCCATGGTTTTTCAAGAAGATTCGGGCCAACTCGGACTTAGAATACATGAAACGGTATGAGTGCGATAAAAGCCGACAAAAAACTATCGGGCTAGGTTTGAGCTTTTTGGACCTAGTTTGATGCGAAATGAGCCAACGATCAAAACTCATCGCTATAAGCCATGACCTATGATTTATTTTAGGAAAAAAATATAATTTAGGCCGTCAAAATTAGTTTTCACGGTTTTGAAGAACCTACGGGACAACCTGGACTTGGAATATGTGAAACGGCATGAGTGCGATAAAAGCCGACCAAAAATTATCGGGCTAAGTTTGACCTCGTTTGGACCTAGTTTGATCTAAAACGGGCCAACGACCAAAACTCATAACTATAAGCCATGACCTATGAGTTATTTTGGTGAAACAATATAGTTTAAACCCTCAAAATCAACCTTCATAGTTTTTTAAGAAGATGCGAGCCAACGGGACTAGGAATACGTGAAATAGTGTGAGTTTGATAAAAAAATGATAAAAAAACTATTAAGCTAAGCTTGAGCTACTTGGACCTAGTTCGATTTGAAATGGGCTAACGATCACAACTCATCGCCATAAGCCATGCCATGACCTATGATTGATTTTTATAAAAAAATATAGTTTAAGCCCTCAAAATCATCTTTCATGGTTTTTCAAGAAGATTCAAGCCAAATGGACTTAGAATACGTGAAACAATCTAAGTGCGATAAAACCGATGAAAAACTATCGAGCTAAGTTTGAGCTCGTTTGGACCTAGTTTGATGCAAAATGAGCCAACGACCAAAGCTCGCAGCTATAAGCCATGATGTATGAGTTATTTTCGTGAAATAATATAGTTTAGGCCCTCAAAATCAGCCTTCACAGCTTTTGATGAAGATATTAGCCAACTGGACTTAGAATACCTAAAACGGTGTGAGTACGATAAAAATAGATGAAAAATGTTTGGGTTAGGTTTGAGTCTGTTTGGACCTAATTCGATCCGAAATGGGCCAATAAACAAAACTCATGGCTACAAGCCATGGCCCATGAGTTATTTTTGTAAAAGAATGTAGTTTAGGCCCTCAAAATCAAGCTTCATGATTTTCAAGAAGATACGGGCCAACCGGACTTGGAATACGTGAAATGATGTGAGTACGATAAAAGCCGACAAAAAAATATCGAGCTAGGTTTGAGTTGTTTGGTTCTAGTTTGATGCAAAAAAGGCCAACGACCAAAACTCATGCTATAAGTCATGACCTATGAGTTATTTTGGTGAAAAAAAAGTTTAAGCTCTCAAAATTAGCCTTTAAAGTTTTTGAAGAAGATACAGAGCCAACTAGACTTGGAATACGTGAAATATCATGAGTGCGATAAAACGGACAAAAAGCCGTAGGGCTAGGTTTCAGTGCTGTTTGGACCTAGTTCAATGAGCAACGGGCCAACGATCAAAACTCATTGCTATAAGCCATGACCTATGAGTGATTTTGGTAAAAACCGGATATAGTTTAGGCCCTCAAAATCATCCTTCATGGTTTTTCAAGAAGATACTGGCCCACTGGACTTGGAATATGTGAAACGGTGTGAGTGTAATTAAAACCGACCAAAAAATTTGGGGCTAGGTTTGAGTCTGTTTGGACCTAGTTCAATGTGAAACGGGCTAACGATCAAAACTCATCGCTATAAGCGATGACCTATGAGTGATTTTTGTAAAAATAAAATATAGTTTAGGCCCTCAAAATCATCCTTCATTGTTTTTCAAGAAGATTCGGGCCAACTAGACTTGGAATACATGAAATGCTATGAGTGCGATAAAAACTAACAAAAAGCTGTCGAGCTAGGTTCGACCAATTTGGACCTAGTTTGATGTAAAATGGGCCAACGACCAAAACTCATTTCTCTAATCCATGACCAATGAGTTATTTTCACAAGAAAAATGTAGTTTAGGCCCTTAAAATCGGTTTTCATATTTTTTCAAGAAGATATGAGCCAACTAGACTTCAAAAGAAAAAAACGGTGTGAGTGCGATAAAAGCCGATGAAAAACTATTCGGCTAGGTTTGAGCTCGTTTGGACCTATTTCGATGCGAAACGTGCCAATGACAAAAAGTCATCGCAATAAGCTAAGATATATGAGTTATTTTGGTGAAAAAATGAAGTTTAAACCACAAAATCAGATTTCATAGTTTCTCAAAAAGATACGGGCTTACTCGGACTTGGAATATGTGAAACGATGTGAGTACGATAAAAGCCGACGAAAAACTATCGGGCTAGGTGTAAGTTGTTTCGAGCTAATTTGATGCAAAAAAGGCTAATGACCAAAACTCATGCTATAAGCCATGACCTATGAGTTATTTTGGTGAAAAAATATAGTTTAGGCCCTCAAAATTAGCCTTCAAAGATTTTCAAGAAGATACGGGGCAACTAGACTTGGAATATGTGAAACATTGTGAGTGCGATAAAACGAAAAAAAAGCTGTAGGGCTAGGTTTGCGTCTGTTTGGTCCTAGTTCAATGAGAAACGGGCCAACAATTAAAACTCATCGCTATAAGCCATGACCTATAAGTGATTTTAGTAAAAAAATATTGTTAGGCCCTCAAAATCATCCTTCATGGTTTTTCAAGAAGATACGGGCCCACTCGGACTTGGAATAAGTGAAACGGTGTGAGTGCGATTGAAACCGCACAAAAGCTGTAGGGCTAGGTTTGAGTTGTTTGGACCTAATTCAATGTGAAATGGGCCAACGATCAAAACTCATCACTATAAGCCATGATTTATGAGTGATTTTTGTAAAAAAAAATATAGTTTAGGCCCTCAAAATCATCCTTCATTGTTTTTCAAGAAGATTCGGGATAATTGGACTTGGAATACATGAAACGGTATGAGTGCGATAAAAACTAACAAAAAACTATCGAGCTAGGTTCGAGTAGTTTGGACCTAGTTTGATATAAAATGCACCAACGACCAAAAGTCATTTCTATAAGCCATGATCGATGAGTTATTTTCACGAAAAAATATAGTTTAGGCCTTTAAAATCGGTTTTCATATTTTTTCAAGAAGATATGAGCCAACTCGACTTGAAAAGCATAAAACGGTGTGAGTGCTATAAAAGCCGATAAAAACCTATTCGGCTAGGTTTGAGTCCGTTTGGACCTATTTTGATGTAAAACGTGCCAATGAGCAAAAGTCATCCTATAAGCTAAGATATATGAGTTATTTTGGTGAAAAAATGAAGTTTAAACCATCAAAATCGGATTTCATAGTTTTTCAAAAAGATACGAGCCTACTAGACTTGGAATACATGAAATGGTGTGAGTGCGATAAAAACCAATGAAAAACTATCGAGCTAGATTTGAGCTATTTGGACCTAGTTTGATGCGAGAAAAAGCCAACGACCAAAACTTATGCTATAAGCCATGACCTATGAGTTATTTTGGTGAAAAAATATAGTTTAGGCCCTCAAAATCAGCCTTCAAAGTTTTTCAAGAAGATACGAAGCCAACTGGACTTGGAATACGTGAAAAGTTATGAGTGCGATAAAATAGACAAGAAACTATCGAGCTAGATTTGAGCTATTTGACCTAGTTTAATGAGAAACGGGCCAACGATCAAAACTCATCACTATAAGCCATGACCTATGAGTGATTTTTGTAAAAAAATATATATATAGTTTAGGACCTCAAAATCATTCTTCATGGTTTTTTAAAAATATACGAGCCAACTAGACTTGGAATACGTGAAACGGTGTGAGTACAATAAAACCGACTAAAAACTATCAGAGTTAGGTTTGAGACGTTTGGACATAGTTCGATGTGAAACGAGGTAACGATCAAAACTCATCGCTATAAGCCATGACGTATGAGTGATTTTGGTAAAAAAATATAATTTAGGCTCTCAAAATCATCCTTCATGGGTTTTCAAGAAGATACGGGCCAATTGGACTTGGAATACGTAAACGGTGTGAGTGCCATAAAAACAAACGAAAAACTATCGGGCTAGGTTTAAGTTGTATGGACCTAGTTTGATGCGAAACGAAGCCAACGATAAGAACTCATAGCTATAAGCCATGTCCTATGAGTTATTTTGGTAAAAAAATGTAGTTTAAACCCTCAAAATCAGCCTTCAAAGTTTTTCAAGAAGATATAGGCCAACAACACTAGTAATACGTGAAAAGGTGTGAGTTCGATAAAAGCCGATAAAAAACAATTAAGCTAAGCTTGGAGTCAGTTTGGACCTAGTTCGATGCGAAATGGGCTAACGATCAAAACCGATCACCATAAGCCATGCCATGACCTATGATTGATTTCTCGTAAAAAATGTAGTTTAAGCCCTCAAAATCATCCTTCGTGGTTTTTTAAGAAGATATGGGCCCTCAAAATTAGCCTTTACGAGCTTTTCATGAAGATATGGGCCAACTAGACTTGGAATACGTGAAACGAGTGTGAGCGCGATAAAAAATAACGAGAAAACTATCGGGCTAGGTTTGAGTTGTTTGGACTTAGTTTGATGCGAAATGGGCCAACGACCAAAACTCATAGTTGTAAGCCATGACCTATGAGTTAGTTTGGTGAAAAAATGTAGTTTAGCCCCTTAAAAACAACGTTCACGGTTTTTCAAGAAGATACGAGCCAACTTGACTTGGAATACGTGAAACGTGTGAGTACGATAAAAGCCGAAAAAAATTATCAAGCTAGGTTTGAGTTATTTGGACTTAGTTTGATACGAAAAAGGCCAATGACCAAAACTCATGCTATAAGCCATGACCTATGAGTTATTTTGGTGAAAAAATATAGTTTAGGCTCTCAAAATCAGCTTTCAAATTTTTCAAAAAGATACAAGCCAACTAGACTTGGAATACGTGAAACGTTGTGAGTGTGATAAAAGAGATGAAAAACCGATGAGCAAGGTTTGTGCTATTTGGACCTAGTTCAATGAGAAACAGGCCAACAATCAAAACTCATCGCTATAAGCCATGTCCTATGAGTGATTTTGGTAAAAAAATATAGTTTAAGCCCTCAAAATCATCCTTCATGGTTTTACAAGAAGATACGAGCCCATCGGACTTAGAATGCATGAAACGTTATGAGTGCAATTAAAACCGAGTAAAAACTATGGGACTAGGTTTGAGCTATTTGGACCTAGTTCAATGTGAAACGGGCCAACGATCAAAACTCATAGCTATAAGCCATGACCTATGAGTTATTTTGGTGAAAAAATATAGTTTAGGCAACGAAAATTAGCCTTCATAGTTTTTCATGAAGATATGGGCCAAGCCGAACTTGTAATACGTGAAATGGTGTGAGTGCAATAAAAACCGATGAAAAACTCGTTGGGCTAGGTTTAAGTTGTTTGGACCTAGTTCGATATGGAACGGGCCAATGAACAAAACTCATGGTATAAGCCATGACTTATGAGTTATTTTTGTAAAAAAATATAGTTTAGGCCCTCAAAATCAACGTTCACGATTTTCCAAAAAGATACGGGCCAATTCAACTTGGAATACGTGAAAGTTGTGAGTGCGATAAAACAAATGAGGCTAGGTTTAAGCTATTTAGACCTAGTTCAATGAGAAATGGGCCAACGATCAAAACTCATCGCTATAAGCCATGACCTATGAGTGATTTTGGTAATAAAAAATATAGTTTAGGCCTTCAAAATCATCCCGCATGGTTTTTTAAGAAGATTCGAAGCCAACTAGACTTGGAATACGTGAAACGGTATGAGGGTGATAAAAGCCGATGAAAAAATATCGAGCTAGGTTTGAGCGAGTTTGGACCTAGTTCGATGCAAAATGAGCAAACGATCAAAACTCATCGCTATAAGCCATGACCTATAAGTGATTTTGGTAAAACAAAAAAGAAATATAGTTTAGGCCCTCAAAATCATCCTTCATGGTTTTTCAAGAAGATTCGAGCCAACTGGACTTGGAATATGTGAAACGGTATGAGTGCGATAAAACCGACGAAAAACTTTTGAGCTAAGTTTGAGCAGCTTTGACCTAGTTTGATGGGTGATGGGCCAACGACCAAAACTCATTGCTATAAGCCATGATCTATGAGTTATTTTTACGAAAAAATATAGTTTAGGCCCTCAAAATCGGTTTTCGTAGTTTTTTAAGAAGATATTGGCTAACCTGGACTTTGACAACATAAAACGATGTGATTGTGATAAAAATCGATGAAAAAATATTGGGCTAGGTTTAAGTTGTTTGGACCTATTTCGATGCGAAACGAGCCAACGACCAAAACTCATTGCTATAAACCATGATCTATGAGTTATTTTGGTGAAAAAATATAGTTTAAACCCTTAAAATCAGCCTTCACAGTTTTCAAGAAGATATGAGCCTATTGGACTTGGAAAACGTGAAACGATGTGAGTGCGATAAAAATTGATGAAAAACTATCAAGCTAGGTTTGAGTCGTTTGGAACTATTTCGATGCGAAATGGGCCAACGACCAAAACTAATGGTACTAAGCCATGACTTATGAGTTATTTTGGCAAAAAAATTTAGTTTAGGCCCTCAAAATCAGCCTTCACGGTTTTCAAGAAGATACGGGCCAACTAGACTTGGAATACGTGAAACGATGTGAGTGCGATAAAAGCCGATGAAAAATTATTATGCTAGGTTTGAGCTCGTTTGGACTTAGTTCGACGTGAAACGGGCCAATGAACAAAACTCATGGCTATAAGGCATGATATATGAGTTATTTTTGTAAAAAAATATAGTTTAGGTCCTTAAAATCAGCATTCATGATTTTTCAAGAAGATATGGGCCAACTGGACTTGGAATATGTGAAACGTTGTGAGTTCGATAAAATAGAAGAAAGACTATCGGGCTAGGTTTGAGCCGTTTGGACCTAGTTCAATGAGAAATGGCCCAACGATCAAAACTCATTGCTATAAGCCATGATCTATGAGTGATTTTGGTAAAAAAAAAAAAAAAGTAGCTTAGGCCCTTAAAATATCCTTCATTGTTTTTCAAAAAGTTTTTTGCCGATTGGACTTGGAATTTGTGGAATGGTATGAGTGCGATAAAACCGACAAAAAGCTGTCACGCTAGGTTTGAGCTATTTGGACCTAGTTCGATTCAAAACGAGCCAACAATAAAAACTCATCGCTATAAGCCATGATCTATGAGTTATTTTGGTGAAAAAATATAGTTTAAACCCTCAAAATCAGCCTTCATAATTTTTCAAAAAGGTACGAGCCTAGTAGACTTAGAAAACATGAAATGGTGTGAGTGCGATAAAAATTGATGAAAAACTATCGAGCTAGGTTTGAGTCTGGTTGGAACTATTTCGATGCAAAATGAGCCAACGACCAAAAATCATGGTACTAAGCCATGACTTATGAGTTATTTTGGCAAAAAAATTTAGTTTAGGCCCTCAAAATCAGCCTTCACGGTTTTTCAAAAAGATACGGGCCAACTAGACTTGAAATACGTGAAAAGGAGTGAGTGCGATAAAAACTAATGAAAAATTATTGGGCTAGGTTTGAGTCTGTTTGGACCTAGTTCGACGTGAAACGAACCAATGAACAAAACTCATGGCTATAAGGCATGATCTATAAGTTATTTCGTAAAAAAATATAGTTTAGGCCCTCAAAATCAGCCTTCACGATTTTTCAAAAAGATACGAGCCAATTGGACTTGGAATACGTGAAACGTCTGCGAGTGCGATAAAACGGAAGAAAAACTATCGGGCTAGGTTTGAGCTATTTGGACCCAGTTCAATGAGAAACGGGCTAAAGATCAAAACTCATCGCTATAAGCCATGATCTATGAGTGATTATGGTAAAAATAGAATATACTTTAGGCCCTTAAAATCATCCTTCATGGTTTTTCAAAAAGATTTTTATCAACTCGGACTTGGAATTTATGAAATGGTATGAGTGCAATAAAATTGATGAAAAACTATCGAGCTAGGTTTGAGCTATTTGGACCTAATTCGATGCAAAACGAGCCAACGATCAAAACTCATTGCTATAAGCCATGATCTATGAGTTATTTTGATGAAAAAATGTAGTTTAAACCCTCAAAATCAGCCTTCATAGTTTTTCAGAAGATACAAGCCTCATCGGACTTGGAAAACGTGAAACGGTGTGAGTGCGATAAAAATTGATGAAAAACTATCGGGCTAGGTTTGAGCTCGTTTGGAACTATTTCGATGCAAAATAGGCCAACTACCAAAACTCATGGTACTAAGCCATGACTTATGAGTTATATTGGCGAAAAAATTTAGTTTAGACCCTCAAAATCAGCCTTCATGGTTTTTGAAGAAGATACGAGCCAACTGGACTTGCAATACATGAAACGGTGTGAATGCGATAAAAACCGATAAAAAACTATCGGGCTAAGCTTGAGCTATTTGGACCTAGCTCAATGCGAAACCGACTAACGATCAAAACTCATCGCCATAAGCCATGCCAAGACCTATGAATTATTTTTGTAAAAAAATATAGTTTAAGCTCTCAAAATCATCCATTGTGGTTTTTCAAGAAGATTCGAGCCAACCGAACTTAGAATACGTGAAACGGTGCGAGTGCGATAAAAATTGAAAAAAAACTATCGAGCTAGGTTTGAGTCCGTTTGGACCTAATTCGATGCGAAACGTGCCAACGACCAAAGCCGATAGCTATAAGCCATGACCTATGAGCTAGTTTGGTGAAAAAATATAGTTTAGGCCCTCAAAATCGGTCTTCATAATTTTTCATGAAGATATGGGCCAATTAGACTTAGAATACGTGAAACGGTAAGAGTGCGATAGAAACGGATGAAAAACTCGTTGGGCTAGGTTTGAGCCGTTTGGACCTAGTTCGATGTGAAATGGGCCAACGAATAAAACTCATGGCTATAAGCCAGGATCTATGAGTTATTTTTGTAAAAAAATATACTTTAGGACCTCAAAATCGACCTTCAAGATTTTTCAAAAAGATACGGGACAACCTGGACTTGGAATACGTGAAACGAGTGTGAGTGCGATAAAAACTAATGAAAAACTATTGGGCTAGGTTTGAGCCGTTTAGGCATAGTTCGATACCAAACGGGCCAACGACCCAAACTCATAGTTATAAGCCATGACCACCGTGTGATTTTGGTAAAACAAATGTAGTTTGGGCCCTCAAAATCATCCTTCATGGTTATTCAAGAAGAAACAAGCAAATTGGATTGGGAATACATAAAACGGTGTGAGTTCGATAAAAACTCATAAAAAACTATCGGGCTAAGCTTTAGTCGTTTGGACCTAGTTCAATGCGAAATGAACTAACGATCAAAACTCATCGCCATAAGCCGTGCCATGACCTATGAATTATTTTAGTAAAAAAATGTAGTTTAAGCCCTCAAAATCATCCATCATGGTTTTTCAAAAAGATTCAAACCAACTTGGACTTAGAATACGTGAAATGGCATCGGTGTGATAAAAACTAACAAAAAACTATCGAGCTAGGTTTGAGTCGTTTGGACCTAATTCAATGCGAAAAAGGCCAATGACCAAAGCTCATAACTATAAGCCATAACGTATGAGTTATTTTGGTGAAAAAAATATAATTTAGACCCTCAAAATTAGCCTTCATAATTTTTTATGAAGATATAGGCCAACTAGACTTGGAAAACATGAAACAATGTGAGTACGATAAAAGCCGATGAAAAACTATTGGGCTAGGTTTGAGCTATTTAGACCTAGTTCAATGTGAAACGGGCCAATGAATAAAACTCATCGCTATAAGCCATGACCTATGAGTTATTTTTGTAAAAATATGTAGTTTAGGACCTCAAAATCGGCCTTCACGATTTTTCAAAAAGATATGGGACAACTGGACTTGGAATATATGAAATGGTGTGAGTTCGATAAAAAACTCGATGAAAAAATGTCAAGGTAGGTTTGAGTTGTTAGGGCCTAGTTCGATACGAAATGGGCCAACGATCAAAACTCATAGCTATAAGCCATGACCTATGTGTGATTTTGGTAAAAAAATATATTTTAGGCCCTCAAAATCATCTTCATGGTTATTTAAGAAGATACGGGCAAATTGGATCGGGAATACATGAAACGATGTGAGTTCGATAAAAGCCGATAAAAAACTATCAAGCTAAGCTTGAGTCGTTTGGACCTAGTTCAATGCAAAATGGGCTAACGATCAAAACTCATTATCATAAACCATGCCATGACCTATGAATTATTTTCGTAAAAAAATATAGTTTAAGCCCTCAAAATCATCCATCATGGTTATTCAAGAAGATTCGAGCCAACTGGACTTAGAATACGTGAAACGGTGTGTGCGATAAAAGCCGATGAAAAACTATCGAGCTAGGTTTAAGCTATTTGGACCTATTTCAATGCGAAACAGAGCCAACGACCAAAGCTCATAGCTATAAGCCATGACCTATGAGTTAGTTTGGTGAAAAAAATATAGTTTAGGGCCTCAAAATCAGCCTTCATAATTTTTCATAAAGATATAAGCAAACTAGGCTTGGAAAATATGAAACGGTATGAGTGCGATAAAGCCGATGAAAAACTACCGAGCTAGGTTTGAGTCGTTTAGACCTAGTTCGATTCAAAACGAGCCAACGATCAAAACTCATCGCTATAAGCCATGACCTATGAGTTAGTTTGGTGAAAAAATATAGTTTAGGCCCTCAAAATTAGCCTTCATAGTTTTTCATGAAGATATGGGCCAACTAGACTTGGAAGACGTGAAACGGTGTGAGTGCGATAAAAATTAGTGAAAAACGATTGGGCTAGGTTTGAGTCTGTTTGGACCTAGTTCGTTATGAAATGAGCCAATGAAAGAAACTCATGGCTACAAGCCATGACCTATGAGTTATTTTTTGTTAAAAAATATAGTTTAGGCCCTCAAAATCACCTTTCACGATTTTTCAAGAACATACGGGCCAACTCGGATATGGAATACGTGAAACGGTGTGAGTGCGATAAAAATTAATGAAAATATGTTCGGCTAGGTTTGAGTCCGTTTGGACCTATTCAATGCGAAACGGGCCAATGAACAAAAGTCATAACTATAAGCCATGACCTATGAGTTATTTTGGTGAAAAAATATAGTTTATGCCATCAAAATCAGCCTTCACGAGCTTTTCAAGAAGATACGAGCCAATTGGACTTTGAATACGTGAAATTGTGTGAGTGCGATAAAAGCCGACGAAAATGTGTCGAGCTAGGTTTGAACCTGTTTGGACTTAGTTTGATGCGAAAAAGGCCAACGACCAAAACTCATGTTATAAGCCATGACCTATGAGTTATTTTGGTGAAAAAATATAGTTTAGGCCCTTAAAATCAGCCTTTATTGTTTTTGAAGAAAATACAAGCCAACTAGACTTTGAATACGTGAAATGTTATGAGTGCGATAAAATAGGCGAAAAACTATCGGGCTAGGTTTGAGCCGTTTGGACCTAGTTCAATGAGAAACGGGCCAACGATCAAAACTCATCGTTATAAGCCCGACCTATGAGTGATTTTGGTAAAAAAATATAGTTATGCACTCAAAATCATCCTACATGGTTTTTCAAGAAGATACGGGCCAACTGGACTTGGAATACGTGAAATGCTATGAGTGTAATAAAAATTGACTAAAAACTATTGGGCTAGGTTTGAGTCCGTTTAGACCTAGTTTAATGTGAAACAGTGGCCAACAATCAAAACTCATCACTATAAGCCATGACCTATGAGTGATTTTGGTAAAACAAATATATAGTTTAGGTCCTCAAAATCATCCTTCATGGTTTTTTAAAAAGATTCGGGCCAACTAGCCTTGGAATACGTGAAACGGTATGAGGACGATAAAAATTGACTAAAAAGCTGTCGAGTTAGGTTTGAGCAATTTAGACCTTCTTTGATGCGAAACGAGCTAACGACCAAAACTCATTACTACAAGCCATGACCTATGAGTTATTTTCGCGAAAAAATGTAGTTTAGGCTCTCAAAATCGGTTTTCGTAGTTTTTTAAGAAGATATTGGCCAACTGGACTTTGACAACATAAAATGGTGTGAGTGCGATAAAAATTGATGAAAAACTATTGGGCTAGGTTTGAGTCCGTTTGAACCTAGTTCAATGAGAAACATGCCAACGATCAAAACTCATTGCTATAAGCCATGACCGATTAGTGATTTTGGTAAAAAAATACAATTTAGGTGCTTAAAATAATCATTCATGGATTTTCAAGAAGATACGAGGCCATCTAGACTTGGAATACGTGAAACGATGTGAGTGCAATAAAAGCCGATTAAAAACTCGTTGAGCTAGGTTTGGTCGTTTAGACCTAGTTCAATTTGAAATGGGCCAATGATCAAAACTCATCGCTATAAGCCATTACCTATGAGTGATTTTGGTAAAAACAAAATATAGTTTAGGCCCTCAAAATCATCCTTCTTTGTTTCTCAAGAAGATTCGGGCCAACTGGACTTGGAATACGTAAAATGGTATGAGTGCGATAAAAATTGACAAAAAACTGTCGAGCTAGGTTTGAGTCTGTTTGGACCTAATTCGATGCGAAATGGGCTAACGATCAAAACTCATCGTGATAAGCCATGATATATCGGTTATTTTAGTGAAAAAAATATAATTTAAGCCCTTAAAATCAGCCTTCACGATTTTTCAAGAAGATACAAGATAACTGGACTTGGAATACGTGAAATGGTGTTAGTGCGATAAAAACTAATGAAAAGTTATCGGGCTAGGTTTGAGTCTGCTTGGACCTAGATTGGTGCGAAACGGGCCAACGACCAAAACTCATCGCTATAAGCCATGACCTATGTGTGATTTTGGTAAAACAAAATGTAGTTTAAGCCCTCAAAATCATCCTTCATAGCTATTCAAGAAGATACGGGCAAATTGAACTGGGAATACATGGAAAGGTGTGAGTTCAATAAGCTTGAGTCGTTTGGACCTAGTTCAATGCAAAACGGGCTAACGATCAAAACTCATCGCCATAAGCCATGCCATGACCTATGAATTATTTTTGTAAAAAAATATAGTTTAAGCCCTCAAAATTATCCATCACGGTTTTTCAAGAAGATTCGAGCTAATTGGACTTAGAATATGTGAAACGGTGTGAGTGCGATAAAAAATGACAAAAACTATCGAGCTAGGTTTAAGCTATTTGGACCTACTTCAATGCGAAACGGGCCAACGATCAAAACTCATCGCTATAAGCCATGACATATGACTGATTTTGGTAAAAAAAATATAGTTTAGGCCCTCAAAATCATCCTTTATGGTTTTTCAAGAAGCTATGGGCCAATTAGACTTAGAATACGTGAAACGGTGTGAGTGTAATAAAAGCCGACTAAACACTCGTTGGGCTAAGTTTGAGTTGTTTGGACCTAGTTCATTGTGAAATGGGCGAACGATCAAAACTTATCACTATAAGCCATGACCTATGAGTGATTTTGGTAAAAAAAAAAAAAAAAGTAGTTTAAGCCCTCAAAATCATACTTCATGGTTTTTCAAGAAGATTCGAGCCAAGCCGAACTTGGAAAACGTGAAACGGTGTGAGTGTAATAAAAGCCGATAAAAAACTATTGGGCTAGGTTTGAGCTTTTAGTCCTATTTCAATGCGAAATGGGCCAACGACCAAAACTCATAGCTATAAGCCATGACCTATTTGCTATTTTGGTGAAAAACTATAGTTTAGGCCCTCAAAATCAGCCTTGACAGCTTTTTAAAAAGATACTCGCCAACGGGACATAGAAAATGTGGAACGGTGTGAGTCCGATAAAAATTGATAAAAAAATTATCGAGCTAGGTTTGAGTCTGTTTGGACCTAGTTCGACGCAAAACGGTCCAATGACCAAAACTCATAGCTACAAGCTATGAACCATGACTTATTTTGGTGAAAAAAATATAGTTTAGGCCCTCAAAATCACCCTTCATAATTTTTCAAGAAGATACGAGCCAATTGGACTTGGAATACGTGAAACGGTGTAAGTGTGATAAAAACGAGATGAAAAACTATCGGGCTAAGCTTGAGCTAGTTGGACCTTGTTCGATGCGAAACGGGCTAATGATTAAAATTCATCGATATAAGCCATGCCATGACCTATGAGTGATGTTTGTAAAAAGCTGTAGTTTAGGCTCTATAAATCAACCTTCATGGTTTTTCAAGAAGATTCGAGCCAACTAGACATAGAATATATGAAATGGTGTGAGTGCAATAAAAAATGACGAAAAACTATCGAGCTAGGTTTGAGTTGTTTGGACCTAGTTTGATGCAAAACGGGCCAATGACCAAAGTTCATAGATATAAGCCATTACCTATTAATTAATTACGTAAAACAATGTAGTTTAGGCTATCAAAATCAGCATTCATAATTTTTTAAAAAGATACGAGCCGATTAGACTTGGAATACGTGAAGCGGTGTGAGTGCGATACAAATTGACGAAAAAATTTTGAGCTAGGTTTAACTCGTCTTCATCTTGTTCGATACGAAACGGGCGAACGATCAAAACTCATCGCTATATGCCATGACCTATGACGAATTTTGGTAAAAAAAAATATAGTTTAGGCCTTCAAATTCCCCTTCATGGTTTTTCAAGAAGATACGAGCCAACTTGGATTTGGAATATGTGAAACGGTGTGAGTGCGATAAAAGCGATGAAAAATTATTGAGCTAGGTTTGATCTGTTTGGACCTATTTCGATGCAAAATGGGCCAACCACCAAAACTTATAGCTATAAGCCATGACCTATCGGCTAGTTAGGTGCAAAATATAGCTTAGGCTCTCAAAATCAGCCTTCATAGGTTTTCAAAAAGATACGAGCCAACGGGACTTGGAATACGTGAAACAATGTGAGTGCGATAAAAACTTATAAAAACTATCGAGCTAGGTTTGAGTCTGTTTGGACCTAGTACGATGCGAAACGATCCAACAACCAAAACTCATAGCTATAAGCTATAACCTATGAGTTATTTTTGTGAACAAATGTAATTTAGGCCCTTAAAATCGGCTTTGATAGTTTTTCAAGAAGATACGGGTCAAGCTGGACTTGGAATACGTGAAACGGTGTGAGTGCGATAAAAATTGATGAAAAACTATCGAGCTAGGTTTTAATAGTTTGGACGTAGTTTGACACAAAATGAGCCACCGACCAAAACTTATACCTATAAGCCATGATCTATGAGCTATTTTATTGAAAAAATATAGTTTAAACCCTCAAAATCAGCCTTCATAGTTTTTCAAGAAGATATGGGCCACTTGGATCGGGAATATGTGAAACGGTGTAAGTGTAATAAGAAATGATGAAAAACTATCGAGGCTAAGCTTGAACTCGTTTGGACCTAGTCCGATGCGAAATGGGTTAACGATCAAAACTCATTGCTATAAGCCATGCCATGACCTATGAGTGATTTTGGTAAAAAAATATAGTTTAGGTCACAAAATCATCCTTTATGGTTTTTCAAGAAGATTCGAGCAAGCTGGACTTGGAATATGTGAAACGATATGTGCAATAAAAGCCGATGAAAAACTATCGGGCTAGGTTCTAGTCATGCTGGACCTAGTTTGATGCGAAACGGGCCAACAATCAAAACTCATTGCTATAAGTCATGACCTATGACTAGTTTTGGTAAAAAAATATAGTTTAGGCCCTTAAATTCCGCCTTCAAAGTTTTTTAAGAAGATACGAACCAAGCTGGACTTGGAAAACTTGGAACGATGTGAGTGCGATAAAAGCCGATGAAAAACTATTGGGCTAGGTTTGAGTCTGTTTAGACCTATTTTGATGCGAAACGGGCCAACGACCAAAACTCATAGCTATAAGCCATGACCTATTAGCTATTTTGGTGAAAAATATAGTTTAGGCCCTCAAAATCAGCCTTCACGGTTTTCAAAAAGATAAGGACTAATAGTACTTGGAATATGTGAAACGAGTGTGAGTGCGATAAAAACTAACGAAAAACTTTTGGGCTAGGTTTGAGTCTGTTTGGACCTAGTTCGATGCGAAACGGTTCAACGACAAAAACTCATAGCTACAAGCTATGACCTATGAGTTATTTTTGTGAAGAAATGTAGTTTAGGCCCTCAAAATTAGCTTTCATGGTTTTTCAAGAAGATACGGGCCAACTGGACTGGGAATAAGTGAAACGGTGTGAGTGTGATAAAAGCTGACGAAAAACTATTGGTCTAGGTTTTAGCAATTTGGACTTAGTTTGATGCGAAATGAGTCAACGGCCAAAACTCATTGCTATAAGCCATGATGTATGAGTTATTTTGGTTAAAAAAATATTGTTTAAACCTTCAAAATCAGCCTCCATAGTTTTTCAAGAAGATACGAAGCTAAGCTGGATTGGGAATATGTGAAACGAGTATGAGTGTGATAAAAAATGATGAAAAACTATTGGGCTAAGCTTGAGTCGTTTGGACCATGTTCAATATGAAATGGGCTAACGATCAAAACTCACCGTTATAAGCCATGTCATGGCCTATGAGTGATTTTTGTAAAAACAAATATAGTTCGAGCCCTCAAATTCGGCCTTCATAGTCTTTCAACAAGATTCGGGCCAACTTGGACTTGGAATACGTGAAATGATATGAGTGTAATAAAAATTCATGAAAAGCTGTCGTGCTAGGTTTGAACTGTTTGGACCTAGTTCGATGTGAAATGGGCTAATGACCAAAGCTCATAGCTATAAGCTAAGACCTATGAGTTATTTTGGCAAAAAAAATATAGTTTAGGCCCTCAAAATCGGCCTTCATGGTTTTTCAAGAATATTCAAGGCAAGCTGAACTTGGAATATGTCAAACGATGTGAGTGCGATTAAAACTAATGAAAAGTTATCGAGCTAGGTTTGAGACTGTTTGGACCTAGTTCAATACAAAACAAGCAAACGATCAAAACTCATCGCTATAAGCCGGGACCTATCGGTGATTTTGGTAAAAAAAAAATAGTTTAGGCCCTCAAAATTAGCCTTCATTGTTTTTCAAGAAGATACGAGCCAAGCTGGATTTCGAATACGTGAAACGAGTGTGAGTGCGATAAAAACCTATGATAAAATGGCGTGCTAGGTTTGAGCTGTTTGGACCTAGTTCTATGTGAAATGGGCCAACAATCAAAATTCATCGCTATAACTCGTGACCTATGAGTGATTTTGGTAAAAAAAATATAGTTTTGGCTCCTTTATGATTTTTCAAGAAGATTCAAGCTAATTGGACTTGGTATACGTGAAAAGGTATGAGTCGATAAAAGCCGACGAAAAACTATCGAGTTAGGTTTGAGCTCTTTTGACCTAGTTCGATACGAAATGGGCCAACGAACAAAACTCATAGATATAAGTTATGACCTACAAGTTTTTTTGGTTAAAAATATAATTTAGGCCCTAAAATCAGCCTTCATAATTTTTCAAGAAGATACGGGCAAATTGGACTTGGAATACGTGAAACGGTGTGAGTGCGATAAAAATTGATGAAAAACTATCGGGTTAGGTTTGACCTACTTGGACTTAGTTCGATGTAAAATAGGCCAATGATAAAAAATCATTGCTATAAGCCTTAACCTATGAGTGATTTTGGAAAATATATATATATATAGTTTAAGCCCTCAAAATCGGCATTCATGGTTTTTCAAGAATATTCGGCCGACTGGACCATGAATACGTGAAATTGTGTGAGTGGGATAAAATCTAAGGAAAAACTATCGAGCTAAGTTTGAGTTGTTTGGACCTAGTTCGATGCGAAACATGCAATCGACCAAAACTTATACCTATAAGCCATGACCTATGAGTTATTTTGGTGAAAAAATGTAGTTTAGGCCCTCGAAATCAGCCTTCACCTATTTTCAAGAATATACGGGCCAGCGGGACATGGAATACGTGAAACTATGTGAGTGCGATAAAAGCGATGAAAAACTATCGAGCTAGGTTTAGCTATTTGGACCTAGTTCGATGCGAAAAGAGCCAACGAACAAAACTCATGGCTACAAGCCATGACCTATGAGTTATTTTGGTCAAAAAAATATAGTTTATGCTCTCAAAATCAGCCTTCCTAATTTTTCAAAAAGATACGGACCGACTTGGACTTGGAATACATGAAACGGTGTGAGTGCGATAAAAGCCGACAAAAAAACTATCGGGCTAGGTTTGAGCTCGTTTGGACCTAATTCGATACGAAATTGGCCAATGACCAAAAATCATAGCTACAAGCCATGACGTATGAGTTATTTTGGTCAAAAAAAGTAGTCTAAGACGTCAAAATCATCCTTCATGATTTTTCAAGCGGATACGGGCCAACTAAACTTGGAATACGTGAAATGGTGTGAGTGCGATAAAAATTGATGAAAAACTTTAAAGCTTGGCTTGTGTTGTTTGGACCTAGTTCGATGCGAAACGGGGCAACGATCAAAACTCATCGCTATAGGCCATGACCTATGAGTGATTTTGGTAAGAAAAATATAGTTTAGGCCCTCAAAATTAGCCTTCATGGTTTTTCAAGAAAATACGAGCCAACTAGACTTAGAATATGTGAAACGATGTGAGTGCGATAAAAGCCGACAAAAAACTTTCGATTAAGGTTTGAGTCTGTTTGGATCTAGTTCGATGCAAAACGGGCCAACGATCAAAACTCATTGCTATAAGCCATGACCTATGAGTGATTTTCGTAAAAAAAACTATAATTTAAGCCCTCAAAATTAGCATTCATGGTTTTTTAAGAAGATACGAGCCAATCGAACTTAGACTACGTGAAACGATGTGAGTGCGATAAAAGCCGAAGAAAAAATATCGAGCTAGGTTTAAGTCTGTTTGGACCTAGTTCCATGCGAAATGGGTGAACGATCAAAACTCATCGCTATAAGTCGTGGGCTATGAGTGATTTTGGTAAAAAAAAATATAGTTTAGGTCATGAAAATCATCCTTCATGGTTTTTCAAGAAGATTCGGGCCAACTGGAGTTGGAATATATGAAACGGTATGAGTGCGATAAAAACTAATGAAAAACTATTGGGCTAGGTTTAAGCTCTTTGGACCTAGTTCGATATGAAACGAGCCGACAACCAAAAATCATCGCCGTAAGCCATGACCTATGAGTTATTTTGGTAAAAAAAAATGTATTTTAGGCCCTCAAAATCAGCTTTCATAGTTTTCAAGAAGATATAGACCAAGTATACATGGAAAACGTGAAACGCTATGAGTGCGATAAAGCCGACGAAAAACTATCGAGCTAGGTTTGAGCGAGTTTGGACCTAGTTGGATGTGAAACGGGCCAATGACTAAAACTCATTGCTATAAGCCATAACCTATGAGTTTTTTTGGTGAAAAAATGTAGTTTAGGCCTTCAAAATAAGCCTTAACATATTTTCAAGAAGATACAAGCCAAGCTGGACTAGGAATACGTGAATTGGTGTGAGTATGATAAAAACTCATGAAAAACTATAGGGCTAAGCTTAAGTCTGTTTGGACCTAGTTCAATGCGAAACGGGCTAACAATCAAAATTCATCGCTATAAGCCATGCCATGACCTATAAGTGATTTTTGTAAAAAAATATAGTTTAGGCCCTCAAAATTATCCTTTATGGTTTTTCCGAAGCTTCGAGCCAACTGGACTTAGAATATGTGAAATGATGTGAGTGTGATAAAAGCCGATGAAAAACTATCGAGCTAGGTTTGAGTCTGTTTGGACCTAGTTCCATGCAAAACGGGCCAACGACTAAAACTCGTAGCTATAAGCCATGACCTATGAGTTATTTTGGTGAAAGAATATAGTTTTGGCCCTCAAAATCAACCTTCACAGCTTTTTAAGAAGATATGGGCCAACTGGACTTGGAATACGTGAAACGATGTGAGTGTAATTAAAGCCGATAAAAAACTATTGGCTAGGTTTGAGTCTGTTTGGACCTAGTTCGATATGAAACGGGCCAACGAACCAAGCTCATTGCTATAAGCCATGACCTATGAGTTGTTTTTGTAAAAAAATATAGTTTAGGTCCTCGAATTAGCCTTTACGATTTTTGAAGAAGATACTAACCAACTAGGCTTGGAATACATCAAACGGTGTGAGTGCAATAAAAGCCGACGAAAACTTTCTAGCTAGTTTTGAGCCGTCCGGACCTAGTTCGATGCGAAACGGGCCAACAAAAAAAACTCCTCGCTCTAAGCAATAACCTACGAGTTATTTTGGTGAAAAAATGTAGTTTAAACCCTCAAAATCAGCCTTCAACGTTTTTTAAGAAGATACGGGCCAACTGGACTCGGGAATATGTGAAACGGTTTGGGTGCAATAAAAATTGAAGAAAAACTATCGAGCTAAGCTTGAGCTATTTGGACCTAATTCGATGCGAAACGAGCTAACGATCAAAACTCATCGCTATAAGCCATGCCATGACCTATGTGTGATTTTTATAAAAATAAATATAGTTTAGGCCCTCAAAATCATCCTTCATGGTTTTTAAATAAGATTCGAGCCAACTCGACTTAGAATAAGTGAAACGAGTGTGAGTGTAATAAAAGCCGACGAAAAACTATCGACCTAGGTTTGAGTCGTTTGGACCTAGTTCGATGCAAAACGGGCCAACAAATAAAGCTCATAACTATAAGCCATGACCTATGAGTTATTTTGATAAAAAAAATATAGTTTAGGCGCTCAAAATCGATCTTCACAGCTTTTCAAGAAGATATGGGCCAACTGGCCTTGGAATAGATGAAATGGTGTGAGTGTGATAAAACCCGATGAAAAATCGTTAGGCTAGGTTGGAACCTGTTTGGACCTAGTTCGATGTGAAACGGACCAACGAAAGAAACTCATAGCCATAAGCCATGACCTATGAGTTATTTTTGTAAAAAAATATAGTTTAGGCCCTCGAAATCAACCTTCATGATTTTTCATGAAGATACGGACTAACTTGGACTTGGAATACGTAAAATGGTATGAGTGCGATAAAAGCCGATGAAAAACTATTAGGCTAGGTTGGAGCTATTTGGACCTAGTTCGATGCGAAACGGGCTAATGAACAAAACTCATAGCTACAAGCCACGACCTATGAGTGATTTTTGTAAAAAAATATATAGTTTAGGCCCTCAAAATCTACCTTCATGGTTTTTCAAGAAGATACGAGCCAATTGCACTTGAAATATGTGAAACGATGTGAGTGTGACAAAAGCCGATAAAAAACGAGTTAGGTTAGGTTTGAGATCTGTTTGGATCTAGCTTGATGCGAAACGGGCCAACGACCAAAACTCATAGCTATAAGCCATGATCCATGACTTATTTTTGTGAAAAATTATAGTTTAGGCCACGAAAATCGGTTTTAACGAGCTTTTCAAGAAGATACGGGCCAAGTTAAGTTGGAATACGTGAAACGATGTGAGCGCTAAAAGCGATGAAAGATCTGTCGGGTTAGGTTTTAGCCGTTTGGACCTAATTCGACGCATAATTGGCCCGGCGACCAAAAATCATAACTATAAGCCATGTCCTATAAGTTATTTTAGTTAAAAAAGGTAAATTAGGACTTCAAAATCATCATTCATAATTTTTCAAGAAGATACAAGTCAAGCTTGGACTAGGAATACGTGAAACGGTGTGAGTGTGATAAAAGCCGATGAAAAAATGTCATTCTAGGTTTGAGCTTTTTGGACCTAGTTCGATGCGAAACGAGCCGAGGACCAAAATTCATCGCTATAAGGCATGACTTATGAGTGATTTTGGTACAAAAAAATATAGTTTAAGCCCTCAAAATCAGCCTTCATGGTTTTTTTAGAATATATTTGGGCCAATTGGACTTGGAATACATCAAATGGTGTAAGTGCGATAAAAGCCGACGAAAAACTATCGGGATAGGTTTGAGGTACGTTTGGACCTAGTTCGATGTGAAACGGGCCAACGACCAAAACTCATGGCTATAAGCCATGACCTCTTAGTTATTTTGATCAAAAAATATAGTTTAGGCCCTCAAAATCGGCCTTCATAATTTTTTAAGAAGATATAAACCAACTGGACTTGGAATACGTGACACGGTGTGAGGGCGATAAAAATTGATAAAAAATTATCGGCTAGGTTTCAGCTATTTGGACCTAGTTCAATGCGAAACAGGCCAATGATCAAAACTCATCGCTATAAGCCATGACCTATGAGTGATTTTGGTAAAAAAATATATAGTTTAGGCCCTCAAAATCGAGCTTTCATGGTTTTTTAAGAATATTCGGGCCAATTGGACTTGGAATGCGTCAAACGGTTTGAGTGCAATAAAAAATGAAGAAAAAATGTCGAGATAGGCTTGAGATGTTTGGACCTAGTTTGATGCAAAATGAGCCAATGATCAAAACTCATCGCTATAAGCCATGACCTATGACTTATTTTGGTAAAAGAAAAAAAAATGTAGTGTAGCCCTCAAAATCATCCTCCATGATTTTTCAAGAAGATTCGGGCAACATGGACTTGGAATACGAGGAACGGTATAAGTGCGATAAAAGCCGACAAAAAGCTGTCGGGCTAGGTTTGAGTTGTTTGGACCTCGTTCGATGCGAAACGAGCTAACGATCAAAACTCATTGCTATAAGCCGTGCCTTGACCTATGAGTGATTTTGGTAAAAAAAATATAGTTTATGCTTGTGAAAATAATCCTTCATGGTTTTTCAAGAAGATTCGAGCAACTGGACTTGGAATACATGAAATGGTATGAGTGTAATAAAAGCCGACAAAAAGCTGTCGGGCTAGGTTTGAGTTGTCCGGACCTAGTTCGATGTGAAACGGGCCAATGAACAAAGCTAATTGCTATAAGCCATGACCTATGAGTTGTTTTCGTAAAAAAAATAGTTTAGGCCTTCAAAATTAGTCTTTACGATTTTTGAAGAAGATACTAACCAACTAGACTTGGAATACATCAAACGAGTGTGAGTGCGATAAAACTAATGAAAAACGTTACGGCTAGGTTTGAGCTATTTGGACCTAGTTCGATGTGAAACGGCCAACAAAAAAAAACTCCTTGCTATAAGTAATGACCTGCGAGTTATTTTGGTGAAAAAATGTAGTTTAAACTCTCAAAATCAGCCTTCACTATTTTTTAAGAAGATACGGTCCAATTGGATTGGGAATATGTGAAACGAGTTTGAATGCGATAAAAGCCGATGAAAAACTATCGAGCTAAGCTTGACCTATTTAGACCAAGTTCGATGTGAAATGGGCTAACGATCAAAACTCATCGCTATAAGCCATGCCATGACCTATGAGTGATTTTTGTAAAAAAATATAGTTCGGGCTCTAAAAATCAACCTTCATGGTTTTTAAATAAGATTCGAGCCAACTGGACTTAGAATACGTGAAACGAGTGTGAGTGCGATAAAAGCCGACAAAAAAAATATCGACCTAGGTTTAAGATGTTTGGACCTAGTTCGATGCAAAATGGGCCAACGAACAAAGCTCATATC
The DNA here is from genome assembly GCA_963924115.1 of Dovyalis caffra. Lineage (NCBI taxonomy): Eukaryota > Viridiplantae > Streptophyta > Magnoliopsida > Malpighiales > Salicaceae > Dovyalis > Dovyalis caffra. The sequence continues at coordinate 189,676 of CAWUPB010001179.1, read as the reverse complement.
TATAAGCCATGACCTATGAGTTATTTTGGTAAAAAAATATAGTTTAAGCACTCAAAATCGGTCTTCACAGCTTTTCAAAAAGATATGGGCCAACCGGCCTTAGAATACGTGAAACGGTTTGAGTGCGACAAAACCGGATGAAAAACTATTGGGCTAGGTTGGAACTCGTCCGGACCTAGATCGATGTGAAACGGGCTAACGAAAGACACTCATAACCATAAGCCATGACCTATTAGGACCTAGATCGATGTAAAAAAATATAGTTTAGGCCCTTAAAATCTAGCTTCATGATTTTTCATGAAGATAAGGGCTAACTGGACTTGGAATATGTAAAAGGGTGTGAGTGCCATAAAAGCCGATGAAAAACTATTAGGCTAGGTTGGAGCTCGTTTAGACCTAGTTCGATACGAAATGAGAAAACGAACAAAACTCATAGCTACAAGCCTTGACCTATGAGTGATTTTTGTAAAAAAAATATGGCTTAGGCCCTCAAAATCTGTCTTCATGGTTTTTCAAGAAGATACGAGCCAAGCTGGACTTGAAATACATGAAACGGTGTGAATGCGACAAAAGCCGATAAAAAGCTGTTAGGTTAGGTTTGAGATGTTTGGATCTAGCTCGATGCAAAACGAGCCAACGACCAAAACTCATAGCTATAAGCCATGATGCATGAGTTATTTTTGCAAAAAATTATAGTTTAGGCTCGAAAATCGGTTTTAACGAGCTTTTCAAGAAGATACGGGCCAAGTTGAGTTGGAATATGTGAAACGATGTGAGGACGGTAAAAGCGATGAAAGACTATCGAGTTAGGTTTAAGCTCGTTTGGACCTAATTCGATGCGTAATTGGCCAACGACCAAAAATCATAGCTATAAGCCATGTCCTATGAGTTATTTTAGTCGAAAAAAGGTAAATTAGAACCTCAAAATCATCCTTCATAATTTTTCAAAAAGATACGAGCCAACTTGGACTAGGAATACGTGAAACGATATGAGTGTGATAAAAGCGACGAAAAATTATCGTGGAAGGTTTGAGCTTTTTGGACCTAGTTAGATGCGAAACGGACCAAGGATTAAAACTCATCGCTATAAGCTATGACTTATGAGTGATTTTGGTAATATATATATATATATATATAGTTTAGGCCCTCAAAATCGGCTTTCATGGTTTTTTTAGAATATATTTGGGCCAATCTGGACTTGGAATACATCAAACGAGTGTGAGTGCGATAAAAGCGATGAAAAACTATCGGCATAGTTTTGAGTCAGTTTGGACTTGGTTTGATGTGAAACGAGCCAACGATCAAAACTCATGGCTAAAAGCCATGACCTCCGAGTTATTTTGATCAAAAAATATAGTTTGGGCCCTCAAAATCAGCCTTCATAATTTTTTAAGAAGATACAAGTCAACTCGGACTCGAAATACGTGACACGGTATGAGGGTGATAAAAACTAACGAAAAATTATCGGGCTACATTTTAGTCTGTTTGGACCTAGTTCGATGCGAAACAAGCTAATGATCAAAACTCATCGCTATAAGCCATGACTCGTGAGTGGTTTTGGTAAAAAAAAATAGTTTAGGCCCTCAAAATCGACCTTAATGGTTTTTCAAAAATATTCGGGCTAACTGGACTTGGAATATGTCAAACGGTTTAAGTGCGATAAAAGCCGATGAAAAAATGTCGGGATAGGCTTGAGATGTTTGGACCTAGCTCGATGCGAAATGGGTCAACGATCAAACCACATCGCTATAAGCCATGGCCTATGAGCTATTTTGGTTAAAAAAAAATGTAGTTTAGGGCCTCAAAATCATCCTCTATGGTTTTTCTAAAAGATTCGAGCAATATGGACTTGGAATACGTGGAACGGTATGAGTGCGATAAAAAATGACAAAAAGCTGTCGAGGCTAGGTTTGAGTTTTTTGGACCTAGTTCGATGCGAAACGGGCCAACAAAAAAACTCTTCGCTATAAGCCATGACCTACGAGTTATTTTGGTGAAAAAATATAGTTTAAATCCTCAATATCAACCTTCATAGTTTTTTAAGAAGATACGAAGCCAACTAGAATGGGAATACATAAAACGAGTTTGAATGCGATAAAAGCCGATAAAAAACTATCGGGCTAGGTTTGAGTCTGTTTGGACCTAGTTTCATGCGAAACGAGCCAACTATCAAAACTCATCGCTATAAGCCATGACCTATAAGTGATTTTGGTTAAAAAAAATATAGTTTAGGCTCTCAAAATCAGCCTTTATGGTTTTTCAAGAATGTTTGAGCCAAGCTGAACTTGAAATACATGAAACGGTATGAGTGCAATAAAAAATGACAAAACACTATCGGTCTAGGTTTGAGCCTTTTATACCTAATTCGATGCGAAATGAGGCAACGACCAAAACTCATAGCTATAAGTCATTACCTATGAGTTATTTTGGTCAAAAACTCATCTCTATAAGCCATGACCTATGAGTTATTTTAGTAAAAAGAAAAAATAGTTTAGGCCCTCAAAATCGGACTTCATAGATTTTCAAGAAGATACGGAGTCAAGCTGGACTCGGAATACATGAAACAGAGTGAGTGCGATAAAAAATGATGAAAAAATGTCGAGCTATGTTTGACTCGTTTCGACCTATTTCGATGCGAAACAAGCCAACGATCAAAACTCATCTCTATAAGACATGACCTATGAGTGATTTTGGTAAAAAAAAGTAGTTTAGGACCTTAAAATCAGCCTTTATGATTTTTTAAGAATATTTGACCAACTTGGACTTGGAATGCATGAAACGAGTGTGAGCATGATAAAAAATGACAAAAAACTACTAGCTTTGAGTACGTTTGGACCTAGTTCGACGACAAATGGGCCAATGACCAAAACGAATAGCTATAAGCCATGACTTATGAGTTGTTTTGGTCAAAAAATGTAGCTTAGGCCCTCAAAATCAGCCTTCATAATTTTTCAAAAAGATACGGCCAAATGGACATGGAACACGTGAAATGGTGTGAGTGCGATAAAAGCCGACAAAAAACTATCGGGCTATATTTGAGATGTTTGGACCTAGTTCGATACGAAACAGGCTAACAATCAAAACTCATCACTATAAACCATGACTTATGAGTGATTTTGGTAAAAACAAATATAGTTTAGGCCCTCAAAATTAGGATTTTTAGTTTTTCAAGAAGATACATGCCAATTAGACTTGGAATACGTAAAATGATGTGATTGCGATAAAAATGGATGAAAAACTATCGAGCTAGGTTTGAGTCTGTTTGGACTTATTTTGATGTGAAACGGACCAGCGATCAAAACTCATAGCTATAAGTCATGACCTATGAGTTATTTAGGTCAAAAGAATGAAGTTTAAGCCCTCAAAATGAGCCTTCATAATTTTTTAGGAAGATACGAGCCAAGCTTGGACTTAGAATATGCAAAACGGTTCGAGTGCGATAAAAACTAACGAAAAACTATCGGGGTAGGTTTGAAGTCTGTTTGGACCTAGTTCGATGCAAAACAAACCAATGATCAAAATTCATCGCTATAAGCCATGACCTATGAGTGATTTTGGTAAAAAATATATATATATATAATTTAGGCCCTCAAAATTAGCCTTCATGGTTTTTCAAGAATATTTGACCAATTGGACTTGGAATACGTGAAATGGTGTGAATGCGATAAAGAATGACAAAAAACTATCGGACTATGTTTGAGTCTGTTTGGACCTAGTTCGATGTGAAATGGGCCAACGATCAAAACTTATCGCTATAAGCCATGACCTATGTGTGATTTTGGTAAAAAAAATATAGTTTAGGCCCTCAAGATCATCCTTCATGGTTTTTCAAGAAGATTCGGGCCAACTTGGACTTGGAAAAGGGGTAACGACCAAAACTCATAGCTATAGGTCAATACCAATGAGTTTTTTTGGTGAAAAAATATAGTTTAGGCCCTCGACATCGGCCTTCATAGTTTTTCAAGAAGATACGAGCTAGCTTGGACTTGGAATACATGAAACGATGTGAGTTCGATAAAAACTAATAAAAAACTATCTAGCTAGGTTTGAGATCTGTTTGGACCTAGTTCGATGTGAAATGGGTCAAAGAACAAAACTCATAGCTCTAACTCATGACCTATGAGTTATTTTGGTAAAAAAATATAGTTTACGCCCTCAAAATCAACCTTCACAATTTTTCAAGAAGATACGAGCTAACTTGGACTTGGAATACATGAAACGATGTGATGTGATAAAAGCGATGAAAAAGCTGTCAAGCTAGGTTTGAGTTTTTTGGACCTAGTTCGATGCGAAATAGGCTAACAATCAAAACTCATCGTAACAAGCCATGACCTATGAGTGATTTTAGTAAAAAAAAATATTCGAGCCAAATGGACTTGGAATACGTGAAACGATGTGAGTGCGATAAAAAATGATGAAAAACTATCGGGAAAGGTTTGGTCCGTTTCGACCTAGTTCGATACAAAACGGGCCAACGACCAAAACTCATAGCTATAAGCCATGACCTATGAGTTATTTTTGGTCAAATAAGGTTGTTTAGCTCATCAAAATCAGCCTTCATGGTTTTTCAAGAAGAGACGGACCAATTGGTTTTGGATTACGTCGAACGGTGTGAGAACGATAAAAGCGATGAAAAACTATTGACCTAATTTTGACTGATTTGGACCTAGTTCGATGCAAAACGGGCCAATGATCAAAACTCATTGCTTGAGGCCATGACCTATGAGTGATTTTGGTAAAAAAAATATAGTTTAGGCCCTAAAAATTAGCATTCATGGTTATTCAAGAAGATGCGACCTAATCGGATTTAGAATACTTCGAAAGTTATGAGAGCAAGAAAAAGCGAAGAAAAACTATCGGGCTAAGTTTGAGTTGTTTGGACCTAGTTCGATGTGAAACGGGCTAACGAAGAAACTCATCGCTATAAGTCATGACTTATGAGTAATTTTGGTAAAAAAATTTCGTTTAGTCTCTCAAAATCATCCTTCATGGTTTTTCAAGAAGATACGGGCCAAGCTTGGACTTGGAATACGTGAAGTGGTGTGAGTGCGATAAAAAGTAACGAAAAGCTTGTCGGGTTAGGTTTGAGTCTGTTTAGACCTAGTTCGATGTGAAACGGGCCAATGAGCAAAACTCATAGCTATTAGCCATGACCTATGAGTTATTTTGGTGAAAAAATATAGTTTAGGGCCTCAAAGTACGCCTTCACGAGTTTTCAAGAAGATATGGGCTAACTAGACTTGGAATACGTAAAACGATGTGAGAGTAATAAAAAATGATGAAAAAATGTTAGGGTAGGTTTGAGTACTGTTTAGGCCTAGTTCGATGTGAAACGAGCCAACAAACAAAACTCATAGCTTTAAACTATGACCTATGAGTTCTTTTGGTTAAAAAATGTAGTTTAAGCCCTCAAAATCGGTCTTCATAATTTTTCAAAAATATACGGGCAAAGCTTGGACTTGGAATATGTGAAACAATGTGAGTGCAATAAAAATTGATGAAAACTATCGGACTAGGTTTGAGACTGTTTGGACCTAGTTCGATGAGAAACGAGCCAACGATCAAAACTCATCGCTATAAGCCATGACTTATGAGCGATTTTGGTAAAAAAATTATAGTTTAGCCCTCAAAATCAACCTTCATGGTTTTCAAGAATATTCGGAGCCAACTTGGACTTGGAATACGTGAAACGGTGTGAGTGCGATAAAAAGTGACGAAAAATTGTCGAGTTAGGTTTGAGTCTGTTTGGACCTAGTTAGATGCGAAACGGGCTAGTGACCAAAACTCATTGCTATAAGTCATGACATATGAGTTATTTTGGTAAAAAAAAAATATAGCTGAGGCCCTCAAAATCGGCCTTCATGGTTTTTGAAGAAGATACGAGCTAATCTGGACTTGGAATACATGAAACGGTATGAGTGCAATAAAAGCCGATGAAAAACTACGGGCTATGTTTGAGTTATTTCAACCTATTTTGATGCGAAACAAGCCAACGATCATAACTCATCACTATAAGATATGACCTATAAGTGATTTTGGTAAAAAAAAAAAAAAAAGTAGTATAGGCCCTCAAAATCAGCCTTCATGGTTTTTCAAGAATATTTGGCCAACTAGACTTGGAATACATGACACGAGTGTGAGCGCGATAAAGAATGACAAAAAGCTGTCGACTAGGTTTGAGCTCTTTCGACCTAGTTCGACACGAAATTGGCCTATGACCAAAACTCATAGTTATAAGCCATGACCTATGAGTTGTTTTAGTCAAAAAATATAGCTTAGGCCCTCAAAATTAGTCTTCACAATTTTTCAAAAACATACCGAACAATTGGACTTGGAATACATGAAACGGTGTGAGTGCGAAAAATTGACGAAAAACCGACGAGCTATGTTTGAGTCTGTTTGGACCTAGTTCGATATGAAACAAGCTAACGATCAAAACTCATCACTATAAGCCATGACTTATGAGTAATTTTGGCAAAAACAAATGTAATTTAGGCCCTCAAAATCAGCCTTCATAATTTTTCAAGAAGATACGGGCCAACTAGACTTGGAATACGTAAAACGATGTGGCTTCGATAAAAACGAATGAAAAACTATCGAGCTACGTTTGAGTCTGTTTGGACCTATTTCAATGCGAAAAGGCCAACGATCAAAACTCATAGCTATAAGCCATGACCTATGAGTTATTTAGGTAAAAAATGTAGTTTAAGCCCTTAAAATCAGCCTTCATAATTTTCAAGAAGATACGGCCCAACTGGACTTGGAATATGTGAAACGGTATGAGTGCGATAAATATTGATGAAAAACTATCGAGCTAGGTTTGAGCTTTTTAGATCTAGGTCGATGTGAAACAAGCTAATGATTAAAACTCATCGTAATAAGCTTTGACCTATGAGTGATTTTGGTAAAAAAAAAAAAAGTAGTTTAGGCCATCAAAATCGGATTTTATGGTTTTTTAAGAATATTCAAGCCAAGCTGGACTTGGAATACGTGAAACGATGTTTGTACGATAAAAGATGATGAAAAATTATCGGGAAAGGTTTGAGCTGATTGGACCTAATTCGATACGAAACGGAGCCAACGACCAAAACTCATAGCTACAAGCCATGACCTATGAGTTATTTTTGGTGAAAAAAGGTAGTTTAGCCCCTCAAAATCAGCCTTCACGAGTTTTTCAAGAAGGTACGAAGCCAACAAGACTTGGAATATGTAAAACGGTGTGAGTGCGATAAAAAGCTCGACGAAAAACCATCGGGTTAGGTTTGAGTCTGTTTGGATCTAGTTAGATGGGAAACGGGCTAGCGACAAACACTCATCGCTATAAGCCATGACATATGAGTTATTTTGGTAAAAATATATATATATAGTTTATGCCCTCAAAATTAGCCTTCATGGTTTTTTAAGAAGATACGAGCCAACTTGGACTTGGAATACGTGAAACGGTGTGAGTGCGATAAAAGCCGATGAAAAGCTCGTCGAGCTATGTTTGAGCTATTTCGACCTATTTCGATGTGAAATAAGCCAACGATCAAAACTCATCGTTATAAGACATGACCTATGAGTGATTTTGGTAAAAAAAAAAATAGTTTAGGCTCTCAAAATTAGCCTTCATGGATTTTCAAGAATATTCGATCAAATTGACTTGGAATATGTGAAACGGTGTGAGTGAGATAAAAAAATGATAAAAAATTATCGGGCTAGGTTTAAGTCTGTTTGGACCTAGTTTGATACAAAATGGGACAAAGACCAAAACCCATTGCTCTAAGCCATGACCTATGAGTTGTTTTGGTCAAAAAATGTAGCTTAGGCCCTTAAAATCAGCCTTCATAATTTTTCAAAAAGATACCAACCAACTGGACATGGAATACATGAAACGGTGTGAGTGTGATAAAAATTGGCAAAAAACTACGGGCTATGTTTAAGCCGTTTAGACCTAGTTCGATGCAAAACGAGCAAACAATCAAAACTCATCGCTATAACCTATGACTTATGAGTGATTTTGATAAAAAAAAAATATAGTTTAAGTCCTCAAAATTAGCCTTCACAATTTCTCAAGAAGATACGAGCCAACTAGACTTGGAATACATAAAACGATGTGCACTGCGATAAAAACGAATGAAAAACTATCGAGCTAGGTTTGAGCTATTTAGACCTATTTCGATGTGAAACGGACCAACGATCAAAACTCATAGTTATAAGCCATGACCTATGAGTTATTTTGGTCAAAAAATATAGTTTAAGACTTCAAAATCAGCCTTCATAATTTTTCAAGAAGATACGGGCCAATCGCACTTGGAACACGTGAAATGGTTTGAGTGTAATATAAAAGCCGAGAAAAAAATATCGAAGTCTGGGTTTGAAGTTCGTTTAGACATAATTTGATGCGAAACAAGCCAACAATCAAAACGCATCGCTATAAGCCAAGACCTATGAGTGATTTTCCTAAAAAAAATATAGTGTAGGCCCCCAAAATCGGCATTCATGGTTTTTCAAGAATATTTTGCCAACTAGACTGCGAATACGTGAAACGGTGTGATTGCGATAAAGAATGACAAAAAACTATCAAGCTAGGTTTGAGTACGTTCGGACCTAGTTCGATGCAAAACGGGCCAACGATCAAAACTCTTACTATAATTCATGACCTAAGAATTGTTTTGGTAAAAAAATATACTTGAGGCCCTCAAAATCATCCTTCACGAGTTTTTCAAGAAGATACGGGCCAACTAAGCTTGGAATACAAGAAACGATACGCCTGCGATAAAAGCGATGATAAACTATGGCTAGGTTTGAGTTCGTTTTGACCTATTTCGATGCAAAATAGGCCAACGATCAAAACTCATTGCTATAAGCCGTGACCTATGAGTTATTTTGGTCCAAAAATTTAGTTTAAGCCCTCAAAATCAACCTTCATAGTTTTTCAAGAAGATATGGGTCAAGCTGGACTTAGAATACGTGAAGTAGTGTGAGTTCGATATAAACTGTCGAAAAACTATCGAGCTAGGTTTAAGTCTGTTTGGACCTAGTTTAATGCGAAACGGCTAACGATCGGAACTCATCACTATAAGCCATGACCTATGAGTGATTTTGGTTAAAAAAAATATAGTTTAGGCCCTCAAAATAATCCTTCATGGTTTTTTAAGAAGATTCGGGGCAACGAGACCTGGAATAGGTGAAACGGTATGAGTGCGATAAAAGCGATGAAAACCTATCGGGCTAGGTTTGAGTCTGTTTGGACCTAGTTCGATGCGGAAGTGGCAGCGACCAAAACTCATAGCTATAAGCCATGACCTATGAGTTTATTTGGTCAAAAAATGTAGTTTAAGCCCTCAAAATCGGCCTTCAAAATTTTTCAAGAAGATACGAGCCAACTGGACTTGGAATACATGAAACGATTTGAGTGCGATAAAGCCGATGAAAAACTATCGGGCGAGGGTTTGAGACTGTTTAGACCTAGTTCGATACAAAAGAAGCCAAAAATCAAAACTCATCGCTATAAGCCATGACCTATGAGTGATTTTGATAATATATATATATAGTTTAGGCCCTCAAAATCACCCTTCATGATTTTTCAAGAATATTCGACCAACTGGACTTGGAAAACATGAAACGGTGTGAGTGTGATAAAAAATGACAAAACATTATCGAGCTAGGTTTGACCTTTTTTGACCTAGTTCAATGTGAAATGGGCCAATGACCAAAACTCATAGCTATAACCCATGACCTAAGAGTTGTTTTGGTCAAAAAATATAGTTTAAGCCCTCAAATCGGCCTTCATAGTTTTTCAAGAAGATACGGGCCAAGCTGGGCTTGGAATATGTGAAACGATGTGATTGCGATAAAATTGAAGAAAAACTATCGAGCTAGGTTTGAGTTGTTTGAACCTATTTCAATCCGAATCGGGTCAATGATCAAAACTCGTAGCTATAAGCCATGACCTATGAGTTATATTGGCAAAAAAATATAGTTTAGGCCCTCAAAATCAGCCTTCACAACTTTTGAAGAAGATACGGGTCAACTAGACTTGGAATACATGAAACGAGTGTGAGTGCGATAAAAAATGATGAAAAACTATCGAGCTAGGTTTGAGTCGTTTCGACCTAGTTCGATGCAATACGAGCCAACGACCAAAACTCATAGCTATAAGCTATGGCCTATGAGTTATTTTGGTGAAAAAATGTTATTTATGCTCTCAAAATCAGCCTTCATGGTTTTTCAAGAAGATACAATCCAAGCTGGACTTAGAATACGTGAAACGGTGTGAGTGCGATAAAAACTTATGAAAAACTATCAAGCTATGTTTGAGACTGTTTCGACTATTTCAATACGAAACAAGCCAACGATCAAAACTCATCACTATAAGACATGACGTATGAGTGATTTTGGTAAAAAAAAAAGTAATTTAGGCTTTCAAAATCGGCCTTCATGATTTTTTAAGAATATTTGGCCAACTGGACTTGGAATACGTGACATGATGTGAGTGTGATAAAAAATGATAAAAAACTATTGGGCTAGGATTGAGTTGTTTGGACCTAGTTCGACACGAAATGGGCCAATGACCAAAACCCATCGCTATAAGCCATGACCTAAGAGTTGTTTTGGTAAAAAAAAATATAGTTTACGCCCTCAAAATCAACCATCATAGTTTTTCAAGAAGATACGAGCCAACTCGGGCTTGGAATACGTTAAAAGGTGTGATTGCGATAAAAATTGATGAAAAACTATCGGGCTAGGTTTGAACTGTTTGAACCTATTTTGATGTGAAACGGGCCAACGACCAAATCTTATAGCTATAAGCCATGACCTATGAGTTATTTTGGTAAAAAAATATAGTTTAGGATCTTAAAATCATCCTTCATAATTTTTTAAGAAGATACGGGTCAACTAGACTTGGAATACATGAAATGGTATGAGTGCGATAAAAAATGATAAAAAGCTGTTAGGCTAGGTTTGAGTCTGTTTGGACCTAGTTCGATGCGAAACGGACCAACGACCAAAACTCATAGCTATAAGCCATGGCCTATGAGTTATTTTGGTGAAAAAAATATTATTTAGGCCCTCAAAATCAGCATTCATGGTTTTTCAAGAAGATACGAGCCAACGGGACTTGGAATACGTGAAACGATGTGAGTACGATAAAAACTTATGAAAAACTATCGGGCTATGTTTGAGTCTGTTTTGATCTATTTCGATGCGGAACAAGACAACGAGTCAAAACTCATCACTATAAGACATGATGTATGAGTGATTTTGGGGAAAAAGAAAAAGACAAGTTTAGGCCCTCAAAATCGGCCTTCATGATTTTTCAAGAATATTTTGCCAACTGGACTTGGAATAAATGACACGGTGTGAGTGGGGAAAAAATGATAAAAAACTATCGGGATAGGTTTGAGTCTGTTTGGACCTTGTTCGACACGAAATGGGCTAATTACCAAAACCCATAGCTATAAGCCATGACCTAAGAGTTATTTTGGTCAAAAAATATAGTTTACGCCCCCAAAATCAACCTTCATAGTTTTTAAAGAAGATACGAGCCAACTGGACTTCAAATACGTGAAACGATGTGAATGCAATAAAAGCCGATAAAAAACTATCGAGCTAGGTTTGAGCTCGTTTGAACCTATTTCAATGCAAAACGGGCCAATGATTAAAACTTTTAGCTATAAACCATAACCTATGAGTTATTTTGGTAAAAAAATATAGTATAGGCCCTCAAAATCAGCCTTCATAATTTTTCAAGAAGATACGAGTCAACTGGACTTGGAATACGTGACACGGTGTGAGTGCGAAAAAAATGATAAAAAACTATCGGGCTAGGTTTGAGCTCGTTTAGACCTAGTTCAACATGAAATAAGCCAACGACCAAAACCCATAGCTATAAATCATGACCTATGAGTTGTTTTAGTAAAAAAATGTAGCTTGGGCCTCAAAATTAGCCTTCATGATTTTTCAAGAATATTTGGCGAACTCGGACTTGGAATATGTGGCATGGTCCGAGTGCGATAAAAAATGATAAAAAACTATCGGGCTAGGTTTGAGTCGTTTGGACCTTGTTCGACTTGAAATGGGGTAACGACCAAAACTCATAGCTATAAGCCATGACCTAAGAGTTGTTTTGGTAAAAAAATATAGTTTACGCCCACAAAATCAACATTCATAGATTTTTAAGAAGATACGAGCCAACTGGGCTTGGATTACGTGAAACATGTGACTCGCGATAAAAATTGATGAAAAACTTGTCGGGCTAGGTTTGAGTCTGTTTCAACCTATTTCGATGTGAAATGGGACAACGATCAAAACTCATAGCTATAAGCCATGACCTATGAGTTATTTTGGTAAAAAAATATAGTTTATGCCCTCAAAATAAGCCTTTATAATTTTTTAAGAAGATACGGGTCAACTAGACTTGGAATACGTGAAATGGTGTGAGTGCGATAAAAAATGATAAAAAACTATTGGGCTATGTTTGAGCTTTTTGGACCTATTTCGATGTGAAACGGGCGAACGACCAAAACTCATAGCTATAAGCCATGGCCTATGAGTTATTTTGGGGAAAAAAATTATTTAGGCCACTTAAAATCGACCTTCATGGTTTTTCAAGAAGATACGAGCTAACTGGACTTGGAATACATGAAACGATATGAGTACGATAAAAACTTATGAAAAACTATCGAGTTATGTTTGAGTCTGTTTTGACGTATTTCGATGCGAAACAAGCCAACGAGTCAAAACTCATCACTATAAGAAATGATGTATGAGTGATTTTTGTTAAAAAAAAAACATAATTTAGGCCCTTAAAATTAGCTTTCATGATTTTTTAAGAATATTTGGCCAACTCGAACTTGGAATACGTGACACGGTGTGAGTGCGAAAAAAATGATAAAAAACTATCGAGCTAGGTTGAGCTATTTGGACCTTGTTCGACACGAAATAGGCTAACAACCTAAACCCATAGCTATAAGCCATGACTTAAGAGTTGTTTTGGTCAAAAAAATAGTTGACGCCCTCAAAATCAACCTTCATAGTTTTTCAAGAAGATACGAGCCAACTGGGCTTGGAATATGTAAAAGGATGTGACTACGATAAAAATCGATGAAAAACTATCGGGCTAGGTTTGAGTCGCTTGAACCTATTTCGATGTGAAACGGGCCAACGATCAAAACTCATAGCTATAAGCCATGACCTATAAGTTATTTTGGTAAAAAAATATAGTTTAGGCCCTCAAAATCGGCTTTCATAATTTTTCAAGAAGATACGGGTCAACTAGACTTGGAATACGTGAAACAGATGTGAGTGTGATAAAAAATGATAAAAAGCTGTTGGGCTAGGTTTGAGCTATTTAGACCTAGTTAGATGCAAAATGGGCTAACGACCAAAACTTATAGCTATAAGCCATGGCCTATGAGTTATTTTGGTGAAAAAAATGTTAGTTAAGCCCTCAAAATCAGCTCGTCATAGTTTCTCAAGAAGATACATGCCAACTGGACTTAGAATACGTAAAACGATGTGAGTACGATAAAAACTTATGAAAAAATGTTGGGCTATGTTTGAGCTATTTCGACCTATTTCGATGTGAAACAAGCCAACGATCAAAACTTATCACTATAAGACATGATGTATAAGTGATTTTGGTAAAAAAAATATATATATAGTTTAGGTCTTCAAAATCAGCCTTCATGATTTTTCAAGAATATTTGGCCAACGGGACTTGGAATAAGTGATACGATGTGAGTACGAAAAAAATGATAAAAAACTATTGGGCTAGGTTTGAGCTATTTGGATATAGTTTGAATCGAAATGGTCCAACGACCGAACCCATAGCTATAAGCCATGACATATGAGTTGTTTTGGTCAAAAAATGTAGCTTAGGCCCTCAAAATCAACCTTCATGATTTTTCAAGAATATTTGGCCAATCGCACTTGGAATACGTGACACGGTATGGTGCAATAAAAAATG
>CAWUPB010001179.1:0-175622 GCA_963924115.1 Dovyalis caffra | reverse complement strand
GCCTTCATGGTTTTTCAAGAAGATACGAGCCAACCGTACTTGGAATACGTGAAACGGTGTGAGAACGATAAAAACTTATGAAAAACTATCGGGCTATGTTTGAGCTATTTTGACCTATTTCGATGCGAAACAAGCCAACGAGTCAAGACTCATCACTATAGGATATGATGTATGAGTGATTTTGGTAAAAAAAAAAAAAAAACATAGTTTAGGCCCTCGAAATCAGCCTTCATGATTTTTTAAGAATATTTGGCCAAGTTGGACTTGGAATACATGACACGGTGTGAGTGTGATAAAAAACTATCGGACTAGGTTTGAGCTATTTGGACCTAGTTCGACACGAAATGGGACAATGACCAAAACCCATAGCTATAAGTCATGACCTAAGAGTTGTTTTTGTCAAAAAATATAGTTTACGACCTAAAAATCAACCGTCATAGTTTTTCAAGAAGATACGAGCCAACTCGGCTTGGAATATGTTAAACGGTTTAAGCTCGCGATAAAAATTGATAAAAACTCTCGGGCTAGGTTTGAGCTTGTTTGATCCTATTTCGATGCGAAACGGGCCAACGATCAAATCTCATACCTATATGCCATGACACTATGAGTTATTTTAGTAAAAAATATAGTTTAGGCTCTCAAAATCAGCTTTCATAATTTTTTAAGAAGATGCGGATCAACTAGACTTGGAATACGTGAAACGGTGTGAGTGCAATAAAAAATGATAAAAAAGCTGTTGGGCTAGGTTCGAGCTTGTTTGGACCTAGTTGGATGAGAAACGGGCCAACGACCAAAACTCATAGCTATAAGCCATGGCCTATGAGTTATTTTGGTGAAAAAAATATTATTTAGGCCCTTAAAATCATCCTTCATGGTTTTTCAAGAAGATACGAGCTAACTGTACTTGGAATACGTGAAACGGTGTGCGAACGATAAAAACTTATGAAAAACTATCGGGCTATGTTTGAGCTATTTTGACCTATTTCGATGCGAAACAAGCCAACGATCAAGACTCATCACTATAAGATATGATGTATGAGTGATTTTGGCAAAAAAAAAAAAACATAGTTTAGGCCCTCAAAATCGACCTTCATGATTTTTCAAGAATATTTGGCCAAGTTGGACTTGGAATACATGACACGGTGTGAGTGTGATAAAAAACTATCGGACTAAGTTTGAGCTATTTGGACCTAGTTCGACACGAAATGAGCCAATGACCAAAACCCATAGCTATAAGTCATGACCTAAGAGTTGTTTTTGTCAAAAAATATAGTTTACGCCCTCAAAATCAACCGTCATAGTTTTTCAAGAAGATACGAGCCAACTCGGCTTGGAATACGTAAAACGGTTTAGCTGCGATAAAAGCGATAAAAACTCTCGAGCTAGGTTTGAGCTTGTTTGATCCTATTTCGATGCGAAACGGGCCAACGATCAAATCTCATAGCTATATGCCATGACCTATGAGTTATTTTAGTAAAAAAT
This sequence comes from Dovyalis caffra, assembly GCA_963924115.1. Lineage (NCBI taxonomy): Eukaryota > Viridiplantae > Streptophyta > Magnoliopsida > Malpighiales > Salicaceae > Dovyalis > Dovyalis caffra. The sequence goes on along the minus strand of CAWUPB010001179.1, from coordinate 174,140 downwards.
ATAGTTTAGGCTCTCAAAATCGACCTTCATAATTTTTTAAGAAGATGCGGATCAACTAGACTTGGAATACGTGAAACGGTGTGAGTGCGATAAAAAATGATAAAAAAACTATTGGGCTAGGTTCGAGTCTGTTTGGACCTAGTTCGATGAGAAACGGGCCAACGACCAAAACTCATAGCTATAAGTCATGGCCTATGAGTTATTTTGGTGAAAAAAATATTATTTAGGCCCTCGAAATCGGCCTTCATGGTTTTCAAGAAGATACGAATGGCATTGTACTTGGAATACGTGAAACGGTGTGAGAACGATAAAAACTTATGAAAAACTATCGGGCTATGTTTGAGCTATTTTGACCTATTTCGATGCGAAACAAGCCAACGATCAAGACTCATCACTATAAGATATGATGTATGAGTGATTTTGGTAAAAAAAAAAAAAACATAGTTTAGGCCCTCAAAATCGGCCTTCATGATTTTTCAAGAATATTTGGCCAAGCTTGGACTTGGAATACATGACACGGTGTGAGTGCGATAAAAAACTATCGGACTAGGTTTGAGCTATTTGGACCTAGTTCGACACGAAATGGGCCAATGACCAAAACCCATAGCTATAAGTCATGACCTAAGAGTTGTTTTTGTCAAAAAATATAGTTTACGCCCTCAAAATCAACCGTCATAGTTTTTCAAGAAGATACGAGCCAACTCGGCTTGGAATACGTGAAACGGTTTAGCTGCGATAAAAGCTGATAAAAACTCTCGGGCTAGGTTTGAGCTTGTTTGATCCTATTTCGATGCGAAACGGGCCAACGATCAAATCTCATAGCTATATGCCATGACCTATGAGTTATTTTAGTAAAAAATATAGTTTAGGCTCTCAAAATCAGCCTTCATAATTTTTTAAGAAGATGCGGATCAACTAGACTTGGAATACGTGAAACGGTGTGAGTGCAATAAAAAATGATAAAAAAACTATTGGGCTAGGTTCGAGTTGTTTGGACCTAGTTCGATGAGAAACGGGCCAACGACCAAAACTCATAGCTATAAGCCATGGCCTATGAGTTATTTTGGTGAAAAAAATATTATTTAGGCCCTCGAAATCGGCCTTCATGGTTTTTCAAGAAGATACGAGCCAAGCTTGTACTTGGAATACGTGAAACGGTGTGAGAACGATAAAAACTTATGAAAAACTATCGGGCTATGTTTGAGCTATTTTGACCTATTTCGATGCGAAACAAGCCAACGAGTCAAGACTCATCACTATAAGATATGATGTATGAGTGATTTTGGTAAAAAAAAAAAAACATAGTTTAGGCCCTCAAAATCGGCCTTCATGATTTTTCAAGAATATTTGGCCAAGCTGGACTTGGAATACATGACACGGTGTGAGTGCGATAAAAAACTATCGGACTAGGTTTGAGCTATTTGGACCTAGTTCGACACGAAATGGGCCAATGACCAAAACCCATAGCTATAAGTCATGACCTAAGAGTTGTTTTTGTCAAAAAATATAGTTTACGCCCTCAAAATCAACCGTCATAGTTTTTCAAGAAGATACGAGCCAACTCGACTTGGAATACGTGAAACGGTTTAGCTGCGATAAAAGCGATAAAAACTCTCGGGCTAGGTTTGAGCTGTTTGATCCTATTTCGATGCGAAACGGGCCAACGATCAAATCTCATAGCTATATGCCATGACCTATGAGTTATTTTAGTAAAAAATATAGTTTAGGCTCTCAAAATCGGCCTTCATAATTTTTTAAGAAGATGCGGATCAACTAGACTTGGAATACGTGAAACGGTGTGAGTGCAATAAAAAATGATAAAAAAACTATTGGGCTAGGTTCGAGTCTGTTTGGACCTAGTTCGATCGAAAACGGTCCAACGACTAAAACTCATAGCTATAAACCATGGCCTATGAGTTATTTTGGTGGGAAAAAAATATTATGTGGACCCTCAAAATCGGCCTTCATGGTTTTTCAAGAAGATACGAGTCAACTATACTTGGAATACGTGAAACGGTGTGGGAACGATAAAAACTTATGAAAAACTATCGGGCTATGTTTGAGCTATTTTGACCTATTTCGATGCGAAACAAGCCAACAGTCAAGACTCATCACTATAAGATATGATGTATGAGTGTTTTTGGTAAAAAAAAAAACATAGTTTAGGCTCTCAAAATCGGCCTTCATGAATTTTTAAGAATATTTGGCCAAGCTTGGATTTGGAATATATGACACGGTGTGAGTGCGATAAAAAACTATCGAACTAGGTTTGAGCTATTTGGACGTAGTTCGACACGAAATGGGACAATGACCAAAACCCATAGCTATAAGTCATGACCTAAGAGTTGTTTTTGTCAAAAAATATAGTTTACGCCCTCAAAATCAACCGTCATAGTTTTTCAAGAAGATACGTGCCAACTCGGCTCGGAATACGTGAAACGGTTTAAGTTGCGATAAAAGCGATAAAAACTCTCGGGCTAGGTTTGAACTGTTTGATCCTATTTCGATGCGAAACGGGCCAACGATCAAATCTCATAGCTATATGCCATGACCTATGAGTTATTTTAGTAAAAAATATAGTTTAAGCTCTCAAAATCGGCTTTCATAATTTTTTAAGAAGATGCGGATCAACTAGACTTGGAATACGTGAAACGGTGTGAGTGTAATAAAAAATGATAAAAAAGCTGTTGGGCTAGGTTCGAGTTGTTTGGACCTAGTTGGATGAGAAACGGGCCAACGACCAAAACTCATAGCTATAAGCCATGGCCTATGAGTTATTTTGGTGAAAAAAATATTATTTAGGCCCTCAAAATCAGCCTTCATGGTTTTTCAAGAAGATACGAAGCCAATCGTACTTGGAATACGTGAAACGGTGTGAGAACGATAAAAACTTATGAAAAACTATCGGGCTATGTTTGAGTTATTTTGACCTATTTCGATGCGAAACAAGCCAACGAGTCAAGACTCATCACTATAAGATATGATGTATGAGTGATTTTGGTAAAAAAAAAAAAACATAGTTTAGGCCCTCAAAATCGGCCTTCATGATTTTTCAAGAATATTTGGCCAACTTGGACTAGGAATACATGACACGGTGTGAGTGCGATAAAAAACTATCGGACTAGGTTTGAGCTATTTGGACCTAGTTCGACACGAAATGGGACAATGACCAAAACCCATAGCTATAAGTCATGACCTAAGAGTTGTTTTTGTCAAAAAATATAGTTTACGCCCTCAAAATCAACCGTCATAGTTTTTCAAGAAGATACGAGCCAACTCGGCTTGGATTACGTGAAATGGTTTAAGCTGCGATAAAAACTAATAAAAACTCTCGGGCTAGGTTTGAGCTTGTTTGATCCAATTTCGATGCGAAACGGGCCAACGATCAAATCTCATAGCTATATGCCATGACCTATGAGTTATTTTAGTAAAAAATATAGTTTAAGCTCTCAAAATCGGCTTTCATAATTTTTTAAGAAGATGCGGATCAACTAGACTTGGAATACGTGAAACGGTGTGAGTGCAATAAAAAATGATAAAAAAGCTGTTGGGCTAGGTTCGAGTCTGTTTGGACCTAGTTGGATGAGAAACGGGCCAACGACCAAAACTCATAGCTATAAGCCATGGCCTATGAGTTATTTTGGTGAAAAAATATTATTTAGGCCACTTAAAACCAGCCTTCATGGTTTTTCAAGAAGATACGAAGCTAGCTGTACTTGGAATACGTGAAACGGTGTGAGAACGATAAAAACTTATGAAAAACTATCGAGGTATGTTTGAGCTATTTTGACCTATTTCGATGCAAAACAAGCCAACGAGTCAAGACTCATCACTATAAGATATGATGTATGAGTGATTTTGGTAAAAAAAAAAAAAAACATAGTTTAGGCCCTCGAAATCGACCTTCATGATTTTTTAGAATATTTGGCCAACTTGGACTTGGAATACATGACACGGTGTGAGTGTGATAAAAAACTATCGGACTAGGTTTGAGCTATTTGGACCTAGTTCGACACGAAATGGGACAATGACCAAAACCCATAGCTATAAGTCATGACCTAAGAGTTGTTTTTGTCAAAAAATATAGTTTACGCCCTCAAAATCAACCGTCATAGTTTTTCAAGAAGATACGAACCAACTCGACTTGGAATACGTGAAACGGTTTAAGCTGCGATAAAAGCTGATAAAAACTCTCGGACTAGGGTTGAAGCTGTTTGAGCCTATTTCGATGCGAAACGGGCCAACGATCAAATCTCATAGCTATATGTCATGACCTATGAGTTATTTTAGTAAAAAATATAGTTTAGGCTCTCAAAATCAGCCTTCATAATTTTTTAAGAAGATGCGGATCAACTAGACTTGGAATACGTGAAACGGTGTGAGTGCAATAAAAAATGATAAAAAAACTATTGGGCTAGGTTCGAGTCTGTTTGGACCTAGTTCGATCGAAAGCGGTCCAACGACTAAAACTCATAGCTGTAAACCATGGCCTATGAGTTATTTTGGTGGGAAAAAAATATTATGTGGACCCTCGAAATCAGCCTTCATGGTTTTTCAAGAAGATACGGGTCAACTATACTTGGAATACGTGAAACGGTGTGAGAACGATAAAAACTTATGAAAAACTATCGGGCTATGTTTGAGCTATTTTGACCTATTTCGATGCGAAACAAGCCAACGGTCAAGACTCATCACTATAAGATATGATGTATGAGTGTTTTTGGGAAAAAAAAAATAGTTTAGGCTCTCGAAATCGGCCTTCATGAATTTTTAAGAATATTTGGCCAACTTGGATTTGGAATATATGACACGGTGTGAGTGCGATAAAAAACTATCGAACTAGGTTTGAGCTATTTGGACGTAGTTCGACACGAAATGGGACAATGACCAAAACCCATAGCTATAAGTAATGACCTAAGAGTTGTTTTTGTCAAAAAATATAGTTTACGCCCTAAAAATCAATCGTCATAGTTTTTCAAGAAGATACGAGCCAACTTGGCTTGGAATACGTAAAACGATTTAGTTGCGATAAAAGCGACAAAACCTCTCGAGCTAGGTTTGAAGCTGTTTGATCCTATTTCGATGCGAAATGGGCCAACGATCAAATATCATTGCTATATGCCATGACCTATGAGTTATTTTAGTAAAAAATATAGTTTAGGCTCTCAAAATCGAGCTTTCATAATTTTTTAAGAAGATGCGGATCAACTAGACTTGGAATACGTGAAACGGTGTGAGTGCAATAAAAAATGATAAAAAAGCTTGTTGGGCTAGGTTCGAGTTGTTTGGACCTAGTTGGATAAGAAACGGGCCAACGACCAAAACACATAGCTATAAGCCATGGCCTATGAGTTATTTTGGTGAAAAAAATATTATTTAGGCCCTCAAAATCGGCCTTCATGGTTTTTCAAGAAGATACGGAGCCTACTGTACTTGGAATACGTGAAACGGTGTGAGAACGATAAAAACTTATGAAAAACTATCGGGCTATGTTTGAGCTATTTTGACCTATTTCGATGCGAAACAAGCCAACGATCAAGACTCATCACTATAAGATATGATGTATGAGTGATTTTGGCAAAAGAAAAACAAAACATAGTTTAGGCCCTCAAAATCGGCCTTCATGATTTTTCAAGAATATTTGGCCAACTTGGACTTGGAATACATGACACGGTGTGAGTGTGATAAAAAACTATCGGACTAGGTTTGAGCTATTTGGACCGAGTTCGACACGAAATGGGCCAATGACCAAAACCCATAGCTATAAGTCATGACCTAAGAGTTGTTTTTGTCAAAAAATATAGTTTACGCCCTCAAAATCAGCCGTCATAGTTTTTCAAGAAGATACGAGCCAACTCGGCTTGGAATACGTGAAATGCTTTAACCGTGACAAAAGCCGATAAAAACACTCGGGCTAGGTTTGAGCTTGTTTGATCCTATTTCGATGCGAAACGGGCCAACGATCAAATCTCATAGCTATATGCCACGACCTATGAGTTATTTTAGTAAAAAATATAGTTTAGGCTCTCAAAATCGGCTTTCATAATTTTTTAAGAAGATGCGGATCAACTAGACTTGGAATACGTGAAACGGTGTGAGTGCAATAAAAAATGATAAAAAACGAGTTGGGCTAGGTTCGAGTTGTTTGGACCTAGTTGGATGAGAAACGGGCCAACGACCAAAACTCATAGCTATATGCCATGACCTATGAGTTATTTTAGTAAAAAATATAGTTTAGGCTCTCAAACTCGACCTTCATAATTTTTAAGAAGATGCGTATCAACTAGACTTGAAATACGTGAAACGAGTGTGAATGCAATAAAAAATGATAAAAAAATTATTGGTCTAGGTTCGAGTCTGTTTGGACCTAGTTCGATGAGAAAGGGGCCAACGACCAAAACTCATAGCTATAAGTCATGGCCTATGAGTTATTTTGGTGACAAAAATATTATTTAGGCCCTCAAAATCAGCCTTCATGGTTTTTCAAGAAGATACGAGCTAACTGTACTTCGAATACGCAAAACGGTGTGAGAACGATAAAAACTTATGAAAAACTATCGGGCTATGTTTGAGCTATTTTGACCTATTTCGATGCGAAACAAGCCAACAGTCAAGACTCATCACTATAGGATATGATGTATGAGTGATTTTGGTAAAAAAAAAAAAACATAGTTTAGGCCCTCAAAATCGGCCTTCATGATTTTTTAAGAATATTTGGCTAACTGGACTTGGAATACATGACACGGTGTGAGTGCGATAAAAAACTATCGGACTAGGTTTCGGCTATTTGGACCTAGTTCGACACGAAATGGGACAATGACCAAAACCCATAGCTATAAGTCATGACCTAAGAGTTGTTTTTGTCAAAAAATATAGTTTACGCCCTAAAAATCAACCGTCATAGTTTTTCAAGAAGATAAGTGCCAACTCGGCTCGGAATACGTAAAACGGTTTAGTCTGTGATAAAAGCGATAAAAACTCTCGGGCTAGGTTTGAACTCGTTTGATCCTATTTGGATGCGAAACGGGCCAACGATCAAATCTCATAGCTATATGCCATGACACTATGGGTTATTTTAGTAAAAAATATAGTTTAAGCTCTCAAAATCGGCTTTCATAATTTTTTAAGAAGATGCGGATCAACTAGACTTGGAATACGTGAAACGGTGTGAGTGCAATAAAATATGATAAAAAAGCTGTTGGGCTAGGTTCGAGTCTGTTTGGACCTAGTTGGATGAGAAACGGGCCAACGACCAAAACTCATAGCTATAAGCCATGGCCTATGAGTTATTTTGGTGAAAAAAATATTATTTAGGCCCTTAAAACCAGCCTTCATGGTTTTTCAAGAAGATACGAGCCAACTTGTACTTGGAATACGTGAAACGGTGTGAGAACGATAAAAACTTATGAAAAACTATCGAGGCTATGTTTGAGCTATTTTGACCTATTTCGATGCGAAACAAGCCAACGATCAAGACTCATCACTATAAGATATGATGTATGAGTGATTTTGGTAAAAAAAAAAAAACATAGTTTAGGCCCTCAAAATCGGCCTTCATGATTTTTCAAGAATATTTGGCCAACTTGGACTTGGAATACATGACACGGTGTGAGTGCGATAAAAAACTATCGGACTAGGTTTGAGCTATTTGGACCTAGTTCGACACGAAATGGGACAATGACCAAAACCCATAGCTATAAGTCATGACCTAAGAGTTGTTTTTGTCAAAAAATATAGTTTACGCCCTCAAAATCAACCGTCATAGTTTTTCAAGAAGATACGAGCCAACTCGGCTTGGAATACGTGAAACGGTTTAACTGCGATAAAAGCGATAAAAACTCTCGGGCTAGGTTTGAGCTTGTTTGATCCTATTTCGATGCGAAACGGGCCAACGATCAAATCTCATAGCTATATGCCATGACCTATGAGTTATTTTAGTAAAAAATATAGTTTAGGCTCTCAAAATCGGCTTTCATAATTTTTTAAGAAGATGCGGATCAACTAGACTTGGAATACGTGAAACGGTGTGAGTGCGATAAAAAATGATAAAAAAACTGTTGGGCTAGGTTCGAGTTGTTTGGACCTAGTTGGATGAGAAACGGGCCAACGACCAAAACTCATAGCTATAAGCCATGGCCTATGAGTTATTTTGGTGAAAAAAATATTATTTAGGCCCTTAAAACCGGCCTTCATGGTTTTTCAAGAAGATACGAGCTAGCTGTACTTGGAATACGTGAAACGGTGTGAGAACGATAAAAACTTATGAAAAACTATCGAGGTATGTTTGAGCTATTTTGACCTATTTCGATGCGTAAACAAGCCAACGGTCAAGACTCATCACTATAAGATATGATGTATGAGTGATTTTGGTAAAAAAAAAAAAAACATAGTTTAGGCCCTCAAAATCGGCCTTCATGATTTTTTAAGAATATTTGGCCAACTTGGACTTGGAATACATGACACGGTGTGAGTGTGATAAAAAACTATCGGACTAGGTTTGAGCTATTTGGACCTAGTTCGACACGAAATGGGACAATGACCAAAACCCATAGCTATAAGTCATGACCTAAGAGTTGTTTTTGTCAAAAAATATAGTTTACGCCCTCAAAATCAACCGTCATAGTTTTTCAAGAAGATACGAGCCAACTCGGCTTGGATTACGTGAAATTGTTTAAGCTGCGATAAAAACTAATAAAAACTCTCGGGCTAGGTTTGAGCTTGTTTGATCCAATTTCGATGCGAAACGGGCCAACGATCAAATCTCATAGCTATATGCCATGACCTATGAGTTATTTTAGTAAAAAATATAGTTTAAGCTCTCAAAATCGGCTTTCATAATTTTTTAAGAAGATGCGGATCAACTAGACTTGGAATACGTGAAACGGTGTGAGTGCGATAAAAAATGATAAAAAAGCTATTGGGCTAGGTTCGAGTTGTTTGGACCTAGTTGGATGAGAAACGGACCAACGACCAAAACTCATAGCTATAAGCCATGGCCTATGAGTTATTTTGGTGAAAAAAATATTATTTAGGCCCTCAAAATCGGCCTTCATGGTTTTTCAAGAAGATACGAGCCAGCTGTACTTGGAATACGTGAAACGGTGTGAGAACGATAAAAACTTATGAAAAACTATCGGGCTATGTTTGAGCTATTTTGACCTATTTCGATGCGAAACAAGCCAACGATCAAGACTCATCACTATAAGATATGATGTATGAGTGATTTTGGTAAAAAAAAAAAAACATAGTTTAGGCCCTCGAAATCGGCCTTCATGATTTTTCAAGAATATTTGGCCAACTTGGACTTGGAATACATGACACGGTGTGAGTGCGATAAAAAACTATCGGACTAGGTTTGAGCTATTTGGACCTAGTTCGACACGAAATGGGACAATGACCAAAACCCATAGCTATAAGTCATGACCTAAGAGTTGTTTTTGTCAAAAAATATAGTTTACGACCTCAAAATCAACCGTCATAGTTTTTCAAGAAGATACGAGCCAACTCGGCTTGGATTACGTGAAATGGTTTAAGCTGCGATAAAAACTAATAAAAACTCTCGGGCTAGGTTTGAACTTGTTTGATCCAATTTCGATACGAAACGGGCCAACGATCAAATCTCATGGCTATATGCCATGACCTATGAGTTATTTTAGTAAAAAATATAGTTTAGGCTCTCAAAATCAGCTTTCATAATTTTTTAAGAAGATGCGGATCAACTAGACTTGGAATACGTGAAACGGTGTGAGTGCGATAAAAAATGATAAAAAAACTAGTTGGGCTAGGTTCGAGTTGTTTGGACCTAGTTGGATGAGAAACGGGCCAACGACCAAAACACATAGCTATAAGCCATGGCCTATGAGTTATTTTGGTGAAAAAAATATTATTTAGGCCCTCGAAATCGACCTTCATGGTTTTTCAAGAAGATACGGAGCCTACTTGTACTTGGAATACGTGAAACGGTGTGAGAACGATAAAAACTTATGAAAAACTATCGGGCTATGTTTGAGCTATTTTGACCTATTTCGATGCGAAACAAGCCAACGATCAAGACTCATCACTATAAGATATGATGTATGAGTGATTTTGGCAAAAAGAAAAGAAAACATAGTTTAGGCCCTCGAAATCGGCCTTCATGATTTTTCAAGAATATTTGGCCAGCTTGGACTTGGAATACATGACACGGTGTGAGTGCGATAAAAAACTATCGGACTAGGTTTGAGCTATTTGGACCGAGTTCGACACGAAATGGGCCAATGACCAAAACCCATAGCTATAAGTCATGACCTAAGAGTTGTTTTTGTCAAAAAATATAGTTTACGCCCTCGAAATCAGCCGTCATAGTTTTTCAAGAAGATACGAGCCAACTCGGCTTGGAATACGTGAAATGCTTTAATTGTGATAAAAGCTGATAAAAACACTCGGGCTAGGTTTGAGCTTGTTTGATCCTATTTCGATGCGAAACGGGCCAACGATCAAATCTCATAGCTATATGCCATGACCTATGAGTTATTTTAGTAAAAAATATAGTTTAGGCTCTCAAAATCGGCTTTCATAATTTTTTAAGAAGATGCGGATCAACTAGACTTGGAATACGTGAAACGGTGTGAGTGCAATAAAAAATGATAAAAAAACAGTTGGGCTAGGTTCGAGTTGTTTGGACCTAGTTGGATAAAAACGGACCAACGACCAAAACTCATAGCTATATGCCATGACCTATGAGTTATTTTAGTAAAAAATATAGTTTAGGCTCTCAAACTCGGACTTCATAATTTTTAAGAAGATGCGTATCAACTAGACTTGAAATACGTGAAACGGTGTGAATGCAATAAAAAATGATAAAAAAATTGTTGGTCTAGGTTCGAGTTCGTTTGGACCTAGTTCGATGAGAAAGGGGCCAACGACCAAAACTCATAGCTATAAGTCATGGCCTATGAGTTATTTTGGTGAAAAAAATATTATTTAGGCCCTCAAAATCAGCCTTCATGGTTTTTCAAGAAGATACAAGCCAATTGTACTTCGAATACGCGAAACGGTGTGAGAACGATAAAAACTTATGAAAAACTATCGGGCTATGTTTGAGCTATTTTGACCTATTTCGATGCGAAACAAGCCAACGAGTCAAGACTCATCACTATAGGATATGATGTATGAGTGATTTTGGTAAAAAAAAAAAACATAGTTTAGGCCCTCGAAATCGGCCTTCATGATTTTTTAAGAATATTTGGCCAACTTGGACTTGGAATACATGACACGGTGTGAGTGCGATAAAAAACTATCGGACTAGGTTTCGGCTATTTGGACCTAGTTCGACACGAAATGGGACAATGACCAAAACCCATAGCTATAAGTCATGACCTAAGAGTTGTTTTTGTCAAAAAATATAGTTTACGCCCTAAAAATCAACCGTCGTAGTTTTTCAAGAAGATACGTGCCAACTCGGCTCGGAATACGTAAAACGGTTTAGTCTGCGATAAAAGCCGATAAAAACTCTCGGGCTTGGTTTGAACTTGTTTGATCCTATTTGGATGCGAAACGGGCCAACGATCAAATCTCATAGCTATATACCATGACCTATGGGTTATTTTAGTAAAAAATATAGTTTAAGCTCTCAAAATCGGCTTTCATAATTTTTTAAGAAGATGCGGATCAACTAGACTTGGAATACGTGAAACAATGTGAGTGCAATAGAAAATGATAAAAAAGCTGTTGGGCTAGGTTCGAGTTGTTTGGACCTAGTTGGATGAGAAACGGGCCAACGACCAAAACTCATAGCTATAAGCCATGGCCTATGAGTTATTTTGGTGAAAAAAATATTATTTAGGCCCTTAAAACCAGCCTTCATGGTTTTTCAAGAAGATACGAGCCAAGCTGTACTTGGAATACGTGAAACGGTGTGAGAACGATAAAAACTAATGAAAAACTATCGAGGTATGTTTGTGCTATTTTGACCTATTTCGATGCGAAACAAGCCAACGATCAAGACTCATCACTATAAGATATGATGTATGAGTGATTTTGGTAAAAAAAAAACAAAATCATAGTTTAGGCCCTCGAAATCAGCCTTCATGATTTTTTAAGAATATTTGGCCAACTTGGACTTGGAATACATGACACGGTGTGAGTGTGATAAAAAACTATCGGACTAGGTTTGAGCTATTTGGACCTAGTTCGACACGAAATGGGACAATGACCAAAACCCATAGCTATAAGTCATGACCTAAGAGTTGTTTTTGTCAAAAAATATAGTTTACGCCCTCAAAATCAACCGTCATAGTTTTTCAAGAAGATACGAGCCAACTCGGCTTGGATTACGTGAAATGGTTTAAGCTGCGATAAAAGCGATAAAAACTCTCGGGCTAGGTTTGAACTTGTTTGATCCAATTTCGTTGCGAAACGGGCCAACGATCAAATCTCATAGCGATATGCCATGACCTATGAGTTATTTTAGTAAAAAATATAGTTTAAGCTCTCAAAATCAGCTTTCATAATTTTTTAAGAAGATGCGGATCAACTAGACTTGGAATACGTGAAACGGTGTGAGTGCAATAAAAAATGATAAAAAAGCTGTTGGGCTAGGTTCGAGTTGTTTGGACCTAGTTGGATGAGAAACGGGCCAACGACCAAAACTCATAGCTATAAGCCATGGCCTATGAGTTATTTTGGTGAAAAAAATATTATTTAGGCCCTTAAAACCAGCCTTCATGGTTTTTCAAGAAGATACGAGCTAGCTTGTACTTGGAATACGTGAAACGGTGTGAGAACGATAAAAACTTATGAAAAACTATCGAGGTATGTTTGAGCTATTTTGACCTATTTCGATGCGAAACAAGCCAACGAGTCAAGACTCATCACTATAAGATATGATGTATGAGTGATTTTGGTCAAAAAAAAAAAACATAGTTTAGGCCCTCAAAATCGGCCTTCATGATTTTTTAAGAATATTTGGCCAAGCTTGGACTTGGAATACATGACACGGTGTGAGTGTGATAAAAAACTATCGGACTAGGTTTGAGCTATTTGGACCTAGTTCGACACGAAATGGGACAATGACCAAAACCCATAGCTATAAGTCATGACCTAAGAGTTGTTTTTGTCAAAAAATATAGTTTACGCCCTCAAAATCAACCGTCATAGTTTTTCAAGAAGATACGAGCCAACTCGGCTTGGATTACGTGAAATGGTTTAAGCTGCGATAAAAACTAATAAAAACTCTCAAGCTAGGTTTGAGCTTGTTTGATCCAATTTCGATGCGAAACGGGCCAACGATCAAATCTCATAGCTATATGCCATGACCTATGAGTTATTTTAGTAAAAAATATAGTTTAAGCTCTCAAAATCGGCTTTCATAATTTTTTAAGAAGATGCGGATCAACTAGACTTGGAATACGTGAAACGGTGTGAGTGCAATAAAAAATGATAAAAAAGCTGTTGGGCTAGGTTCGAGATGTTTGGACCTAGTTGGATGAGAAACGGGCCAACGACCAAAACTCATAGCTATAAGCCATGGCCTATGAGTTATTTTGGTGAAAAAAAATATTATTTAGGCCCTTAAAATCAGCCTTCATGGTTTTTCAAGAAGGTACGAGCCAAGCTGTACTTGGAATACGTGAAACGGTGTGAGAACGATAAAAACTTATGAAAAACTATCGGGCTATGTTTGAGCTATTTTGACCTATTTCGATGCGAAACAAGCCAACGAGTCAAGACTCATCACTATAAGATATGATGTATGAGTGATTTTGGTCAAAAAAAAAAAACATAGTTTAGGGCCTCCAAATCATCCTTCATGATTTTTCAAGAATATTTGGCCGGCTTGGACTTGGAATACATGACACGGTGTGAGTGCGATAAAAAAGTATCGGACTAGGTTTGACCTATTTGGGCCTAGTTCGACACGAAATGGGCCAATGACCAAAACCCATAGCTATAAGTCATGACCTAAGAGTTGTTGTTGTCAAAAAATATAGTTTACGCCCTCGAAATCAACCGTCATAGTTTTTCAAGAAGATACGAGCCAACTCGGCTTGGATTACGTGAAACGATTTAAGCTGCGATAAAAGCGATAAAAACTCTAAGGCTAGGTTTGAGCTTGTTTGAGCCTATTTCGATGCGAAACGGGCCAACGATCAAATCTCATAGCTATATGCGATGACCTATGAGTTATTTTAGTATACAATATAGTTTAGGCTCTCAAAATTAGCCTTCATAATTTTTTAAGAAGATGGGGATCAACTAGACTTGGAATACGTGAAACGGTGTGAGTGCGATAATAAATGATAAAAAAGCTGTTGGGCTAGGTTCGAGTTTGTTTGGACCTAGTTGGATGAGAAAGCAGACCAACGACCAAAACTCATAGCTATAAGCCATGGCCTATGAGTTATTTTGGTGAAAAAAATATTATTTAGGCCCTTAAAATCATCCTTCATGGTTTTTCAAGAAGATACGAGCTAGCTTGTACTTGGAATACGTGAAACGGTGTGCGAACGATAAAAACTTATGAAAAACTATCGGGCTATGTTTGAGCTATTTTGACCTATTTCGATGCGAAACAAGCCAACGATCAAGACTCATCACTATAAGATATGATGTATGAGTGATTTTAGTAAAAAAAAAAAACATAGTTTAGGCCCTCAAAATCGGCCTTCATGATTTTTCAAGAATATTTGGCCAAGCTTGGACTTGGAATACATGACACGGTGTGAGTGTGATAAAAAACTATCGGACTAGGTTTGAGCTATTTGGACCTAGTTCGACACGAAATGGGCCAATGACCAAAACCCATAGCTATAAGTCATGACCTAAGAGTTGTTTTTGTCAAAAAATATAGTTTACGCCCTCAAAATCAACCGTCATAGTTTTTCAAGAAGATACGAGCCAACTCGGCTTGGAATACGTAAAACGGTTTAAGCTGCGATAAAAATTGATAAAAACTCTCGGGCTAGGTTTGAGCTTGTTTGATCCTATTTCGATGCGAAACGGGCCAACGATCAAATCTCATAGCTATATGCCATGACCTATGAGTTATTTTAGTAAAAAATATAGTTTAGGCTCTCGAAATCGGCCTTCATAATTTTTTAAGAAGATGCGGATCAACTAGACTTGGAATACGTGAAACGGCGTGAGTGCGATAAAAAATGATAAAAAAGCTGTTGGGCTAGGTTCGAGTTGTTTGGACCTAGTTCGATGAGAAACGGGCTAACGACCAAAACTCATAGCTATAAGTCATGGCCTATGAGTTATTTTGGTGAAAAAAATATTATTTAAGCCCTCGAAATCGGCCTTCATGGGTTTTCAAGAAGATACGAAGCTAGCTTGTACTTGGAATACGTGAAACGGTGTGAGAACGATAAAAACTTATGAAAAACTATCGGGCTATGTTTGAGCTATTTTGACCTATTTCGATGCGAAACAAGCCAACGATCAAGACTCATCACTATAAGATATGATGTATGAGTGATTTTGGTAAAAAAAAAAAAACATAGTTTAGGCCCTCAAAATCATCCTTCATGATTTTTCAAGAATATTTGGCCAGCTGGACTTGGAATACATGACACGGTGTGAGTGCGATAAAAAACTATCGGACTAGGTTTGACCTATTTGGGACCTAGTTCGACACGAAATGGGCCAATGACCAAAACCCATAGCCATAAGTCATGACCTAAGAGTTGTTTTTGTCAAAAAATATAGTTTACGCCCTCAAAATCAACCGTCATAGTTTTTCAAGAAGATACGAGCCAACTCGGCTTGGATTACGTGAAATGGTTTAAGCTGCGATAAAAACTAATAAAAACTCTCGGGCTAGGTTTGAGCTTGTTTGATCCTATTTCGATGCGAAACGGGCCAACGATCAAATCTCATAGCTATATGCCATGACCTATGAGTTATTTTAGTAAAAAATATAGTTTAAGCTCTCAAAATCGGCTTTCATAATTTTTTAAGAAGATGCGGATCAACTAGACTTGGAATACGTGAAACGGTGTGAGTGCAATAAAAAATGATAAAAAAACTATTGGGCTAGGTTCGAGTTGTTTGGACCTAGTTGGATGAGAAACGGGCCAACGACCAAAACTCATAGCTATAAGCCATGGCCTATGAGTTATTTTGGTGAAAAAAATATTATTTAGGCCCTCAAAATCAGCCTTCATGGTTTTTCAAGAAGATACGAGCCAACTTGTACTTGGAATACGTGAAACGGTGTGAGAACGATAAAAACTTATGAAAAACTATCGGGCTATGTTTGAGCTATTTTGACCTATTTCGATGCGAAACAAGCCAACGAGTCAAGACTCATCACTATAAGATATGATGTATGAGTGATTTTGGTAAAAAAAAAAAAACATAGTTTAGGCCCTCAAAATCGGCCTTCATGATTTTTCAAGAATATTTGGCCAACTTGGACTTGGAATACATGACACGGTGTGAGTGCGATAAAAAACTATCGGACTAGGTTTGAGCTATTTGGACCTAGTTCGACACGAAATGGGCCAATGACCAAAACCCATAGCTATAAGTCATGACCTAAGAGTTGTTTTTGTCAAAAAATATAGTTTACGCCCTCAAAATCAACCGTCATAGTTTTTCAAGAAGATACGAGCCAACTCGGCTTGGAATACGTGAAACGATTTAACTGCGATAAAAGCTGATAAAAACTCTAAGGCTAGGTTTGAGCTTGTTTGAGCCTATTTCGATGCGAAACGGGCCAACGATCAAATCTCATAGCTATATGCGATGACATATGAGTTATTTTAGTATACAATATAGTTTAGGCTCTCAAAATTAGCCTTCATAATTTTTTAAGAAGATGCGGATCAACTAGACTTGGAATACGTGAAACGGTGTGAGTGCGATAAAAAATGATAAAAAAGCTTGTTGGGCTAGGTTCGAGTTTGTTTGGACCTAGTTGGATGAGAAACGGGCCAACGACCAAAACTCATAGCTATAAGCCATGGCCTATGAGTTATTTTGGTGAAGAAAAATATTATTTAGGCCCTTAAAATCATCCTTCATGGTTTTTCAAGAAGATACGAACTAGCTTGTACTTGGAATACGTGAAACGGTGTGCGAACGATAAAAACTTATGAAAAACTATCGGGCTATGTTTGAGCTATTTTGACCTATTTCGATGCGAAACAAGCCAACAGTCAAGACTCATCACTATAAGATATGATGTATGAGTGATTTTGGCAAAAAAAAAAAAAAACATAGTTTAGGCCCTCTAAATCGGCCTTCATGATTTTTCAAGAATATTTGGCCAAGTTGGACTTGGAATACATGACACGGTGTGAGTGCGATAAAAAACTATCGGACTAGGTTTGAGCTATTTGGACCTAGTTCGACACGAAATGGGCCAATGACCAAAACCCATAGCTATAAGTCATGACCTAAGAGTTGTTTTTGTCAAAAAATATAGTTTACGCCCTCAAAATCAACCGTCATAGTTTTTCAAGAAGATACGAGCCAACTCGGCTTGGAATACGTAAAACGGTTTAAGTTGCGATAAAAATTGATAAAAACTCTAAGGCTAGGTTTGAGCTTGTTTGAGCCTATTTCGATGCGAAACGGGCCAACGATCAAATCTCATAGCTATATGCGATGACATATGAGTTATTTTAGTAAACAATATAGTTTAGGCTCTCAAAATTAGCCTTCATAATTTTTTAAGAAGATGCGGATCAACTAGACTTGGAATACGTGAAACGGTGTGAGTGCGATAAAAAATGATAAAAAAGCTTGTTGGGCTAGGTTCGAGTTTGTTTGGACCTAGTTGGATGAGAAATGGGCCAACGACCAAAACTCATAGCTATAAGCCATGGCCTATGAGTTATTTTGGTGAAGAAAAATATTATTTAGGCCCTCAAAATCATCCTTCATGGTTTTTCAAGAAGATACGGAGCCAAGCTGTACTTGGAATACGTGAAACGGTGTGCGAACGATAAAAACTTATGAAAAACTATCGGGCTATGTTTGAGCTATTTTGACCTATTTCGATGCGAAACAAGCCAACGGTCAAGACTCATCACTATAAGATATGATGTATGAGTGATTTTGGTAAAAAAAAAAAAAACATAGTTTAGGCCCTCGAAATCGGCCTTCATGATTTTTCAAGAATATTTGGCCAACTTGGACTTGGAATACATGACACGGTGTGAGTGCGATAAAAAACTATCGGACTAGGTTTGAGCTATTTGGACCTAGTTCGACACGAAATGGGCCAATGACCAAAACCCATAGCTATAAGTCATGACCTAAGAGTTGTTTTTGTCAAAACATATAGTTTACGCCCTCAAAATCAACCGTCATAGTTTTTCAAGAAGATACGAGCCAACTCGGCTTGGAATACGTGAAACGATTTAACGTGCGATAAAAGCTGATAAAAACTCTAAGGCTAGGTTTGAGCTTGTTTGAGCCTATTTCGATGCGAAACGGACCGACGATCAAATCTCATAGCTATATGCGATGACATATGAGTTATTTTAGTATACAATATAGTTTAGGCTCTCAAAATTAGCCTTCATAATTTTTTGAGAAGATGCGGATCAACTAGACTTGGAATACGTGAAACGGTGTGAGTGCGATAAAAAATGATAAAAAAGCTGTTGGGCTAGGTTCGAGTTGTTTGGACCTAGTTGGATGAGAAATGGGCCAACGACCAAAACTCATAGCTATAAGCCATGGCCTATGAGTTATTTTGGTGAAAAAAATATTATTTAGGCCCTTAAAATCATCCTTCATGGTTTTTCAAGAAGATACGGAGCCAAGCTTGTACTTGGAATACGTGAAACGGTGTGCGAACGATAAAAACTTATGAAAAACTATCGGGCTATGTTTGAGCTATTTTGACCTATTTCGATGCGAAACAAGCCAACAGTCAAGACTCATCACTATAAGATATGATGTATGAGTGATTTTGGTAAAAAAAAAAAAAACATAGTTTAGGCCCTCAAAATCGGCCTTCATGATTTTTCAAGAATATTTGGCCAGCTTGGACTTGGAATACATGACACGGTGTGAGTGCGATAAAAAACTATCGGACTAGGTTTGAGCTATTTGGACCTAGTTCGACACGAAATGGGCCAATGACCAAAACCCATAGCTATAAGTCATGACCTAAGAGTTGTTTTTGTCAAAAAATATAGTTTACGCCCTCAAAATCAACCGTCATAGTTTTTCAAGAAGATACGAGCCAACTCGGCTTGGAATACGTGAAACGGTTTAAGCTGCGATAAAAACTGATAAAAACTCTAAGGCTAGGTTTGAGCTGTTTGAGCCTATTTCGATGCGAAACGGGCCAACGATCAAATCTCATAGCTATATGCGATGACATATGAGTTATTTTAGTAAACAATATAGTTTAGGCTCTCAAAATTAGCCTTCATAATTTTTTAAGAAGATGCGGATCAACTAGACTTGGAATACGTGAAACGGTGTGAGTGCGATAAAAAATGATAAAAAAAGCTGTTGGGCTAGGTTCGAAGTTTGTTTGGACCTAGTTCGATGAGAAATGGGCCAACGACCAAAACTCATAGCTATAAGCCATGGCCTATGAGTTATTTTGGTGAAGAAAAATATTATTTAGGCCACTTAAAATCATCCTTCATGGTTTTTCAAGAAGATACGAGCTAAGCTTGTACTTGGAATACGTGAAACGGTGTGCGAACGATAAAAACTTATGAAAAACTATCGGGCTATGTTTGAGCTATTTTGACCTATTTCGATGCGAAACAAGCCAACGAGTCAAGACTCATCACTATAAGATATGATGTATGAGTGATTTTGGTAAAAAAAAAAAAACATAGTTTAGGCCCTCAAAATCGGCCTTCATGATTTTTCAAGAATATTTGGCCAAGCTTGGACTTGGAATACATGACACGGTGTGAGTGCGATAAAAAACTATCGGACTAGGTTTGAGCTATTTGGACCTAGTTCGACACGAAATGGGCCAATGACCAAAACCCATAGCTATAAGTCATGACCTAAGAGTTGTTTTTGTCAAAAAATATAGTTTACGCCCTCAAAATCAACCGTCATAGTTTTTCAAGAAGATACGAGCCAACTCGGCTTGGAATACGTAAAACGGTTTAAGCTGCGATAAAAATTGATAAAAACTCTCGGGCTAGGTTTGAGCTTGTTTGATCCTATTTCGATGCGAAACGGGCCAACGATCAAATCTCATAGCTATATGCCATGACCTATGAGTTATTTTAGTAAAAAATATAGTTTAGGCTCTCAAAATCGGCCTTCATAATTTTTAAGAAGATGCGGATCAACTAGACTTGGAATACGTGAAACGGTGTGAGTGCGATAAAAAATGATAAAAAAACTATTGGGCTAGGTTCGAAGTTTGTTTGGACCTAGTTCGATGAGAAACGGGCCAACGACCAAAACTCATAGCTATAAGTCATGGCCTATGAGTTATTTTGGTGAAAAAAATATTATTTAGGCCCTCAAAACCAGCCTTCATGGGTTTTCAAGAAGATACGAAGCCAGCTTGTACTTGGAATACGTGAAACGGTGTGAGAACGATAAAAACTTATGAAAAACTATCGGGCTATGTTTGAGCTATTTTGACCTATTTCGATGCGAAACAAGCCAACGAGTCAAGACTCATCACTATAAGATATGATGTATGAGTGATTTTGGTAAAAAAAAAAAAACATAGTTTAGGCCCTCGAAATCAGCCTTCATGATTTTTCAAGAATATTTGGCCAGCTTGGACTTGGAATACATGACACGGTGTGAGTGCGATAAAAAACTATCGGACTAGGTTTGAGCTATTTGGACCTAGTTCGACACGAAATGGGCCAATGACCAAAACCCATAGCTATAAGTCATGACCTAAGAGTTGTTTTTGTCAAAAAATATAGTTTACGCCCTCAAAATCAACCGTCATAGTTTTTCAAGAAGATACGAGCCAACTCGGCTTGGATTACGTGAAATGGTTTAAGCTGCGATAAAAACTAATAAAAACTCTCGGGCTAGGTTTGAGCTTGTTTGATCCTATTTCGATGCGAAACGGGCCAACGATCAAATCTCATAGCTATATGCCATGACCTATGAGTTATTTTAGTAAAAAATATAGTTTAAGCTCTCAAAATCGGCCTTCATAATTTTTTAAGAAGATGCGGATCAACTAGACTTGGAATACGTGAAACGGTGTGAGTGCAATAAAAAATGATAAAAAAACTATTGGGCTAGGTTCGAGTTTGTTTGGACCTAGTTCGATGAGAAACGGGCCAACGACTAAAACTCATAGCTATAAGCCATGGCCTATGAGTTATTTTGGTGAAAAAAATATTATTTAGGCCCTCAAAATCAGCCTTCATGGTTTTTCAAGAAGATACGAAGCCAGCTTGTACTTGGAATACGTGAAACGGTGTGAGAACGATAAAAACTTATGAAAAACTATCGGGCTATGTTTGAGCTATTTTGACCTATTTCGATGCGAAACAAGCCAACGAGTCAAGACTCATCACTATAAGATATGATGTATGAGTGATTTTGGTAAAAAAAAAAAAAAACATAGTTTAGGCCCTCAAAATCGGCCTTCATGATTTTTCAAGAATATTTGGCCAAGCTTGGACTTGGAATACATGACACGGTGTGAGTGCGATAAAAAACTATCGGACTAGGTTTGAGCTATTTGGACCTAGTTCGACACGAAATGGGCCAATGACCAAAACCCATAGCTATAAGTCATGACCTAAGAGTTGTTTTTGTCAAAAAATATAGTTTACGCCCTCGAAATCAACCGTCATAGTTTTTCAAGAAGATACGAGCCAACTCGGCTTGGAATACGTGAAACGATTTAAGCTGCGATAAAAGCTGATAAAAACTCTCGAGGCTAGGTTTGAGCTTGTTTGAGCCTATTTCGATGCGAAACGGGCCGACGATCAAATCTCATAGCTATATGCCATGACACTATGAGTTATTTTAGTAAACAATATAGTTTAGGCTCTCAAAATTAGCCTTCATAATTTTTTAAGAAGATGCGGATCAACTAGACTTGGAATACGTGAAACGGTGTGAGTGCGATAAAAAATGATAAAAAAAGCTGTTGGGCTAGGTTCGAGTTTGTTTGGACCTAGTTGGATGAGAAACGGGCCAACGACCAAAACTCATAGCTATAAGCCATGGCCTATGAGTTATTTTGGTGAAAAAAATATTATTTAGGCCCTCGAAATCGGCCTTCATGGTTTTTCAAGAAGATACGAGCCAAGCTTGTACTTGGAATACGTGAAACGGTGTGAGAACGATAAAAACTTATGAAAAACTATCGGGCTATGTTTGAGCTATTTTGACCTATTTCGATGCGAAACAAGCCAACGAGTCAAGACTCATCACTATAAGATATGATGTATGAGTGATTTTGGTAAAAAAAAAAAAAAACATAGTTTAGGCCCTCAAAATCGGCCTTCATGATTTTTCAAGAATATTTGGCCAAGCTTGGACTTGGAATACATGACACGGTGTGAGTGCGATAAAAAACTATCGGACTAGGTTTGAGCTATTTGGACCTAGTTCGACACGAAATGGGACAATGACCAAAACCCATAGCTATAAGTCATGACCTAAGAGTTGTTTTTGTCAAAAAATATAGTTTACGCCCTCGAAATCAACCGTCATAGTTTTTCAAGAAGATACGAGCCAACTCGGCTTGGATTACGTGAAATGGTTTAAGCTGCGATAAAAACTAATAAAAACTCTCGGGCTAGGTTTGAGCTTGTTTGATCCAATTTCGATGCGAAACGGGCCAACGATCAAATCTCATAGCTATATGCCATGACCTATGAGTTATTTTAGTAAAAAATATAGTTTAAGCTCTCAAAATCGGCTTTCATAATTTTTAAGAAGATGCGGATCAACTAGACTTGGAATACGTGAAACGGTGTGAGTGCGATAAAAAATGATAAAAAAGCTGTTGGGCTAGGTTCGAGTTGTTTGGACCTAGTTGGATGAGAAACGGGCCAACGACCAAAACTCATAGCTATAAGCCATGGCCTATGAGTTATTTTGGTGAAAAAAATATTATTTAGGCCACTTAAAATCGGCCTTCATGGTTTTTCAAGAAGGTACGGAGCCAAGCTGTACTTGGAATACGTGAAACGGTGTGAGAACGATAAAAACTTATGAAAAACTATCGTGCTATGTTTGAGCTATTTTGACCTATTTCGATGCGAAACAAGCCAACGGTCAAGACTCATCACTATAAGATATGATGTATGAGTGATTTTGGTCAAAAAAAAAAAACATAGTTTAGGGCCTCCAAATCATCCTTCATGATTTTTCAAGAATATTTGGCCGACTTGGACTTGGAATACATGACACGGTGTGAGTGCGATAAAAAACTATCGGACTAGGTTTGACCTATTTGGGCCTAGTTCGACACGAAATGGGCCAATGACCAAAACCCATAAGTATAAGTCATGACCTAAGAGTTGTTGTTGTCAAAAAATATAGTTTACGCCCTCGAAATCGAGTTTTTCAAGAAGATACGAGCCAACTCGGCTTGGATTACGTGAAACGATTTAAGCTGCGATAAAAGCGATAAAAACTCTAAGGCTAGGTTTGAGCTTGTTTGAGCCTATTTCGATGCGAAACGGGCCAACGATCATATCTCATAGCTATATGCGATGACCTATGAGTTATTTTAGTATACAATATAGTTTAGGCTCTCAAAATTAGCCTTCATAATTTTTAAGAAGATGGGGATCAACTAGACTTGGAATACGTGAAACGGTGTGAGTGCAATAATAAATGATAAAAAAGCTTGTTGGGCTAGGTTCGAGTTTGTTTGGACCTAGTTGGATGAGAAACGGGCCAACGACCAAAACTCATAGCTATAAGCCATGGCCTATGAGTTATTTTGGTGAAAAAAATATTATTTAGGCCACTTAAAATCATCCTTCATGGTTTTTCAAGAAGATACGAACTAGCTTGTACTTGGAATACGTGAAACGGTGTGCGAACGATAAAAACTTATGAAAAACTATCGGGCTATGTTTGAGCTATTTTGACCTATTTCGATGCGAAACAAGCCAACGATCAAGACTCATCACTATAAGATATGATGTATGAGTGATTTTAGTAAAAAAAAAAAAACATAGTTTAGGCCCTCTAAATCGGCCTTCATGATTTTTCAAGAATATTTGGCCAAGCTTGGACTTGGAATACATGACACGGTGTGAGTGTGATAAAAAACTATCGGACTAGGTTTGAGCTATTTGGACCTAGTTCGACACGAAATGGGCCAATGACCAAAACCCATAGCTATAAGTCATGACCTAAGAGTTGTTTTTGTCCAAGAATATAGTTTACGCCCTCAAAATCAACGCGTCACGGTTTTCAAGAAGATACGAGCCAACTCGGCTTGGAATACGTAAAACGGTTTAAGTTGCGATAAAAATTGATAAAAACTCTCGGGCTAGGTTTGAGCTTGTTTGATCCTATTTCGATGCGAAACGGGCCAACGATCAAATCTTATAGCTATATGCCATGACCTATGAGTTATTTTAGTAAAAAATATAATTTAGGCTCTCAAAATCGGCCTTCATAATTTTTTAAGAAGATGCGGATCAACTACACTTGGAATACGTGAAACGGCGTGAGTGCGATAAAAAATGATAAAAAAGCTGTTGGGCTAGGTTCGAGTTTGTTAGACCTAGTTCGATGAGAAACGGAGCTAACGACCAAAACTCATAACTATAAGTCATGGCCTATGAGTTATTTTGGTGAAAAAAATATTATTTAAGCCCTCGAAACCGAGCTTTCATGGGTTTTCAAGAAGATACGAAGCCAAGCTTGTACTTGGAATACGTGAAACGGTGTGAGAACGATAAAAACTTATGAAAAACTATCGGGCTATGTTTGAGCTATTTTGACCTATTTCGATGCGAAACAAGCCAACGATCAAGACTCATCACTATAAGATATGATGTATGAGTGATTTTGGTAAAAAAAAAAAAAACATAGTTTAGGCCCTCAAAATCAGCCTTCATGATTTTTCAAGAATATTTGGCCAAGCTTGGACTTGGAATACATGACACGGTGTGAGTGCGATAAAAAACTATCGGACTAGGTTTGAGCTATTTGGGACCTAGTTCGACACGAAATGGGCCAATGACCAAAACCCATAGCTATAAGTCATGACCTAAGAGTTGTTTTTGTCAAAAAATATAGTTTACGCCCTCAAAATCAACCGTCATAGTTTTTCAAGAAGATACGAGCCAACTCGGCTTGGAATACGTGAAATGGTTTAAGCTGCGATAAAAACTAATAAAAACTCTCGGGCTAGGTTTGAACTATTTGATCTTATTTCGATGCGAAACGGGCCAACGATCAAATCTCATAGCTATATGCCATGACCTATGAGTTATTTTAGTAAAAAATATAGTTTAAGCTCTCAAAATCGGCCTTCATAATTTTTTAAGAAGATGCGGATCAACTAGACTTGGAATACGTGAAACGGTGTGAGTGCGATAAAAAATGATAAAAAAAACTATTGGGCTAGGTTCGAGTTTGTTTGGACCTAGTTCGATGAGAAACGGGCCAACGACTAAAACTCATAGCTATAAGCCATGGCCTATGAGTTATTTTGGTGAAAAAAATATTATTTAGGCTCTCAAAATCGGCGTTCATGGTTTTTCAAGAAGATACGAAGCCAAGCTTGTACTTGGAATACGTGAAACGGTGTGAGAACGATAAAAACTTATGAAAAACTATCGGGCTATGTTTGAGCTATTTTGACCTATTTCGATGCGAAACAAGCCAACGAGTCAAGACTCATCACTATAAGATATGATG
The DNA here is from genome assembly GCA_963924115.1 of Dovyalis caffra. Lineage (NCBI taxonomy): Eukaryota > Viridiplantae > Streptophyta > Magnoliopsida > Malpighiales > Salicaceae > Dovyalis > Dovyalis caffra. The sequence continues at coordinate 148,337 of CAWUPB010001179.1, read as the reverse complement.
TATGAGTGATTTTGGTAAAAAAAAAAAAAACATAGTTTAGGCCCTCGAAATCGGCCTTCATGATTTTTCAAGAATATTTGGCCAAGTTGGACTTGGAATACATGACACGGTGTGAGTGCGATAAAAAACTATCGGACTAGGTTTGAGCTATTTGGACCTAGTTCGACACGAAATGGGCCAATGACCAAAACCCATAGCTATAAGTCATGACCTAAGAGTTGTTTTTGTCAAAAAGTATAGTTTACGCCCTCGAAATCAGCCGTCATAGTTTTTCAAGAAGATACGAGCCAACTCGGCTTGGAATACGTGAAACGATTTAACGGCGATAAAAGCGATAAAAACTCTAAGGCTAGGTTTGAGCTGTTTGAGCCTATTTCGATGCGAAACGGGCCAACGATCAAATCTCATAGCTATATGCGATGACATATGAGTTATTTTAGTATACAATATAGTTTAGGCTCTCAAAATTAGCCTTCATAATTTTTTCAGAAGATGCGGATCAACTAGACTTGGAATACGTGAAACGGTGTGAGTGCGATAAAAAATGATAAAAAAGCTGTTCGGCTAGGTTCGAAGTTTGTTTGGACCTAGTTGGATGAGAAACGGGCCAACGAACAAAACTCATAGCTATAAGCCATGGCCTATGAGTTATTTTGGTGAAGAAAAATATTATTTAGGCCCTTAAAATCATCCTTCATGGTTTTTCAAGAAGATACGGACCAAGCTTGTACTTGGAATACGTGAAACGGTGTGCGAACGATAAAAACTTATGAAAAACTATCGGGCTATGTTTGAGGTATTTTGACCTATTTCGATGCGAAACAAGCCAACGATCAAGACTCATCACTATAAGATATGATGTATGAGTGATTTTGGTAAAAAAAAAAAAAACATAGTTTAGGCCCTCAAAATCGGCCTTCATGATTTTTCAAGAATATTTGGCCAAGCTTGGACTTGGAATACATGACACGGTGTGAGTGCGATAAAAAACTATCGGACTAGGTTTGAGCTATTTGGACCTAGTTCGACACGAAATGGGCCAATGACCAAAACCCATAGCTATAAGTCATGACCTAAGAGTTGTTTTTGTCAAAAAATATAGTTTACGCCCTCAAAATCAACCGTCATAGTTTTTCAAGAAGATACGAGCCAACTCGGCTTGGAATACGTAAAACGGTTTAAGCTGCGATAAAAGCTGATAAAAACTCTCGGGCTAGGTTTGAGCTTGTTTGATCCTATTTCGATGCGAAACGGGCCAACGATCAAATCTCATAGCTATATGCCATGACCTATGAGTTATTTTAGTAAAAAATATAGTTTAGGCTCTCAAAATCGGCCTTCATAATTTTTTAAGAAGATGCGGATCAACTAGACTTGGAATACGTGAAACGGCGTGAGTGCAATAAAAAATGATAAAAAAGCTGTTGGGCTAGGTTCGAGTTTGTTTGGACCTAGTTCGATGAGAAACGGGCCAACGACTAAAACTCATAGCTATAAGCCATGGCCTATGAGTTATTTTGGTGAAAAAAATATTATTTAGGCCCTCAAAATCGGCGCTTCATGGTTTTTCAAGAAGATACGAAGCTAGCTGTACTTGGAATACGTGAAACGGTGTGAGAACGATAAAAACTTATGAAAAACTATCGGGCTATGTTTGAGCTATTTTGACCTATTTCGATGCGAAACAAGCCAACAGTCAAGACTCATCACTATAAGATATGATGTATGAGTGATTTTGGTAAAAAAAAAAAAAAAAACATAGTTTAGGCCCTCAAAATCGGCCTTCATGATTTTTCAAGAATATTTGGCCAAGCTTGGACTTGGAATACATGACACGGTGTGAGTGCGATAAAAAACTATCGAACTAGGTTTGAGCTATTTGGACCTAGTTCGACACGAAATGGGCCAATGACCAAAACCCATAGCTATAAGTCATGACCTAAGAGTTGTTTTTGTCAAAAAATATAGTTTACGCCCTCAAAATCAACCGTTATAGTTTTTCAAGAAGATACGAGCCAACTCGGGTTGGAATACGTGAAACGATTTAAGCTGCGATAAAAGCTGATAAAAACTCTCGAGGCTAGGTTTGAGCTGTTTGAGCCTATTTCGATACGAAACGGGCCAACGATCAAATCTCATAGCTATATGCCATGACCTATGAGTTATTTTAGTAAACAATATAGTTTAGGCTCTCAAAATTAGCCTTCATAATTTTTAAGAAGATGCGGATCAACTAGACTTGGAATACGTGAAACGGTGTGAGTGCAATAAAAAATGATAAAAAAGCTGTTGGGCTAGGTTCGAGTTTGTTTGGACCTAGTTGGATGAGAAACGGGCCAACGACCAAAACTCATAGCTATAAGCCATGGCACTATGAGTTATTTTGGTGAAAAAAATATTATTTAGGCCCTCAAAATCGGCCTTCATGGTTTTTCAAGAAGATACGAGCCAAGCTGTACTTGGAATACGTGAAACGGTGTGAGAACGATAAAAACTTATGAAAAACTATCGGGCTATGTTTGAGCTATTTTGACCTATTTCGATGCGAAACAAGCCAACGATCAAGACTCATCACTATAAGATATGATGTATGAGTGATTTTGGTAAAAAAAAAAAAAAACATAGTTTAGGCCCTCAAAATCGGCCTTCATGATTTTTCAAGAATATTTAGCCAGCTTGGACTTGGAATACATGACACGGTGTGAGTGCGATAAAAAACTATCGGACTAGGTTTGAGCTATTTGGACCTAGTTCGACACGAAATGGGACAATGACCAAAACCCATAGCTATAAGTCATGACCTAAGAGTTGTTTTTGTCAAAAAATATAGTTTACGCCCTCAAAATCAACCGTCATAGTTTTTCAAGAAGATACGAGCCAACTCGGCTTGGATTACGTGAAATGGTTTAAGCTGCGATAAAAACTAATAAAAACTCTCGGGCTAGGTTTGAGCTGTTTGATCCAATTTCGATGCGAAACGGGCCAACGATCAAATCTCATAGCTATATGCCATGACCTATGAGTTATTTTAGTAAAAAATATAGTTTAGGCTCTCAAAATCGGCTTTCATAATTTTTTAAGAAGATGCGGATCAACTAGACTTGGAATACGTGAAACGGTGTGAGTGCGATAAAAAATGATAAAAAAACTGTTGGGCTAGGTTCGAAATTTGTTTGGACCTAGTTGGATGAGAAACGGGCCAACGACCAAAACTCATAGCTATAAGCCATGGCACTATGAGTTATTTTGGTGAAAAAAATATTATTTAGGCCCTTAAAATCAGCCTTCATGGTTTTTCAAGAAGATACGGAGCCAAGCTTGTACTTGGAATACGTGAAACGGTGTGAGAACGATAAAAACTTATGAAAAACTATCGTGCTATGTTTGAGCTATTTTGACCTATTTCGATGCGAAACAAGCCAACGGTCAAGACTCATCACTATAAGATATGATGTATGAGTGATTTTGGTCAAAAAAAAAAAACATAGTTTAGGGCCTCAAAATCATCCTTCATGATTTTTCAAGAATATTTGGCCAGCTTGGACTTGGAATACATGACACGGTGTGAGTGCGATAAAAAACTATCGGACTAGGTTTGACCTATTTGGGCCTAGTTCGACACGAAATGGGCCAATGACCAAAACCCATAAGTATAAGTCATGACCTAAGAGTTGTTGTTGTCAAAAAATATAGTTTACGCCCTCGAAATCGAGTTTTTCAAGAAGATACGAGCCAACTCGGCTTGGATTACGTGAAACGATTTAAGCTGCGATAAAAGCTGATAAAAACTCTAAGGCTAGGTTTGAGCTTGTTTGAGCCTATTTCGATGCGAAACGGGCCAACGATCATATCTCATAGCTATATGCGATGACCTATGAGTTATTTTAGTATACAATATAGTTTAGGCTCTCAAAATTAGCCTTCATAATTTTTTAAGAAGATGGTGATCAACTAGACTTGGAATACGTGAAACGGTGTGAGTGCGATAATAAATGATAAAAAAAGCTGTTGGGCTAGGTTCGAAGTTTGTTTGGACCTAGTTCGATGAGAAACGGACCAACGACCAAAACTCATAGCTATAAGCCATGGCCTATGAGTTATTTTGGTGAAAAAAAATATTATTTAGGCCACTTAAAATCATCCTTCATGGTTTTTCAAGAAGATACGAACTAAGCTTGTACTTGGAATACGTGAAACGGTGTGCGAACGATAAAAACTTATGAAAAACTATCGGGCTATGTTTGAGCTATTTTGACCTATTTCGATGCGAAACAAGCCAACGGTCAAGACTCATCACTATAAGATATGATGTATGAGTGATTTTAGTAAAAAAAAAAAAACATAGTTTAGGCCCTCTAAATCGGCCTTCATGATTTTTCAAGAATATTTGGCCAAGCTTGGACTTGGAATACATGACACGGTGTGAGTGTGATAAAAAACTATCGGACTAGGTTTGAGCTATTTGGACCTAGTTCGACACGAAATGGGCCAATGACCAAAACCCATAGCTATAAGTCATGACCTAAGAGTTGTTTTTGTCCAAGAATATAGTTTACGCCCTCGAAATCAACCGTCACGGTTTTTCAAGAAGATACGAGCCAACTCGGCTTGGAATACGTAAAACGGTTTAAGCTGCGATAAAAATTGATAAAAACTCTCGGGCTAGGTTTGAGCTTGTTTGATCCTATTTCGATGCGAAACGGGCCAACGATCAAATCTTATAGCTATATGCCATGACCTATGAGTTATTTTAGTAAAAAATATAATTTAGGCTCTCAAAATCGGCCTTCATAATTTTTAAGAAGATGCGGATCAACTACACTTGGAATACGTGAAACGGCGTGAGTGCGATAAAAAATGATAAAAAAAGCTGTTGGGCTAGGTTCGAGTATGTTAGACCTAGTTCGATGAGAAACGGGCTAACGACCAAAACTCATAACTATAAGTCATGGCCTATGAGTTATTTTGGTGAAAAAAATATTATTTAAGCCCTCGAAACCGGCTTTCATGGGTTTTCAAGAAGATACGAAGCCAGCTTGTACTTGGAATACGTGAAACGGTGTGAGAACGATAAAAACTTATGAAAAACTATCGGGCTATGTTTGAGCTATTTTGACCTATTTCGATGCGAAACAAGCCAACGATCAAGACTCATCACTATAAGATATGATGTATGAGTGATTTTGGTCAAAAAAAAAAAACATAGTTTAGGCCCTCAAAATCATCCTTCATGATTTTTCAAGAATATTTGGCCAACTTGGACTTGGAATACATGACACGGTGTGAGTGCGATAAAAAACTATCGGACTAGGTTTGACCTATTTGGGACCTAGTTCGACACGAAATGGGCCAATGACCAAAACCCATAGCTATAAGTCATGACCTAAGAGTTGTTTTTGTCAAAAAATATAGTTTACGCCCTCAAAATCAACCGTCATAGTTTTTCAAGAAGATACGAGCCAACTCGGCTTGGATTACGTGAAATGGTTTAAGCTGCGATAAAAACTAATAAAAACTCTCGGGCTAGGTTTGAACTATTTGATCCTATTTCGATGCGAAACGGGCCAACGATCAAATCTCATAGCTATATGCCATCACCTATGAGTTATTTTAGTAAAAAATATAGTTTAAGCTCTCAAAATCGGCCTTCTTAATTTTTAAGAAGATGCGGATCAACTAGACTTGGAATACGTGAAATAGTGTGAGTTCGATAGAAAATGATAAAAAAAACTATTGGGCTAGGTTCGAGTTTGTTTGGACCTATTTCGATGAGAAACGGGCCAACGACTAAAACTCATAGCTATAAGCCATGGCCTATGAGTTATTTTGGTGAAAAAAATATTATTTAGGCTCTCAAAATCAGCGTTCATGGTTTTTCAAGAAGATACGAGCCAAGCTTGTACTTGGAATACGTGAAACGGTGTGAGAACGATAAAAACTTATGAAAAACTATCGGGCTATGTTTGAGCTATTTTGACCTATTTCGATGCGAAACAAGCCAACGAGTTAAGACTCATCACTATAAGATATGATGTATGAGTGATTTTGGTAAAAAAAAAAAAAACATAGTTTAGGCCCTCAAAATCGGCCTTCATGATTTTTCAAGAATATTTGGCCAACTTGGACTTGGAATACATGACACGGTGTGAGTGCGATAAAAAACTATCGGACTAGGTTTGAGCTATTTGGACCTAGTTCGACACGAAATGGGCCAATGACCAAAACCCATAGCTATAAGTCATGACCTAAGAGTTGTTTTTGTCAAAAAGTATAGTTTACGCCCTCAAAATCAACCGTCATAGTTTTTCAAGAAGATACGAGCCAACTCGGCTTGGAATACGTGAAACGATTTAACGGCGATAAAAGCGATAAAAACTCTAAGGCTAGGTTTGAGCTTGTTTGAGCCTATTTCGATGCGAAACGGGCCGACGATCAAATCTCATAGCTATATGCGATGACATATGAGTTATTTTAGTATACAATATAGTTTAGGCTCTCAAAATTAGCCTTCATAATTTTTTCAGAAGATGCGGATCAACTAGACTTGGAATACGTGAAACGGTGTGAGTGCGATAAAAAATGATAAAAAAGCTGTTGGGCTAGGTTCGAGTTTGTTTGGACCTAGTTGGATGAGAAACGGGCCAACGACCAAAACTCATAGCTATAAGCCATGGCCTATGAGTTATTTTGGTGAAGAAAAATATTATTTAGGCCCTTAAAATCATCATTCATGGTTTTTCAAGAAGATACGAAGCCAATTGTACTTGGAATACGTGAAACGGTGTGCGAACGATAAAAACTTATGAAAAACTATCGGGCTATGTTTGAGGTATTTTGACCTATTTCGATGCGAAACAAGCCAACGAGTCAAGACTCATCACTATAAGATATGATGTATGAGTGATTTTGGTAAAAAAAAAAAAAACATAGTTTAGGCCCTCAAAATCGGCCTTCATGATTTTTCAAGAATATTTGGCCAAGCTTGGACTTGGAATACATGACACGGTGTGAGTGCGATAAAAAACTATCGGACTAGGTTTGAGCTATTTGGACCTAGTTCGACACGAAATGGGCCAATGACCAAAACCCATAGCTATAAGTCATGACCTAAGAGTTGTTTTTGTCAAAAAATATAGTTTACGCCCTCAAAATCAACCGTCATAGTTTTTCAAGAAGATACGAGCCAACTCGGCTTGGAATACGTAAAACGGTTTAAGCTGCGATAAAAGCTGATAAAAACTCTCGGGCTAGGTTTGAGCTTGTTTGATCCTATTTCGATGCGAAACGGGCCAACGATCAAATCTCATAGCTATATGCCATGACCTATGAGTTATTTTAGTAAAAAATATAGTTTAGGCTCTCAAAATCAGCCTTCATAATTTTTTAAGAAGATGCGGATCAACTACACTTGGAATACGTGAAACGGTGTGAGTGCAATAAAAAATGATAAAAAAACTGTTGGGCTAGGTTCGAGTCTGTTTGGACCTAGTTCGATGAGAAACGGGCCAACGACCAAAACTCATAGCTATAAGTCATGGCCTATGAGTTATTTTGGTGAAAAAAATATTATTTAGGCCCTCAAAATCGGCCTTCATGGTTTTTCAAGAAGATACGAGCCAAGCTGTACTTGGAATACGTGAAACGGTGTGAGAACGATAAAAACTTATGAAAAACTATCGGGCTATGTTTGAGCTATTTTGACCTATTTCGATGCGAAACAAGCCAACGAGTCAAGACTCATCACTATAAGATATGATGTATGAGTGATTTTGGTCAAAAAAAAAAAACATAGTTTAGGCCCTCAAAATCATCCTTCATGATTTTTCAAGAATATTTGGCCAGTTGGACTTGGAATACATGACACGGTGTGAGTGCGATAAAAAACTATCGGACTAGGTTTGACCTATTTGGGCCTAGTTCGACACGAAATGGGCCAATGACCAAAACCCGTAGCTATAAGTCATGACCTAAGAGTTGTTTTTGTCAAAAAATATAGTTTACGCCCTCAAAATCAACCGTCATAGTTTTTCAAGAAGATACGAGCCAACTCGGCTTGGATTACGTGAAATGGTTTAAGCTGCGATAAAAACTAATAAAAACTCTCGGGCTAGGTTTGAGCTTGTTTGATCCTATTTCGATGCGAAACGGGCCAACGATCAAATCTCATAGCTATATGCCATGACCTATGAGTTATTTTAGTAAAAAATATAGTTTAAGCTCTCAAAATCGGCCTTCATAATTTTTTAAGAAGATGCGGATCAACTAGACTTGGAATACGTGAAACGGTGTGAGTGCGATAGAAAATGATAAAAAAACTATTGGGCTAGGTTCGAGTCTGTTTGGACCTATTTCGATGAGAAACGGGCCAACGACTAAAACTCATAGCTATAAGCCATGGCCTATGAGTTATTTTGGTGAAAAAAATATTATTTAGGCCCTCAAAATCAGCCTTCATGGTTTTTCAAGAAGATACAGGCCAAGCTTGTACTTGGAATACGTGAAACGGTGTGAGAACGATAAAAACTTATGAAAAACTATCGGGCTATGTTTGAGCTATTTTGACCTATTTCGATGCGAAACAAGCCAACGATCAAGACTCATCACTATAAGATATGATGTATGAGTGATTTTGGTAAAAAAAAAAAAAACATAGTTTAGGCCCTCAAAATCGGCCTTCATGATTTTTCAAGAATATTTGGCCAACTTGGACTTGGAATACATGACACGGTGTGAGTGCGATAAAAAACTATCGGACTAGGTTTGAGCTATTTGGACCTAGTTCGACACGAAATGGGCCAATGACCAAAACCCATAGCTATAAGTCATGACTTAAGAGTTGTTTTTGTCAAAAAGTATAGTTTACGCCCTCAAAATCAACCGTCATAGTTTTTCAAGAAGATACGAGCCAACTCGGCTTGGAATACGTGAAACGATTTAACTACGATAAAAACTAATAAAAACTCTAAGGCTAGGTTTGAGCTTGTTTGAGCCTATTTCGATGCGAAACGGGCCAACGATCAAATCTCATAACTATATGCCATGACCTATGAGTTATTTTAGTAAACAATATAGTTTAGGCTCTCAAAATTAGCCTTCATAATTTTTTAAGAAGATGCGGATCAACTAGACTTGGAATACGTGAAACGGTGTGAGTGCGATAAAAAATGATAAAAAAGCTGTTGCGCTAGGTTCGAGTCTGTTTGGACCTAGTTGGATGAGAAACGGGCCAACGACCAAAACTCATAGCTATAAGCCATGGCCTATGAGTTATTTTGGTGAAAAATAATATTATTTAGGCCCTTAAAATCATCCTTCATGGTTTTTCAAGAAGATACGAGCCAGCTTGTACTTGGAATACGTGAAACGGTGTGCGAACGATAAAAACTTATGAAAAACTATCGGGCTATGTTTGAGCTATTTTGACCTATTTCGATGCGAAACAAGCCAACGAGTCAAGACTCATCACTATAAGATATGATGTATGAGTGATTTTGGCAAAAAAAAAAAAAACATAGTTTAGGCCCTCAAAATCGGCCTTCATGATTTTTCAAGAATATTTGGCCACTTGGACTTGGAATACATGACACGGTGTGAGTGCGATAAAAAACTATCGGACTAGGTTTGAGCTATTTGGACCTAGTTCGACACGAAATGGACCAATGACCAAAACCCATAGCTATAAGTCATGACCTAAGAGTTGTTTTTGTCAAAAAATATAGTTTACGCCCTCGAAATCAACCGTCATAGTTTTTCAAGAAGATACGAGCCAACTCGGCTTGGAATACGTAAAACGGTTTAAGCTGCGATAAAAGCTGATAAAAACTCTAAGGCTAGGTTTGAGCTGTTTGATCCTATTTCGATGCGAAACGGGCCAACGATCAAATCTTATAGCTATATGCCATGACCTATGAGTTATTTTAGTAAAAAATATAGTTTAGGCTCTCAAAATCGGCCTTCATAATTTTTTAAGAAGATGCGGATCAACTACACTTGGAATACGTGAAACGGCGTGAGTGCAATAAAAAATGATAAAACAAGCTGTTGGGCTAGGTTCGAGTTGTTTGGACCTAGTTCGATGAGAAACGGGCCAACGACCAAAACTCATAGCTATAAGTCATGGCCTATGAGTTATTTTGGTGAAAAAAATATTATTTAGGCCCTCAAAACCGGCCTTCATGGTTTTTCAAGAAGATACGAGCTAGCTTGTACTTGGAATACGTGAAACGGTGTGAGAACGATAAAAACTTATGAAAAACTATCGGGCTATGTTTGAGCTATTTTGACCTATTTCGATGCGAAACAAGCCAACGGTCAAGACTCATCACTATAAGATATGATGTATGAGTGATTTTGGTAAAAAAAAAAAAACATAGTTTAGGCCCTCAAAATCGGCCTTCATGATTTTTCAAGAATATTTGGCCAACTTGGACTTGGAATACATGACACGGTGTGAGTGCGATAAAAAACTATCGGACTAGGTTTGAGCTATTTGGACCTAGTTCGACACGAAATGGGCCAATGACCAAAACCCATAGCTATAAGTCATGACCTAAGAGTTGTTTTTGTCAAAAAATATAGTTTACGCCCTCAAAATCAACCGTCATAGTTTTTCAAGAAGATACGAGCCAACTCGGCTTGGAATACGTGAAACGATTTAAGCTGCGATAAAAACTAATAAAAACTGCGAGTCTAGGTTTGAGCTGTTTGAGCCTATTTCGATGCGAAACGGGCCAACGATCAAATCTCATAGCTATATGCCATCACCTATGAGTTATTTTAGTAAAAAATATAGTTTAAGCTTTCAAAATCAGCCTTCTTAATTTTTTAAGAAGATGCGGATCAACTAGACTTGGAATACGTGAAACGGTGTGAGTGCGATAGAAAATGATAAAAAAACTATTGGGCTAGGTTCGAGTTTGTTTGGACCTATTTCGATGAGAAACGGGCCAACGACTAAAACTCATAGCTATAAGCCATGGCCTATGAGTTATTTTGGTGAAAAAAATATTATTTAGGCTCTCAAAATCAGCCTTCATGGTTTTTCAAGAAGATACGAAGCTAAGCTGTACTTGGAATACGTGAAACGGTGTGAGAACGATAAAAACTTATGAAAAACTATCGGGCTATGTTTGAGCTATTTTGACCTATTTCGATGCGAAACAAGCCAACGATCAAGACTCATCACTATAAGATATGATGTATGAGTGATTTTGGTAAAAAAAAAAAAAAAACATAGTTTAGGCCCTCGAAATCGGCCTTCATGATTTTTCAAGAATATTTAGCCAGCTTGGACTTGGAATACATGACACGGTGTGAGTGCGATAAAAAACTATCGGACTAGGTTTGAGCTATTTGGACCTAGTTCGACACGAAATGGGCCAATGACCAAAACCCATAGCTATAAGTCATGACCTAAGAGTTGTTTTTGTCAAAAAATATAGTTTACGCCCTCGAAATAAACCGTCATAGTTTTTCAAGAAGATACGAGCCAACTAGGCTTGGAATATGTGAAACGATTTAGCTGCGATAAAAGCGATAAAAACTCTAAGGCTAGGTTTGAGCTGTTTGAGCCTATTTCGATGCGAAACGGGCCAACGATCAAATCTCATAGCTATATGCCATGACCTATGAGTTATTTTAGTAAACAATATAGTTTAGGCTCTCAAAATAAGCCTTCATAATTTTTTAAGAAGATGCGGATCAACTGGACTTGGAATACGTGAAACGGTGTGAGTGCAATAAAAAATGATAAAAAAACTATTGAGCTAGGTTCGAGTTTGTTTGGACCTAGTTCGATGAGAAACGAGCCAATGACCAAAACTCATAGCTGTAAGCCATGGCCTATGAGTTATTTTGGTGAAAAAAATATTATTTAGACCCTCGAAATCAGCCTTCATGGTTTTTCAAGAAGATACGAAGCTAAGCTTGTACTTGGAATACGTGAAACGGTGTGAGAACGATAAAAACTTATGAAAAACTATCGGGCTATGTTTGAGCTATTTTGACCTATTTCGATGCGAAACAAGCCAACGAGTCAAGACTCATCACTATAAGATATGATGTATGAGTGATTTTGGTTAAAAAAAAAAAAAACATAGTTAAGGCCGTCAAAATCGGCCTTCATGATTTTTCAAGAATATTTGGCCAATTTGGACTTGGAATACATGACACGGTGTGAGTGCGATAAAAAACTATTGGACTAGGTTTGAGCTATTTGGACCTAGTTCGACACGAAATGGGCCAATGACCAAAGCCCATAACTATAAGTCATGACCTAAGAGTTGTTTTTGTCAAAAAATATAGTTTACGCCCTCAAAATCAACCGTCATAGTTTTTCAAGAAGATACGAGCCAACTCGGCTTGGAATACATGAAATGGTTTAACTACGATAAAAACTAATAAAAACTCTCGGGCTAGGTTTGAGCTTGTTTGATCCTATTTCGATGCGAAACGGGCCAACGATCAAATCTCATAGCTATATGCCATGACCTATGAGTTATTTTAGTAAAAAATATAGTTTAAGCTCTCAAAATCGGCCTTCATAATTTTTAAGAAAATGTGGATCAACTACACTTGGAATACGTGAAACGGTGTGAGTGCGATAAAAAATGATAAGAAAAGCTGTTGGGCTAGGTTCGAGTTTGTTTGGACCTAGTTCGATGAGAAACGGACCAACGACCAAAACTAATAGCTATAAGCCATGGCCTATGAGTTATTTTGGTGAAAAAATATTATTTAGGATCTCAAAATCGGCCTCCATGGTTTTTCAAGAAGATACGAGCCAACTTGTACTTGGAATACGTGAAACGGTGTGAGAACGATAAAAACTTATGAAAAAATATCGGGCTATGTTTGAGCTATTTTGATCTATTTCGATGCGAAACAAGCCAACGATCAAGACTCATCACTATAAGATATGATGTATGAGTGATTTTTGTAAAAAAAAAAAAAAAACATAGTTTAGGCCCTCGAAATCGGCCTTCATGATTTTTCAAGAATATTTGGCCAATTGGACTTGGAATACATCAAACGGTGTGAGTGCGATAAAAAACTATCGGACTAGGTTTGAGCTATTTGGACCTAGTTCGACACGAAATGGGCCAATGACCAAAACCCATAGCTATAAGTCATGACCTAAGAGTTGTTTTTGTCAAAAAATATAGTTTACGCTCTCAAAATCAACCGTCATAGTTTTTCAAGAAGATACGAGCCAACTCGGCTTGGAATACGTGAAACGATTTAAGCTGCGATAAAAACTAATAAAAACTCCGAGTCTAGGTTTGAGCTTGTTTGAGCCTATTTCGATGCGAAACGGGCCAACGATCAAATCTCATAGCTATATGCCATCACCTATGAGTTATTTTAGTAAAAAATATAGTTTAAGCTCTCAAAATCGGCCTTCATAATTTTTTAAGAAGATGCGGATCAACTAGACTTGGAATACGTGAAACGGTGTGAGTGCAATAAAAAATGATAAAAAAACTATTGGGCTAGGTTCGAGTCTGTTTGGACCTAGTTCGATGAGAAACGGGCCAACGACTAAAACTCATAGCTATAAGCCATGGCCTATGAGTTATTTTGGTGAAAAAAATATTATTTAGGCTCTCAAAATCGGCGTTCATGGTTTTTCAAGAAGATACGAAGCCAACTTGTACTTGGAATACGTGAAACGGTGTGAGAACGATAAAAACTTATGAAAAACTATCGGGCTATGTTTGAGCTATTTTGACCTATTTCGATGCGAAACAAGCCAACGATCAAGACTCATCACTATAAGATATGATGTATGAGTGATTTTGGTAAAAAAAAAAAAACATAGTTTAGGCCCTCGAAATCGGCCTTCATGATTTTTCAAGAATATTTGGCCAACTTGGACTTGGAATACATGACACGGTGTGAGTGCGATAAAAAACTATCGGACTAGGTTTGAGCTATTTGGACCTAGTTCGACACGAAATGGGCCAATGACCAAAACCCATAGCTATAAGTCATGACCTAAGAGTTGTTTTTGTCAAAAAATATAGTTTACGCCCTCAAAATCAACCGTCATAGTTTTTCAAGAAGATACGAGCCAACTCGGCTTGGAATACGTGAAACGATTTAAGCTGCGATAAAAGCGATAAAAACTCTAAGGCTAGGTTTGAGCTTGTTTGAGCCTATTTCGATGCGAAACGGGCCAACGATCAAATCTCATAGCTATATGCCATGACCTATGAGTTATTTTAGTAAACAATATAGTTTAGGCTCTCAAAATAAGCCTTCATAATTTTTTAAGAAGATGCGGATCAACTGGACTTGGAATACGTGAAACGGTGTGAGTGCGATAAAAAATGATAAAAAAACTATTGAGCTAGGTTCGAGTTTGTTTGGACCTAGTTCGATGAGAAACGGGCCAATGACCAAAACTCATAGCTGTAAGCCATGGCCTACGAGTTATTTTGGCGAAAAAAATATTATTTAGACCCTCGAAATCAGCCTTCATGGTTTTTCAAGAAGATACGAGCTAGCTTGTACTTGGAATACGTGAAACGGTGTGAGAACGATAAAAACTTATGAAAAACTATCGGGCTATGTTTGAGCTATTTTGACCTATTTCGATGCGAAACAAGCCAACGATCAAGACTCATCACTATAAGATATGATGTATGAATGATTTTGGTAAAACGAAAAACAAAACATAGTTTAGGCCGTCAAAATCGGCCTTCATGATTTTTCAAGAATATTTAGCCCATTGGACTTGGAATACATGACACGGTGTGAGTGCGATAAAAAACTATCGGACTTAGTTAGAGCTATTTAGACCTAGTTCGACACGAAATCGGCCAATGACCAAAACCCATAGCTATAAGTCATGACCTAAGAGTTGTTTTGTCAAAAAATATAATTTACGCCCTCAAAATCAGCCGTCATAATTTTTCAAGAAGATACGAGCCAACTCGGCTTGGAATACGTGAAATGGTTTAAGCTGCGATAAAAGCTGATAAAAACTCTCGGGCTAGCTTTGAAGCTTGTTTGATCCTATTTCGATGCGAAACGAGCCAATGATCAACTCTCATAGCTATATGCCATGACATATGAGTTATTTTAGTAAAAAATATAGCTTAGGGTCTCAAAATCAACCTTCATAATTTTTTAAGAAGATGCGGATCAACTAGTCTTGGAATACGTGAAACGGTGTGAATGTAATAAAGAGAGATAAAAAACTATTGGGCTAGGTTCGAGTTGTTTGGACCTAGTTCGATGAGAAACGAGCCAACGACTAAAACTAATAGCTATAAGTCATGGCGTATGAGTTATTTTGGTGAAAAAATTAATATTTAGGCCCTAAAAATCAGCTTTTATGTCTTTCAAGAAGATACGGAGCCAACTTTACTTGGAATACGTGAAACGGTGTGAGAACGATAAAAACTTATGAAAAACTATCGGGCTATGTTTGAGCTATTTTGACCTATTTCGATGCGAAACAAGCCAACGATCAAGACTCATCACTATAAGATATGATGTATGAGTGATTTTGGTAAAAAGAAAAACAAAACATAGTTTAGGCCCTCAAAATCGGGCTTCATGATTTTTCAAGAATATTTGGCCAATTTGGACTAGGAATACATGACACGGTGTGAGTGCGATAAAAAACTATCGGACTAGGTTTGAGCTATTTGGACCTAGTTCGACACGAAATGGGCCAATGACCAAAACCCATAGTTATAAGTCATGACCTAAGAGTTGTTCTTGTCAAAAAATATAGTTTACGCCCTCGAAATCAGCCGTCATAGTTTTTCAAGAAGATACGAGCCAACTCGGCTTGGAATACGTGAAATGGTTTAAGCTGCGATAAAAACTTATAAAAACTCTAAGGCTAGGTTTGAGCTTGTTTGATCCAATTTCGATGCGAAACGGGCCAACGATCAAATCTCATAGCTATATGCCATGACCTATGAGTTATTTTAGTAAAAAATATAGTTTAAGCTCTCAAAATCAGCCTTCATAATTTTTAAAGAAGATACGGATCAACTAGACTTGGAATACGTGAAACGGTGTGAGTGCGATAAAAAATGATATAAAAACTATTGGGCTAGGTTCGAGTTTGTTTGGACCTAGTTCGATGAGAAACGGGCCAACGACAAAAACTCATAGCTATAAGTAATGGCCTATGAGTTATTTTGGTGAAAAAAATATTATTTAGGCCCTCAAAATCAGCCTTCATGGTTTTTCAAGAAGATACGAATGACTTGTACTTGGAATACGTGAAACGGTGTGAGAACGATAAAAACTTATGAAAAACTATCGAGCTATGTTTGAGCTATTTTGACCTATTTCGATGCGAAACAAGCCAACGAGTCAAGACTCATCACTATAAGATATGATGTATGAGTGATTTTGGTAAGAAAAAAAAAAACATAGTTTAGGCCCTCAAAATCGGCCTTCATGATTTTTCAAGAATATTTGGCCAACTGGACTTGGAATACATGACACGGTGTGAGTGCGATAAAAAACTATCGGACTAGGTTTGAGCTATTTGGACCTAGTTCGACACGAAATGGGCCAATGACCAAAACCCATAGCTATAAGTCATGACCTAAGAGTTGTTTTTGTCAAAAAATATAGTTTACGCCCTCAAAATCAACCGTCATAGTTTTTCAAGAAGATACGAGCCAACTCGACTTGGAATACGTGAAACGGTTTAAGCTGCGATAAAAGCTGATAAAAACTCTCGGGCTAGGTTTGAGCTTGTTTGATCCTATTTCGATGCGAAACGGGCCAACGATCAAATCTCATTAGCTATATGCCATGACCTATGAGTTATTTTAGTAAAAAATATAGTTTAAGCTCTCAAAATCAGCCTTCATAATTTTTTAAGAAGATGTGGATCAACTAGACTTGGAATACGTGAAACGGTGTGAGTGCGATAAAAAATGATAAAAAAACTATTGGGCTAGGTTCGAGTCTGTTTGGACCTAGTTCGATGAGAAACGGGCCAACGACCAAAACTCATAGCTATAAGTCATGGCCTATGAGTTATTTTGGTGAAAAAAATATTATTTAGGCCCTCGAAATCAGCCTTCATGGTTTTTCAAGAAGATACGAACTAGCTGTACTTGGAATACGTGAAACGGTGTGAGAACGATAAAAACTTATGAAAAACTATCGAGCTATGTTTGAGCTATTTTGACCTATTTCGATGCGAAACAAGCCAACGATCAAGACTCATCACTATAAGATATGATGTATGAGTGATTTTGGTTAAAAGAAAAACAAAACATAGTTTAGGCCCTCAAAATCGGCCTTCATGATTTTTCAAGAATATTAGCCAACTTGGACTTGGAATACATGACACGGTGTGAGTGCGATAAAAAACTATCGGACTAGGCTTGAGCTATTTGGACGTAGTTCGACACAAAATGGGCCAATGACCAAAACCCATAGCTATAAGACATGACCTAAGAGTTGTTTTGTCAAAAAATATAGTATACGCCCTCAAAATCAGCCGTCACAGTTTTTCAAGAAGATACGAGCCAAGTCGGCTTGGAATACATGAAATGGTTTAAGCTGCGATAAAAGCTGATAAAAACTCTCGGGCTAGGTTTGAGCTGTTTGATCCTATTTCGATGCGAAACGGGCCAACGATCAAATCTCATAGCTATATGCCATGACCTATGAGTTATTTTAGTTAAAAATATAGTTTAGGCTCTCAAAATCGGCCTTCATAATTTTTTAAGAAGATGCGGATCAACTAGACTTGGAATACGTGAAACGGTGTGAGTGTAATAAAAAATGATAAAAAAACTATTGGGCTAGGTTCGAGTCTGTTTGGACCTAGTTCGATGAGAAACGGGCCAACGACCAAAACTCATAGCTATAAGTCATGGCGTATGAGTTATTTTGGTGAAAAAATTAATATTTAGGCCCTCAAAATCGGCTTTCATGGTCTTTCAAGAAGATACGAGCTAATTGTACTTGGAATACGTGAAACGGTGTGAGAACGATAAAAACTTATGAAAAACTATCGGGCTATGTTTGAGCTATTTTGACCTATTTCGATGCGAAACAAGCCAACGATCAAGACTCATCACTATAAGATATGATGTATGAGTGATTTTGGTAAAAAAAAAAAAAAAACATAGTTTAGGCCCTCAAAATCAGCCTTAATGATTTTTCAAGAATATTTGGCCAACTTGGACTTAGAATACATGACACGGTGTGAGTGCGATAAAAAACTATCGGACTAGGTTTGAGCTATTTGGACCTAGTTCGACACGAAATGGGCCAATGACCAAAACCCATAGCTATAAGTCATGACCTAAGAGTTGTTTTTGTCAAAAAATATAGTTTACGCCCTCAAAATCAACCGTCATAGTTTTTCAAGAAGATACGAGCCAACTCGGCTTGGAATACGTGAAACGGTTTAAGCTGCGATAAAAGCTGATAAAAACTCTCGGGCTAGGTTTGAGCTTGTTTGATCCTATTTCGATGCGAAACGGGCCAACGATCAAATCTCATAGCTATATGCCATGACCTATGAGTTATTTTAGTAAAAAATATAGTTTAAGCTCTCAAAATCAGCCTTCATAATTTTTAAGAAGATGCGGATCAACTAGACTTGGAATACGTGAAACGGTGTGAGTGCGATAAAAAATGATAAAAAAACTATTGGGCTAGGTTCGAGTTTGTTTGGACCTAGTTCGATGAGAAACGAGCCAACGACCAAAACTCATAGCTATAAGTCATGGCCTATGAGTTATTTTGGTGAAAAAAATATTATTTAGGCCCTCGAAATCGGCCTTCATGGTTTTTCAAGAAGATACGAAGCCAGCTGTACTTGGAATACGTGAAACGGTGTGAGAATGATAAAAACTTATGAAAAACTATCGAGCTATGTTTGAGCTATTTTGACCTATTTCGATGCGAAACAAGCCAACAATCAAGACTCATCACTATAAGATATGATGTATGAGTGATTTTGGTTAAAAAAAAAAACATAGTTTAGGCCCTCGAAATCGGCCTTCATGATTTTTCAAGAATATTTGGCCAAGCTTGGACTTGGAATACATGACACGGTGTGAGTGCGATAAAAAACTATCGGACTAGGTTTGAGCTATTTGGACCTAGTTCGACACGAAATGGGCCAATGACCAAAACCCATAGCTATAAGTCATGACCTAAGAGTTGTTCTTGTCAAAAAATATAGTTTACGCCCTCGAAATCAGCCGTCATAGTTTTTCAAGAAGATACGAGCCAACTCGGCTTGGAATACGTGAAATGGTTTAAGCTGCGATAAAAGCTGATAAAAACTCTCAGGCTAGGTTTGAGCTTGTTTGATCCAATTTCGATGCGAAACGGGCCAACGATCAAATCTCATAGCTATATGCCATGACCTATGAGTTATTTTAGTAAAAAATATAGTTTAGGCTCTCAAAATCGGCCTTCATAATTATTTAAGAAGATTCGGATCAACTAGACTTGGAATACGTGAAACGGTGTGAAAGTAATAAAAAATGATAAAAAAGCTGTTGGGCTAGGTTCGAGTTGTGTGGACCTAGTTCGATGAGAAACGAGCCAACGACCAAAACTCATAGCTATAAGCCATGGCACTATGAGTTATTTTGGTGAAAAAAATATTATTTAGGCCCTCGAAATCAGCCTTCATGGTTTTTCAAGAAGATACGAATGCCAATTGTACTTGGAATACGTAAAACGGTATGAGAACGATAAAAACGTATGAAAAACTATCGGGCTATGTTTGAGCTATTTTTACCTATTTCGATGCGAAACAAGCCAACGATCAAGACTCATCACTATAAGATATGATGTATGAGTGATTTTGGTAAAAAAAAAAAAAAAACATAGTTTAGGCCCTCAAAATCGGCCTTAATGATTTTTCAAGAATATGTGGCCAAGCTTGGACTTGGAATACATGACACGGTGTGAGTGCGATAAAAAACTATCGGAGTAGGTTTGAGCTATTTGGGCCTAGTTCGACACGAAATGGGCCAATGACCAAAACCCATAGCTATAAGTCATGACCTAAGAGTTGTTTTTGTCAAAAAATATAGTTTACGCCCTCAAAATCAACCATCATAGTTTTTCAAGAACATACGAGCCAACTCGGCTTGGAATACGTGAAATGGTTTAAGCTGTGATAAAAACTAATAAAAACTCTCGGGCTAGGTTTGAGCTTGTTTGATCCTATTTCGATGCGAAACGGGCCAACGATCAAATCTCATAGCTATATGCCATGACCTATGAGTTATTTTAGTAAAAAATATAGTTTAAGCTCTCAAAATCGGCCTTCATAATTTTTTAAGAAGATGCGGATCAACTAGACTTGGAATACGTGAAACGGTGTGAGTGCGATAACAAATGATAAAAAAACTATTGGGCTAGGTTCGAAGTTTGTTTGGACCTAGTTCGATGAGAAACGGGCCAACGACCAAAACTCATAGCTATAAGTCATGGCCTATGAGTTATTTTGGTGAAAAAAATATTATTTAGGCCCTCGAAATCGGCCTTCATGGTTTTTCAAGAAGATACGAAGCCAGCTTGTACTTGGAATACGTGAAACGGTGTGAGAATGATAAAAACTTATGAAAAACTATCGAGCTATGTTTGAGCTATTTTGACCTATTTCGATGCGAAACAAGCCAACAATCAAGACTCATCACTATAAGATATGATGTTTGAGTGATTTTGGTTAAAAAAAAAACATAGTTTAGGCCCTCGAAATCGGCCTTCATGATTTTTCAAGAATATTTGGCCAAGTTGGACTTGGAATACATGACACGGTGTGAGTGCGATAAAAAACTATCGGACTAGGTTTGATCTATTTGGACCTAGTTCGACACGAAATGGGCCAATGACCAAAACCCATAGCTATAAGTCATGACCTAAGAGTTGTTCTTGTCAAAAAATATAGTTTACGCCCTCAAAATCAGCCGTCATAGTTTTTCAAGAAGATACGAGCCAACTCGGCTTGTAATACGTGAAATGGTTTAAGCTGCGATAAAAGCTGATAAAAACTCTCAGGCTAGGTTTGAGCTTGTTTGATCCAATTTCGATGCGAAACGGGCCAACGATCAAATCTCATAGCTATATGCCATGACCTATGAGTTATTTTAGTAAAAAATATAGTTTAGGCTCTCAAAATCGGCCTTCATAATTATTTAAGAAGATTCGGATCAACTAGACTTGGAATACGTGAAACGGTGTGAAAGTAATAAAAAATGATAAAAAAGCTGTTGGGCTAGGTTCGAGTTGTGTGGACCTAGTTCGATGAGAAACGAGCCAACGACCAAAACTCATAGCTATAAGCCATGGTCTATGAGTTATTTTGGTGAAAAAAATATTATTTAGGCCCTCAAAATCGGCCTTCATGGTTTTTCAAGAAGATACGAACTAAGCTTGTACTTGGAATACGTAAAACGGTATGAGAACGATAAAAACGTATGAAAAACTATCGGGCTATGTTTGAGCTATTTTTACCTATTTCGATGCGAAACAAGCCAACGATCAAGACTCATCACTATAAGATATGATGTATGAGTGATTTTGGTAAAAAAAAAAAAAAAACATAGTTTAGGCCCTCAAAATCAGCCTTCATGATTTTTCAAGAATATTTGGCCAAGCTTGGACTTGGAATACATGACACGGTGTGAGTGCGATAAAAAACTATCGGACTAGGTTTGAGCTATTTGGACCTAGTTCGACACGAAATGGGCCAATGACCAAAACCCATAGCTATAAGTCATGACCTAAGAGTTGTTTTTGTCAAAAAATATAGTTTACGCCCTCAAAATCAACCATCATAGTTTTTCAAGAAGATACGAGCCAACTCGGCTTGGAATACGTGAAATGGTTTAAGCTGCGATAAAAACTAATAAAAACTCTCGGGCTAGGTTTGAGCTGTTTGATCCTATTTCGATGCGAAACGGGCCAACGATCAAATCTCATAGCTATATGCCATGACCTATGAGTTATTTTAGTAAAAAATATAGTTTAGGCTCTCAAAATCGGCCTTCATAATTTTTTAAGAAGATGCGGATCAACTAGACTTGGAATACGTGAAACGGTGTGAGTGCAATAAAAAATGATAAAAAAACTATTGGGCTAGGTTCGAGTCTGTTTGGACCTAGTTCGATGAGAAACGGGCCAACGACCAAAACTCATAGCTATAAGTCATGGCCTATGAGTTATTTTGGTGAAAAAAATATTATTTAGGCCCTCAAAATCGGCCTTCATGGTTTTTCAAGAAGATACGAGCCAACTTGTACTTGGAATACGTGAAACGGTGTGAGAATGATAAAAACTTATGAAAAACTATCGAGCTATGTTTGAGCTATTTTGACCTATTTCGATGCGAAACAAGCCAACAATCAAGACTCATCACTATAAGATATGATGTTTGAGTGATTTTGGTTAAAAAAAAAACATAGTTTAGGCCCTCGAAATCGGCCTTCATGATTTTTCAAGAATATTTGGCCAACTTGGACTTGGAATACATGACACGGTGTGAGTGCGATAAAAAACTATCGGACTAGGTTTGATCTATTTGGACCTAGTTCGACACGAAATGGGCCAATGACCAAAACCCATAGCTATAAGTCATGACCTAAGAGTTGTTTCTGTCAAAAAATATAGTTTACGCCCTCAAAATCAGCCGTCATAGTTTTTCAAGAAGATACGAGCCAACTCGGCTTGTAATACGTGAAATGGTTTAAGCTGCGATAAAAGCTGATAAAAACTCTAAGGCTAGGTTTGAGCTTGTTTGATCCAATTTCGATGCGAAACGGGCCAACGATCAAATCTCATAGCTATATGCCATGACCTATGAGTTATTTTAGTAAAAAATATAGTTTAGGCTCTCAAAATCAGCCTTCATAATTATTTAAGAAGATTCGGATCAACTAGACTTGGAATACGTGAAACGGTGTGAAAGTAATAAAAAATGATAAAAAAGCTGTTAGGCTAGGTTCGAGTTGTGTGGACCTAGTTCGATGAGAAACGGGCCAACGACCAAAACTCATAGCTATAAGCCATGGCCTATGAGTTATTTTGGTGAAAAAAATATTATTTAGGCCCTCAAAATCGGCCTTCATGGTTTTTCAAGAAGATACGAAGCCAATCGTACTTGGAATACGTGAAACGGTGTGAGAACGATAAAAACGTATGAAAAACTATCGAGCTATGTTTGAGCTATTTTTACCTATTTCGATGCGAAACAAGCCAACGAGTCAAGACTCATCACTATAAGATATGATGTATGAGTGATTTTGGTAAAAAAAAAAAAAAAAAACATAGTTTAGGCCCTCAAAATCGGCCTTAATGATTTTTCAAGAATATGTGGCCAATTGGACTTGGAATACATGACACGGTGTGAGTGCGATAAAAAACTATCGGAGTAGGTTTGAGCTATTTGGGCCTAGTTCGACACGAAATGGGCCAATGACCAAAACCCATAGCTATAAGTCATGACCTAAGAGTTGTTTTTGTCAAAAAATATAGTTTACGCCCTCAAAATCAACCGTCATAGTTTTTCAAGAAGATACGAGCCAACTCGGCTTGGAATACGTGAAATGGTTTAAGCTGTGATAAAAACTAATAAAAACTCTCGGGCTAGGTTTGAGCTGTTTGATCCAATTTCGATGCGAAACGGGCCAACGATCAAATCTCATAGCTATATGCCATGACCTATGAGTTATTTTGGTAAAAAATATAGTTTAAGCTCTCAAAATCGGCCTTCATAATTTTTTAAGAAGATGCGGATCAACTAGACTTGGAATGCGTGAAACGGTGTGAGTGCAATAACAAATGATAAAAAAACTATTGGGCTAGGTTCGAGTTGTTTGGACCTAGTTCGATGAGAAACGGGCCAATGACCAAAACTCATAACTATAAGCCATCGCCTATGAGTTATTTTGGTGAAAAAAATATTATTTAGGCCCTCAAAATCGGCCTTCATGATTTTTCAAGAATATTTGGCCAACTAGACTTGGAATACATCACACGGTGTGAGTGCGATAAAAAACTATCGGACTAGGTTTGAGCTATTTGGAACTAGTTCGACACCAAATGGGCCAATGACCAAAACCCATAGCTATAAGTCATGACCTAAGAGTTGTTCTTGTCAAAAAATATAGTTTACGCCCTCAAAATCAGCACGTCATAGTTTTTCAAGAAGATACGAGCCAACTCGGCTTGGAATACGTGAAATGGTTTAACTGCGATAAAAGCCGATAAAAACTCTCGGGCTAGGTTTGAACTTGTTTGATCCTATTTCGATGCGAAACGGGCCAACGATCAAATCTCATAGCTATATGCCATGACCTATGAGTTATTTTAGTAAAAAATATAGTTTAGGCTCTCGAAAATCGGCCTTCATAATTTTTTAAGAAGATTCGGATCAACTAGACTTGAAATACGTGAAACGGTGTGAATGGAATAAAAAATGATAAAAAAGCTGTTGGGCTAGGTTCGAGTTGTTTGGACTCGGTTCGATGAGAAACGGGGCACCGAGCCAAAGCTCATAGCTATAAGCCATGGCCTATGAGTTATATTGGTGAAAAAAATATTATTTAGGCTCTCAAAATCGGCCTTCATGGTTTTTCAAGAAGATACGAGCTAAGCTTGTACTTGGAATACATGAATCGTTGTGAGAACGATAAAAACTTACGAAAAACTATCGGGCTATGTTTGAGCTATTTTGACCTATTTCGATGCGAAACAAGCCAACGATCAAGACTCATCACTATAAGATATGATGTATGAGTGATTTTGGTTATAAAAAAAAACATAGTTTAGGCCCTCAAAATCGGCCTTCATGATTTTTCAAGAATATTTGGCCGAGTGGACTTGGAATACATGACACGGTGTGAGTGCGATAAAAAACTATCGGACTAGGTTTGAGCTATTTGGACCTAGTTCGACACGTAATGGGCCAATGACCAAAACCCATAGCTATAAGTCATGACCTAAGAGTTATTCTTGTCAAAAAATATAGTTTACGCCCTCAAAATCAGCCGTCATAGTTTTTCAAGAAGATACGAGCCAACTCGACTTGGAATACGTGAAATGGTGTGAGAACGATAAAAACTTATGAAAAACTATCGGGCTATGTTTGAGCTATTTTGACCTATTTCGATGCGAAACAAGCCAACGATCAAGACTCATCACTATAAGATATGATGTATGAGTGATTTTGGTAAAAAAAAAAAACATAGTTTAGGCCCTCAAAATCGGCCTTCATGATTTTTCAAGATTATTTGGCCAATTGGACTTGGAATACATGACACGGCGTGAGTGCGATAAAAACTATTGGGCTAGGTTTGAGCTATTTGGACCTAGTTCGACACGAAATGGGCCAATGACCAAAACCCATAGCTATAAGTCATGACCTAAGAGTTGTTTTTGTCAAAAAATATAGTTTACGCCCTCAAAATCAACCGTAATAGTTTTTCAAGAAAATACGAGCCAACTCGGCCTAGAATACATGAAACGGTTTAAGCTGCGATAGAAGCCGATAAAAACTCTCGGCCTAGGTTTGAGCTTGTTTGATCCTATTTCGATGCGAAACGGGCCAACGATCAAATCTCATAGTTATATACCATGACCTATGAGTTATTTTAGTAAAAAATATAGTTTAAGCTCTCAAAATCAGCCTTCATAATTTTTTAAGAAGATGCGGATCAACTAGACTTGGAATACGTGAAACGATGTGAGTGCAATAAAAAATGATAAAAAAAGCTGTTGGGCTAGGTTCGAGCTCTTCGGACCTAGTTCGATGAGAAACGGGCCAACGACTAAAACTCATAGCTATAAGCCATGGCCTATGAGTTATTTTGGTGAAAAAAATATTATTTAGGCCCTCAAAATCGGCCTTCATGGTTTTTCAAGAAGATACGAGCCAACTCGTACTTGGAATACGTGAAACGGTGTGAGAACGATAAAAACTTATGAAAAACTATCGGGCTATGTTTCGAGCTATTTTGACTGTTTCGATGCTAAACAAGCCAACGATCAAGACTCATCACTATAAGATATGATGTATGAGTGATTTTGGTAAAAAAAAAAAAAACATAGTTTAGGCCCTCAAAATCGGCCTTCATGATTTTTCAAGAATATTTGACCAAGCTGAACTTCGAATACATGACACGGTGTGAGTGCGATAAAAAACTATCGCACTAGGTTTGAGCTATTTGGACCTAGTTCGACACGAAATGGGCAAATGACCAAAATCCATAGCTATAAGTCATGACTCGTGAAACGGTGTGAGTGCGATAAAAAATGATAAAAAAACTATTGGGCTAGATTCGAGCTCTTTGGACCTAGTTCGATGAGAAACGGGCCAACGACTAAAACTCATAGCTATAAGCCATGGCCTATGAGTTATTTTGGTGAAAAAAATATTATTTAGGCCCTCGAAATCGGCCTTCATGGTTTTTCAATAAGATACGAGCCAACTATACTTGGAATACGTGAAACGGTGTGAGAACGATAAAAACTTATGAAAAACTATCGGGCTATGTTTGAGCTATTTTGACCTATTTCGATGCGAAACAAGCCAACGAGTCAAGACTCATCACTATAAGATATGATGTATGAGTGATTTTGGTGAAAAAAAAAAAACATAGTTTAGGCCCTCAAAATCGGCCTTCATGATTTTTCAAGAATATTTGGCCAACTTGGACTTGGAATACATGACACGGTGTGAGTGCGATAAAAAACTATCGGACTAGGTTTGAGCTATTTGGACCTAGTTCGACACGAAATGGGCCAATGACCAAAACCCATAGCTATAAGTCATGACCTAAGAGTTGTTTTTGTCAAAAAATATAGTTTATGCCCTCAAAATCAACGCGTCATAGTTTTTCAAGAAGATACGAGCCAACTCGGCTTGGAATACGTGAAACGGTTTAAGCTGCGATAAAAGCTGATAAAAACTCTCGGGCTAGGTTTGAGCTTGTTTGATCCTATTTCGATGCGAAACGGGCCAACGATCAAATCTCATAGCTATATGCCATGACCTATGAGTTATTTTAGTAAAAAATATAGTTTAGGCTCTCAAAATCGGCCTTCATAATTTTTTAAGAAGATGCGGATCAACTAGACTTGGAATACGTGAAACGGTGTGAGTGCAATAAAAAATGATAAAAAAACTATTGGGCTAGGTTCGAGTCTGTTTGGAGCTAGTTCGATGAGAAACGGGCTAAGGACTAAAACTCATAGCTATAAGCCATCGCCTATGAGTTATTTTGGTGAAAAAAATATTATTTAGGACCTCGAAATCAGCCTTCATGGTTCTTCAAGAAGATACGAGGCAAGCTGTACTTGGAATACGTGAAACGGTGTGAGAACGATAAAAACTTATGAAAAACTATCGGGCTATGTTTGAGCTATTTTGACCTATTTCGATGCGAAACAAGCCAACGATCAAGACTCATCACTATAAGATATGATGTATGAGTGATTTTGGTAAAAAAAAAAAAACATAGTTTAGGCCCTCAAAATCGGCCTTCATGATTTTTCAAGAATATTTTGCCAATTGGACTTGGAATACATGACACGGTGTGAGTGCGATAAAAAACTATCGGACTAGGTTTAAGCTATTTGGACCTAGTTCGACACAAAATGGGCCAATGACCAAAACCCATAGCTATAAGTCATGACTTAAGAGTTGTTTTTGTCAAAAAAATATAGTTTACGCCCTCGAAATCAACCGTCATAGTTTTTCAAGAAGATACGAGCCAACTCGGCCTGGAATACATGAAACGGTTTAAGCTGCGATAGAAGCCGATAAAAACTCTCGGCCTAGGTTTGAGCTTGTTTGATCCTATTTCGATGCGAAACGGGCCAACGATCAAATCTGATAGTTATATGCCATGACTTATGAGTTATTTTAGTAAAAAATATAGTTTAAGCTCTCAAAATCGGCCTTCATAATTTTTTAAGAAGATGCGGATCAACTAGACTTGGAATACGTGAAACGGTGTGAGTGTAATAAAAAATGATAAAAAAGCTGTTGGGCTAGGTTCGAGCTCTTTGGACCTAGTTCGATGAGAAACGGGCCAACGACTAAAACTCATAGCTATAAGCCATGGCACTATGAGTTATTTTGGTGAAAAAAATATTATTTAGGCCCTCAAAATCAGCCTTCATGGTTTTTCAAGAAGATACGAAGCTAACTGTACTTGGAATACGTGAAACGGTGTGAGAACGATAAAAACTTATGAAAAACTATCGGGCTATGTTTGAGCTATTTTGACCTATTTCGATGCGAAACAAGCCAACGAGTCAAGACTCATCACTATAAGATATGATGTATGAGTGATTTTGGGGAAAAAAAAAAGCATAGTTTAGGCCCTCAAAATCGGCCTTCATGATTTTTCAAGAATATTTGGCCAACTTGGACTTGGAATACATGACACGGTGTGAGTTCGATAAAAAACTATCGGACTAGGTTTCGAGCTATTTGGACCTAGTTCGACACGAAATGGGCCAATGACAAAAACCCATAGCTATAAGTCATGACCTAAGAGTTGTTTTTGTCAAAAAATATAGTTTATGCCCTCAAAATCAGCCGTCATAGTTTTTCAAGAAGATACGAGCCAACTCGGCTTGGAATACGTGAAACGGTTTAAGCTGCGATAAAAGCCGATAAAAACTCTCGGGCTAGGTTTGAGCTTGTTTGATCCTATTTCGATGCGAAACGGGCCAACGATCAAATCTCATAGTTATATGCCATGACCTATGAGTTATTTTAGTAAAAAATATAGTTTAAGCTCTCAAAATCGGCCTTCATAATTTTTTAAGAATATGCGGATCAACTAGACTTGGAATACGTGAAACGGTGTGAGTGTAATAAAAAATGATAAAAAAACTATTGGGCTAAATTCGAAGTTTGTTTGGACCTAGTTCGATGAGAAACGGCCAAGGACTAAAACTCATAGCTATAAGCCATGGCACTATGAGTTATTTTGGTGAAAAAAATATTATTTAGGCCCTCGAAATCAGCCTTCATGGTTTTTCAAGAAGATACGGAGCAAGCTGTAGTTGGAATACGTGAAACGGTGTGAGAACGATAAAAACTTATGAAAAACTATCGGGCTATGTTTGAGCTATTTTGACCTATTTCGATGCGAAACAAGCCAACGATCAAGACTCATCACTATAACATATGATGTATGAGTGATTTTGGTGTAAAAAAAAAAAACATAGTTTAGGCCCTCGAAATCGGCCTTCATGATTTTTCAAGAATATTTGGCCAACTGGACTTGGAATACATGACACGGTGTGAGTGCGATAAAAAACTATCGGACTAGGTTTGAGCTATTTGGACCTAGTTCGACACGAAATGGGCCAATGACCAAAACCCATAGCTATAAGTCATGACCTAAGAGTTGTTTTTGTCAAAAAATATAGTTTACGCCCTCAAAATCTACCGTCATAGTTTTTCAAGAAGATACGAGCCAACTCGGCTTGGAATACGTGAAACGGTTTAAGCTGCGATAAAAGCGATAAAAACTCTCGGGCTAGGTTTGAGCTTGTTTGATCCTATTTCGATGCGAAACGGGCCAACGATCAAATCTCATAGCTATATGCCATGACCTATGAGTTATTTTAGTAAAAAATATAGTTGAGGCTCTCAAAATCGGCCTTCATAATTTTTTAAGAAGATGCGGATCAACTAGACTTGGAATACGTGAAACGGTGTGAGTGCAATAAAAAATGATAAAAAAACTATTGGGCTAGGTTCGAGTTTGTTTGGAGCTAGTTCGATGAGAAACGGGCTAAGGACTAAAACTCATAGCTATAACCCATGGCCTATAAGTTATTTTGGTGAGAAAAATATTATTTAGGCCCTCAAAATCGGCTTTCATGGTTTTTCAAGAAGATACGAACTAACTTGTACTTGGAATACGTGAAACGGTTTGAGAACGATAAAAACTTATGAAAAACTATCGAGCTATGTTTCGAGTTATTTTGACCTATTTCGATGCGAAACAAGCAACTGATCAAGACTCATCACTATAAGATATGATGTATGAGTGATTTTGGAAAAAAAAAAAACATAGTTCGGGCCCTCAAAATCGGCCTTCATGATTTTTCAAGAAAATTTGGCCAACTTGGACTTGGAATACATGACACGGTGTGTGTGTGATAAAAAACTATCGGATTAGGTTTGAGCTATTTGGACCTAGTTCGACACGAAATGGGCCAATGACCAAAACCCATAGCTATAAGTCATGACCTAAGAGTTGTTTTTGTCAAAAAATATAGTTTACGCCCTCAAAATCAACCGTCATAGTTTTTCAAGAAGATACGAACCAACTCGACTTAGAATACGTGAAACGGTTTAAGCTGCGATAAAAGCGATAAAAACTCTCGGGCTAGGTTTGAATTGTTTGAGCCTATTTCGGTGCGAAACGGGCTAATGATCAAATCTCATAGCTATATGCCATGACCTATGAGTTATTTTAGTAAAAAATATAGTTTAAGCTCTCAAAATCGGCCTTCATAATTTTTTAAGAAGATGCGGATCAACTAGACTTGGAATACGTGAAACGGTGTGAGTGCGATAAAAAATGATAAAAAAGCTATTGGGCTGGGTTCGAGTTGTTTGGACCTAGTTCGATGAGAAACGGGCCAACGACCAATACTCATAGCTATAAGTCATGGCTTATAAGTTATTTTGGTGAAAAAAATATTATTTAGGCCCTCAAAATCGGCCTTTATGGTTTTTCAAGAAGATACGAAGCTAGCTGTACTTGGAATACGTGAAACGGTGTAGAACGATAAAAACTTATGAAAAACTATCAAGCTATGTTTGAGCTATTTTGACCTATTTCGATGCGAAACAAGCCAACGATCAAGACTCATCACTATAAGATATGATGTATGAGTGATTTTGGTTAAAAAAAAAAAAACATAGTTTAGGCCCTCAAAATCGGCCTTCATGATTTTTCAAGAAAATTTGGCCAACTGGACTTGGAATACATGACACGGTGTGTGTGCGATAAAAAACTATCGGATTAGGTTGAGCTATTTGGACCTAGTTCGACACGAAATGGGCCAATGACCAAAACCCATAGCTATAAGTCATGACCTAAGAGTTGTTTTTGTCAAAAAATATAGTTTACGCCCTCAAAATCTACCGTCATAGTTTTTCAAGAAGATACGAGCCAACTCGGCTTGGAATACGTGAAACGGTTTAAGCTGCGATAAAAGCGATAAAAACTCTCGGGCTAGGTTTGAGCTTGTTTGATCCTATTTCGATGCGAAACGGGCCAACGATCAAATCTCATAGCTATATGCCATGACCTATGAGTTATTTTAGTAAAAAATATAGTTGAGGCTCTCAAAATCGGCCTTCATAATTTTTTAAGAAGATGCGGATCAACTAGACTTGGAATACGTGAAACGGTGTGAGTGCAATAAAAAATGATAAAAAAACTATTGGGCTAGGTTCGAGTTTGTTTGGAGCTAGTTCGATGAGAAACGGGCTAAGGACTAAAACTCATAGCTATAACCCATGGCCTATAAGTTATTTTGGTGAGAAAAATATTATTTAGGCCCTCAAAATCGGCTTTCATGGTTTTTCAAGAAGATACGAGCAAGCCGTACTTGGAATACGTGAAACGGTTTGAGAACGATAAAAACTTATGAAAAACTATCGGGCTATGTTTCGAGTTATTTTGACCTATTTCGATGCGAAACAAGCAACTGATCAAGACTCATCACTATAAGATATGATGTATGAGTGATTTTGGGAAAAAAAAAACATAGTTCGAGCCCTCAAAATCGGCCTTCATGATTTTTCAAGAAAATTTGGCCAAGCTTGGACTTGGAATACATGACACGGTGTGTGTGCGATAAAAAACTATCGGATTAGGTTTGAGCTATTTGGACCTAGTTCGACACGAAATGGCCCAATGACCAAAACCCATAGCTATAAGTCATGACCTAAGAGTTGTTTTTGTCAAAAAATATAGTTTACGCCCTCAAAATCAACCGTCATAGTTTTTCAAGAAGATACGAACCAACTCGACTTAGAATACGTGAAACGGTTTAAGCTGCGATAAAAGCCGATAAAAACTCTCGAGCTAGGTTTGAACTGTTTGAGCCAATTTCGGTGCGAAACGGGCTAATGATCAAATCTCATAGCTATATGCCATGACCTATGAGTTATTTTAGTAAAAAATATAGTTTAAGCTCTCAAAATCAGCCTTCATAATTTTTTAAGAAGATGCGGATCAACTAGACTTGGAATACGTGAAACGGTGTGAGTGCAATAAAAAATGATAAAAAAGCTGTTGGGTTGGGTTCGAGTTGTTTGGACCTAGTTCGATGAGAAACGGGCCAACGACCAATACTCATAGCTATAAGTCATGGCCTATAAGTTATTTTGGTGAAAAAAATATTATTTAGGCCCTCAAAATCAGCCTTTATGGTTTTTCAAGAAGATACGAGCTAACTGTACTTGGAATACGTGAAACGGTGTGAGAACGATAAAAACTTATGAAAAACTATCAAGCTATGTTTGAGCTATTTTGACCTATTTCGATGCGAAACAAGCCAATAGTCAATACTCATCACTATAAGATATCATGTATGAGTGATTTTGGTAAAAAGAAAAAAAAACATAGTTTAGGCCCTCAAAATCGGCCTTCATGATTTTTCAAGAATGTTTGGCCAACTGGACATAGAATACATGACACGGTGTGAGTGCGATAAAAAACTATCGGACTAGGTTTGAGCTATTTGGACCTAGTTCGACACGAAATGGGCCAATGACCAAAACCCATAGCTACAAGTCATGACCTAAGAGTTGTTTTATTCAAAAAATATAGTTTACGCCCTCAAAATCAGCCGTCATAGTTTTTCAAGAAGATACGAGCCAAATCGGCTTGGAATACGTGCAATGGTTTAACTGCGATAAAAGCCGATAAAAACTCTCAAGCTAGGTTTGAACTGTTTGATCCTATTTCGATGCGAAACGGGCCAACGATCAAATCTCATAGCTATATGCCATGACCTATGAGTTATTTTAGTAAAAAATATAGTTTAGGCTATCAAAATCATCCTTCATAATTTTTTAAGAAGATGCGGATCAACTAGACTTGGAATACGTGAAACGGTGTGATTGTAATAAAAAATGATAAAAAAAACTATTGGGCTAGGTTCGAGTCTGTTTGGACCTAGTTCGATGAGAAACGGACCAACGACTAAAACTCATAGCTATAAGCCATGGCCTATGAGTTATTTTGGTGAAAAAATATTATTTAGGCCCCGAAAATCAGCCTTTATGGTTTTTCAAGAAGATACGAGCTAACCGTACTTGGAATACGTGAAACGGTGTGAGAACGATAAAAACTTACAAAAAACTATCGGGCTATGTTTGAGGTATTTTGACCTATTTCGATGCGAAACAAGCCAACGATCAATACTCATCACTATAAGATATGATGTATGAGTGATTTTGGTAAAAAGAAAAAAAACATAGTTTAGGCCCTCAAAATCGGCCTTCATGATTTTTCGGGAATGTTTCGCCAATTGGACATGGAATACATGACACGGTGTGAGTGCGATAAAAAACTATCGGACTAGGTTTGAGCTATTTGGACCTTGTTCGACACGAAATGGGCCAATGACCAAAACCCATAGCTAAAAGTCATGACCTAAGAGTTGTTTTTGTCAAAAAATATAGTTTACGCCCTCAAAATCAGCCGTCATAGTTTTTCAAGAAGATACGAGCCAACTCGGCTTGGAATACGTGAAATGGTTTAACTCGCGATAAAAACCGATAAAAACTCTCAAGCTAGGTTTGAACTTGTTTGATCCTATTTCGATGCGAAACGGGCCAACGATCAAATCTCATAGCTATATGCCATGACCTATGAGTTATTTTAGTAAAAAATATAGTTTAGGCTATCAAAATCAGCTTTCATAATTTTTTAAGAAGATGTGGATCAACTAGACTTGGAATACGTGAAACGGTGTGATTGTAATAAAAAATGATAAAAAAACTATTGGGCTAGGTTTGAGTCTGTTTGGACCTAGTTCGATGAGAAATGGGCCAACGACCAAAACTCATAGCTATAAGCCATGGCCTATGAGTTATTTTGGTGAAGAAAATATTATTTAGGCCCTCAAAATCAACCTTCATGGTTTTTCAATAAGATACGAGCCAACTCGTACTTGGAATACGTGAAACGGTGTGAGAACGATAAAAACTTATGAAAAACTATCGGGCTATGTTTGAGCTATTTTGACCTATTTCGATGCGAAACAAGCCAACGAGAGAAGACTCATCACTATAAGTATGATGTATGAGTGATTTTGGTAAAAAAAAAAAAAAAAACACGAGTTTAGGCCCTCAAAATCAGCCTTCATGATTTTTCAAGAATATTTGGCCAACTTGGACTTGGAATACATGACACGGTGTGAGTGCGATAAAAAACTATCGGACTGGGTTTGAGCTATTTGGACCTAGTTCGACACGAAATGGGCCAATGACCAAAACCCATAGCTATAAGTCATGACATATGAGTTATTTTGGTCAAAAAATATAGTTTAAGCCCTCAAAATCAACCTTTAAAATTTTTCAAGAAGATACGAGCCAACTAGACTTGGAATACGTGAAACGATTTGAATGCGATAAAAGCCGACGAAAACCTATCGAGCCGGGTTTGAGATGTTTGGACCTAGTTCGATGCAAAACAAGCCAACAATCAAAACTCATCACTATAAGCCATTACCTATGAGTGATTTTGGTAAAAAAAAAATACGAGTTTAGGCCTTGAAAATCAGCCTTCATGGTTTTTCAAGAATATTCGAGCAACAGGACTTGAAATACGTGAAATGGTGTAAGTGTGATAAAAAACTATCGGGCTAGGTTTGAGCATTTTTGACCTAGTTCGATGTGAAACGGGCCAACGACTAAAACCCATTGCTATAAGCCATGACCTATGAGTTGTTTTGGTCTAAAAATGTAGCTTAGGCCCTCAAAATCAGCCTTCATAACTTTTCAAGAAAATACCGATCAATTGGACATAGAGTACATGAAACGGTGTGAGTGTGATAAAAACCGACAAAAAACTATTGGGCTATGTTTGTGCCATTTGTACCTAGTTCGATGCGAAACAAGCTAACAATCAAAACTCATCGCTATAATCCATGACTTACGAGTGATTTTGGTAAAAAAAATATAGTTTAGGCCTCAAAATCAGCCTTCATAGTTTTTCAAGAAGATACGAGCTAACTGGACCTAGAATACATAAAATAATGTGACTCGCGATAAAAATGGATGAAAAACTATCGGGCTAGGTTTGAGGTATTTGGACCTATTTCGATGCGAAACGGACTAATGATCAAAACTCATTACTATAAGCCATGACCTCGTGAGTTATTTTGGTCAAAAAAATATAGTTTAAGCCTTCAAAATCATCCTTCATAATTTTCCAAGAAGATACGGGCCAACCGCACTTGGAACACGTGAAACGATTTGAGTGGAATATAAAAGCCGATGAAAAACTATCGAGCTCGGGTTTGAGATGTTTGGAC
Organism: Dovyalis caffra; assembly: GCA_963924115.1. Lineage (NCBI taxonomy): Eukaryota > Viridiplantae > Streptophyta > Magnoliopsida > Malpighiales > Salicaceae > Dovyalis > Dovyalis caffra. The sequence continues at coordinate 112,787 of CAWUPB010001179.1, read as the reverse complement.
CTAATTCGGTGCGAAACAAGCCAACGATTAAAACTCATCGCTAAAAGCCATGACATATGAGTGATTTTGGTTAAAAAAAATATAGTTTAGGCTCTCAAAATCAGCCTTCATGGTTTTTGAAGAATATTCGACCAATTGGACTTAAAATACGTGAACGGTGTATGTGATAAAAAATGAAAAAAAGCTCGTCGAGCTAGGTTTGAGCATTTTGGACCTAGTTTGATGTGAAATGGGCCAACGAACAAAACCCATTGCTATAAGCCATGTCCTATCAGCTTTTTTTGTTAAAAAATGTAGCTTAGGCCATCAAAATCAGCCTTCATAATTTTTCAAGAAGATACCTACTAACCTGGACATGGAATACATGAAACGGTGTGAGTGTGATAAAAACGAGCACAAAACTATCGGGCTATGTTTGAGCCATTTGGACATAGTCCAATGGGAAACAAGCTAAGAATCAAAACTCATCCCTATAAGCCATGACTTATGAGTGATTTTGGTAAAACAAAAATATAATTTAGGCCCTTAAAATCGGTCTTCACAGCTTTTCAAGAAGATACGGGCCAACTAGAGTTGGAATACGTAAAATGATGTGATCTGTGCCAAAAATGGATGAAAAACTATCGAGCTAGGTTAGAGTCTGTTTAGACCTATTGCGATGGGAAATGGGCTAGCGATCAAAACTCATGGCTTATATGAGTTATTTTGGTCAAAAAATGTAGTTTAAGCCCTCAAAATCAGCCTTCAAAATTTTTCAAGAAGATACGAGCCAACTAGACTTGGAATATGTCAAACGATTTGAATGCGATAAAAAATGATGAAAACCTATCGGGCCGGGTTTGAGATATTTGGACCTAGTTTGATGCAAAACAAGCCAACGATCAAAACTCATCGTTGTAAGCCATTACCTATGAGTGATTTTGGTAAAATATATATATATATATATATATATATATATATATATAGTTTAGGGCCTCAAAATCAGCTTTTAAGGTTTTCTAAGAATATTCGAGCAACTCGGACTTGAAATATGTGAAACGATATGAGTGTGATAAAAAATGACAAAAAACTATCGGGCTAGGTTTGAGCATTTTGGACCTAGTTCGATGTGAAACGGGCCAACGACTAAAACCCATTGCTATAAGCCATCACCTATGAGTTGTTTTGGTTAAAAAATGTAGCTTAGGCCCTCAAAATCAGCCTTCATAATTTTTCTAGAAAATACCGACCAACTAGACATGGAATACATGAAACGGTGTGAGTGTGATAAAAGCGGCAAAAAAATATCGGGCTATGTTTGAGCCGTTTGGACCTAGTTCGATGCGAAATAAACTAACAATCAAAACTCATCGCTATAAGCCATGACTTATGAGTGATTTTGGTAAAAAAAAATATAGGTTAAGCCCTCAAAATCAGCCTTCATAGTTTTTCAAGAAGATACGGGCCAATTGGACTCGGAATACATAAAAAAATGTGACTCGCAATAAAAACGGATGAAAAACTATCGGTCTAGGTTTGAGCTATTTACACCTATTTTGATGCGAAACGGACCAACAATCAAAACTCATTGCTATAAGCCATGACCTATGAGTTATTTTGGTCATAAAATGTAGTTTAAGCCTTCAAAATCAGCCTTCGAATTTTCCAAGAAGATACGGGCCAACTACACTTGGAACACGTGAAACGAGTTTGAGTGCAATATAAAAACTAACGAAAAACTATCGGACTAGGTTTGAGATGTTTGGACCTAGTTCGATTCGAAACAAGCCAACGATCAAAACTCATCGTTATAAGCCATGACCTATAAGTGATTTTCGTAAAAAAAATATAGTTTAGGCCCTCAAAATTAGCCTTCATAGTTTTTCAAAAACATACGAGCCAACTCGGGCTTAGAATACGTGAAACGATGCGACTGCGATAAAAATTGATGAAAAAATATCGGGCTAGGTTTGAGTTATTTTGACCTATTTCGATGCGAAACGGGCCAACGATCAAAACTCATTACTATAAGCCATTACCTATGAGTTATTTTGATCAAAAAATATAGTTTAAGCCCTCAAAAGCAACTTTCATCGTTTTTCAAGAATATACGGGTCAACTGGACTTGGAATATGTGAAACGAGTGTGAGTGCTATAAAAATTGACAAAAAACTATCGAAGCTAGGTTTAAGTCTGTTTGGACCTAGTTTAATGCGAAACGGGCTAACGATAAAAACTCATCACTATAAGCCATGACCTATGAGTGATTTTGGTAAAAAAAAATATAGTTTAGGCCCTCAAAATAATCCTTCAACGTTTTTAAAGAAGATTCGGGTCAACCGGACTCGGAATATGTGAAACGATATGAGTTTGATAAAAACTAACGAAAACCTGTTGGGCTAGGTTTCAACTTGTTTGGACCTCATTCGATGCGAAAGTGGCAACGACCAAAACTCATAGCTATAAGCCATGACCTATGAGTTATTTTGGTCAAAAAAATATAGTTTAAACCCTTAAAATCGGACTTCAAAATTTTTCAAGAAGTACGAGCCAACTGGACTTAGAATACGTGAAATGGTTTGAGTGCGATCAAAACGAGATGAAAAACTATCGCGCTAGATTTGAGTCGTTTAGACCTAGCTCGATTCGAAACAAGCCAACGAACAAAACTCGTGCTATAAGCCATGACCTATGAGTGATTTTGGCAAAAAAAATATATAGTTTAGGCCCTCAAAATCACCCTTCATGGTTTTTCAAGAATATTCGACCAACCGAACTTGGAATATGTGAAACGGTGTGAGTGTGATAAAAAATGACAAAAAACTATCGAGGTAGGTTTGAGCTTTTTGGACTCGGTTCGATGTGAATCGACCAATGAACAAAACTCATAGCTATAAGCCATGACCTAAGAGTTGTTTTGGTCAAAAAATATAGTTTTAGCCCTAAAAATTAGCCTTCATAGTTTTTCAAGAAGATACGAGCCAACTCGGGCTTGGAATACATGAAACGATGTGATCGTTATAAAAATAGATGAAAAACTATCGAGCTAGGTTTGAGTCTGTTTGAATCTATTTCGATGCGAAATGGGCCACCAATCAAAACTTTAAGCCATGACTAATGAGTTATTTTGGTAAAAAAATATAGTTTAGGACCTCAAAATCAGCATTCATAATTTTTCAAGAAAATACAGAGTCAACTAGACTTGGAATACGTGAAACGGTGTGAGTGCGATAAAAAATGATAAAAATTATCGAGGTAGGTTTGAGTCTGTTTGGACGTAGTTCGATTCAAAACGGCCCAACGACAAAAACTCATAGCTATAAGCCATGGCCTATGAGTTATTTTGGTGAAAAAATGTTATTTAAGCCCTCAAAATCAACTTTCATGGTTTTCCAAGAAGATACAAGCCAATTGAATTTCGAATACATGAAACAGTTTAAGTGTAATAAAAACTTATGTAAAACTATCGAGCTATGTTTGAGCTATTTTGACCTATTTCGATGCGAAACAAGCACCCGATCAAAACTCATCACTATAAGACATGATGTATGAGTGATTTTGGTAAAAAAAAAAAAAGTAGTTTAGGCCCTCAAAATCAGCCTTTACGATTTTTCAAGAATATTTGGCCAACGGGACTTGGAATACGTGACACCGTGTGAGTACAAAAAAAATGATAAAAAACTATCGAGCTAAGTTTGAGTTGTTTGGACCTAGTTCGACATGAAATGGGCCAACGACCAAAACCCATAGCTATAAGCCATGACCTATGAGTTGTTTTGGTCAAAAAATATAGCTTAGGCCCTCAAAATCGAGGCTTCATAATTTTTCAATAAGATACCGACTAACCTGGACATGGAATACGTGAAACGGTGTGAGTGCGATAAAAGCCGATAAAAAATTATCGAGCTATGTTTGAGCTCGTTTGGACCTAGTTCGATGCAAATAGGCTAACAATCAAAACTCACCACTATAAGCCATGACTTATGGGTGATTTTGGTAAAAAAATAAAATTTTAGGCCCTCAAAATCAGCCTTCATAGTTTTTCAAGAAGATACAAGCCAACTGGACTTGGAATATGTAAAAAGATGTGATCTGCGATAAAAATGGATGAAAAACTATCAAGCTAGGTTAGAGTCTGTTTGGAACTATTTCGATGCGAAACGGGCAAGAAATAAAAACTCATGGCTTTAAGCCATGACCTATGAGTTATTTTGGTCAAAAAATATAGTTTCGACCCTCAAAATTAGCCTTCAAAATTTTTCAAGAAGATACGAGCTAACTGGACTTGGAATATGTGAAACGGTTTGACTACGATAAAAACTAACGAAAAACTATCGGGTTAGGTTTGAGTCTGTTTGGACCTAGTTCGATGCGAAACAAGCCAACGATCAAAACTCATCGCTATAAGCCATGACCTATGAGTGATTTTGGTAAAAAAAAAAATTAGTTTAGGCCCTCAAAATTAGCCTCAATGGTTTTTCAAGAATATTCGGCCAACTAGAATTGGAATACGTGAAACGAGTGTGAGTGTAATAAAAAATGATAACGGATTGTCGGGCTATGTTTGAGCTTTTTGGACCTAATTCGATGTGAAACGGGCCAACGACCAAAACTCATAGCTATAAGCCTTGACCTAAGAGTTGTTTTGGTCAAAAAATATAGTTTAGGCCCTCAAAATCAGCCTTCATATTTTTTCAAGAAGATACGAGGCAAATGGGCTTAGAATACGTGAAACGATGTGAGTGCGATAAAAGCCGATAAAAAATCATTGAGCTAGGTTTGAGCTAATTGGACCTAGTTCGATGTGAAATAAGCAAACGATCAAAACTCATTACCGTGAGCCATGACCTATGAGTGATTTTGGTAAAAAAGAAAATATAGTTTAGGCCCTCAAAATCAACCTTCATGGTTTTTCAAGAATATTCGGCCAACTCGGACTTGGAATACGTGAAACGGTGTGGGTGTGATAAAAAATGCTAAAACATTATCGAGCTAGGTTTGAGCTTTTTGGACCTAGTTCAATGTGAAACGGGCCAACAACCAAAACTCATAGCTTTCAGCCATGACCTAAGAGTTGTTTTGGTCAAAAAATATAGTTTAGGCCCTTATAATCGGCCTTCATAATTTTTCAAGAAGATACGAGCCACTCGGGCTTTGAATACGTGAAATGATGTAACTACGATAAAAACTAATGAAAAACTATCGAGCTAGGTTTGAGTTGTTTGAACCTATTTCGATACGAAATGGGCCAACGAACAAAACTCATAGCTATAAGCCATGACCTATGAGTTAATTTGGTAAAAAAATATAGTTTCGGCCCTCAAAATCAGCCTTTATAATTTTTCTAGAAGATATGGGTCAACTAGACTTGGAATACGTGAAACGAGTGTGAGTGCGATAAAAGCCGATGAAAAACTGTTGGGCTAGGTTTGAGCTATTTGGACGTATTTAGATGCGAAATAGGCTACCGATCAAAACTCATCGCTATAAGTTTGAGCTATGAGTTATTTTTGTAAAAAAAAAGTAGTTTTGGCCCTCAAAATCAGCCTTCATGGTTTTTCAAGACTAGTCGGCCAACTCGGACTTGGAATACGTGAAACGGTGTGAGTGCGATAAAAATTGATAAAAAAACTATCAAGCTATGTTAGAGTCTGTTTGGACCTAGTTCGATGTAAAACGGGCTAACGATCAAGAAGATACGAGCCAACCGGACTTGGAATATGTGAAATGGTGTGATTGTGATAAAAGCCGATGAAAAGCTATTAGGCTAGTCTTGAGTCGTTTGGACCTATTTCGATACGAAATGAGCCAACGACCAAAACTCATAGCTATAAGCCATGACATATGAGTTATTTTGATGAAAAAATATAGTTTAGGCTCTCAAAATCGGCTTTTATGGTTTTCCAAGAAGATACGGGCCAACTTGGACTTGGAATACGTGAAACAAGTATGAGTGTGATAAAAGCCGATAAAAAATTATGGAGTTAGGTTGAGCTAGTTGGACCTAGCTTGATGTGAAATGACTAACGAACAAAACTCATAGCTATAAGCCATGACCTATAGGTTATTTTGGTAAAAAAATTAGTTTAAGCCCTCAAAATCGACTTTCATAATTTTTCAAGAAGATACGGACCTACTAGACTTGGAATATGTGAAACGGTGAGAGTGTGATAAAAACTAACCAAAAACTATTGGGTAGGTTTGAGTCTGTTTGGACTAAGTTTGAGCATGTTTGGACCTAGTTCAATGTGAAACAAGCCAACGATCAAAACTCATCGTTATAAGCCGGGACCTATGAGTGATTTTGGTGAAAAAAATATAGTTTAGGCTCTCAAAATCAGCCTTCATGATTTTTCAAGAATGCTCGGGCCAACTGGACTTGGAATGCGTGAAACGGTGTGATTGCGATAAAAGCCGATGAAAAACTATCGGGCTAGGTTTGAGCTATTTGAACCTATTTCGATGCGAAACGAGCTAACGAACAAAACTCATAGCTATAAGCCATGACCTATGAGTTATTTGGGTAAAAAAAGAATGTAGTTTAGGCCATCAAAATTAGCCTTCATAATTTTTCAAGAAGATACGGTCTAACTAGATTTTGAATACGTGAAATGGCGTGAGTGCGATAAAAACATATGAAAAACTATCGAGCTAGGTTTGAGCTTTTTGCACCTAGTTCGATGCAAAACGAGCTAACGATCAAAACTCATCGCAATAAGCCATGACCTATGAGTGATTTTGGTAAAAAAAAAATATATAGTTTAGGCCTTCAAAATCGACTTTTGCGATTTTTCAAGAATGTTCGAGCCAACCTGGACTTGGAATGCGTGAAATGGTGTGACTGCGATAAAAACCGATGAAAAACTATCGGGCTAGGTTTGAGCTATTTGTACCTATTTCGATGCGAAACGAGCCAACGATCAAAACCATTGCTATAAGCCATGACCTATGAGTTATTTTGGTGAAAAAAATAGTTTAGGTCCTCAAAATCGGCTTTCATAGTTTTTCAACCGGATACGAGCCAACTCGGACTTGGAATACGTAAAATGGTGAGTGTGATAAAAACTCGGTGAAAAACTATCATGCTAGGTTTGAGCTCTTTGGATGTATTTCGATGCGTAACGAGCTAACGATCAAAACTCATCGCTATCGACCATGACCTATGAGTGACTATGGTAAAAAAAATAGTTTAGGCCCTCAAAATCAGCCTTCATGTTTTTTAAAGAAGATACGGGCCAACTAGACTTGGAATACGTGAAATAGTATGAGTGCGATAAAAATTTATGAAACATTATCGGGCTAGTTTGAGTCGCTTGGATGTATTTCGATGCGAAACAGAGCCAACGATCAAAACTCATCTCTATAAGCCATGACCTATGAGTGACTTTGGTAAAAATAAAAAAATAAAAAAAAGTTTAGGCCTTCAACATCGACCTTTATGGTTTTTCAAGACTATTCAACCAACTCGGACTTGGAATGCATGAAATGGTGTGATCACGATAAAAAATGACAAAAAACTATCGAGCTAGGTTTGAGCTATTTAGACCTAGTTCGATGCAAAACATGCCGACGACCAAAATTGATAGCTATAAGCCATAACCTATGAGTTATTTTGGTAAAAAAAAATATAGTTTATGCCCTCAAAATCGGTGTTCATAAATTTTCAAAAAGATATGGGCCAACTCGGACTTGGAATACGTGAAATAGTGTGAGTGCGATAAAAACTAACGAAAAACTATCGAGCTAGGTTTGAGCTATTTGGACGTATTTCGATGCGTAACGAGCCAACTATCAAAACTCATCGCTATAAGACATGACCAATGAGTGACTTTGGTAAAAAAAAAAACAAAAGTAGTTTAGGCCCTCAAAATCGGCCTTCATGGTTTTTCAAGACTATTCGACCAAATGGACTTGCAATACATGAAACGGTATGAGTGCGATAAAAAATGACAAAAAACTATCGAAGTTAGGTTTGAGCTATTTTGACATAGTTCGATGCAAAAGCGGCCGACGACCAAAATTTATAGCTATAAGCCATGACCTATGAGTTATTTTGGTCAAAAAATGTAGTTTAAGCTCTCAAAATCAACGTTCATAAATTTTCAAGAAGATACGGGCCAACTGGACTTAGAATATGTGAAATAGTATGAGTGCGATAAAACCGACAAAAAACTCTTGAGCTAGGTTTGAGTCTGTTTGGACGTATTTCGATGCATAACGAGCCAACGATCAAAACTCATCGCTATAAGCCATGATCTATGAGTGACTTTGGTAAAAAAAGAAAAAAAGAAAAAGTAGTTTAGGACCTCAAAATCAGCTTCATGGTTTTTCAAGAAGATACGGGTCAATTGGACTTGGAATACGTGAAACGGTGTGAGTTGGATAAAACCGATGAAAAATTATCGAGCTAGGTTTGAGTTGTTTGGACATATTTCAATGCGAAATAGGCCATCGATCAAAACTCATTGTTATAAGCCATGTCCTATGAGTGACTTTGGTAAAAAAAAAAAAGTAGTTTAGACCCTCAAAATTAGCCTTCATGGTTTTCAAGAAGATACGAACCAACTAATTTTGGATTGCGTCAAATGGTGTGAGAGTGATAAAAGCCGGAGAAAAACTATCGACCCAATTTTGAGCGATTGGGACTAGCTTGATGCGAAATGGGCCAACGATAAAAAATCATTGCTTTAAGCCGGGACCTATGAGTGATTTTGGTAAAAAAAAATATTGTTTAGGCCCTCAAATCGGCATTCACTCGTTATTTAAGAAGATGTAGCCCAACTAGATTTAGAATACTTCGAACGTTATGAGAGCAAGAAACACTAAAGAAAAACTATCGACCTAGTTTTGAGTCTGTTTGGACCTAATTCGATGCGAAACAAGCCAACGATAAAAAATCATCGCTATAAGCCATACACTATAAAAAACATATAGTTTAGGCTCTCAAAATCAGCCTTTATGGTTTTTCAAAAAGATACGAGCTAACCGGACTTGGAATACGTGAAACGATGTGAGTGCGATAAAAACCAACAAAAAACTATCGGGCTAGGTTTGAGCTCGTTTGGACCTAGTGGGATGTGAAACGAGTCAACAAACAAAACTCATAGATATAAGCTATGACCTATGAGTTATTTTGGTTAAAAAATGTAGTTTAGGCCCTCAAAATTAGACTTCATAATTTTTCAAAAAGATATGGGCAAACTGGACTTGGAATTCGTGAAACGATGTGAGTGCGATAAAAACGAACAAAAAATTGTCGAGCTAGGTATGGGTTGTTTGGACCTAGTTCGATGCAAAACAAGCTAACGATCAAAACTCATCGCCATACCCTATAACCTATGAGTGATTTTGGTAAAAAAAAATATAGTTTAGGCTCTTAAAATTAGCTTTCATAGGTTTTCAAGAATATTCGAGCCAACCTGGAGTTGGAATACGTGAAACGGTGTGAGTGCGATAAAAGCCGACAAAAAACTATCAATCTAGGTTCGAGTCGTTTGGACCTAGTTTAATGTAAAACGAGCCAACAACCAAAACTCATAGCTATAAGCTATGACCTATGAGTTATTTTGGTAAAAAAATATAGTTTAGGCCCTCAAAATCAGCCTTCTTAATTTTTCAAGAAGATACGAGCTAACTGGACTTGGAAAACGTGAAACGGTGTGAGTGCGATAAAAACTAATGAAAAACTCGTGGGGCTAGGTTTAAGTCGTTTTGACCTAGTTCGATGTGAAACATGCCAACGATCAAAACTCATCGCTATAAGCCATGACTTATGAGTGATTTTGGTAAAAACAAAATTATAGTTTAGGCCTAAAATATAAGCCTTCATAGTTTTTCAAGAAGATACGGGGCAACCTGGACTTGGAATACATGAAATGATATGACCGTGATAAAAGCCGATGAAAAACTATCGGGTTAGATTTGAGTCTGTTTGGAACTATTTCGATGCGAAATGGGACAACAACCAAGACTCATAGCTATAAGTCATGACCTATGAGTTATTTTGGTGAAAAAATATAGTTTAGGCTCTCAAAATCAGCCTTCACTATTTTTCAAGAAGATACGAGCCAATTGAACTTCGATTACGTGAAACGGTGTGAGTGCGATAAAAATTGACGAAATAACTATCGAGCTAGGTTTGACTCCGTTTGGATCTAGTTTGATGCGAAACGAGCCAACGATAAAAACTCATCACTATAAGCCATGACCTATGAGTGATTTTGGGAAAAAAAAATGTAGTATAGGCCCTAAATATCAGCCTTCATAATTTTTCAAGAAGATACGGGCAAACCGGACTTGGAATACGTGAAACGGTGTGAGTGTGATAAAAAATAACGAAACACTCGTTAGGATAGGTTTGAGCATTTTGGACCTAATTCGATGCAAAACGACCAACGATCAAAACTCATAGCCGTAAGCCATGACTTTTGAGTTATTTTGGTCATAAAATGTAGTTTAGGACCTCAAAATCAACCTTCATAATTTTTCAAGAAGATATGGGCCAACCGAACGTAGAAGATGTGAAATGGTGTGGGTGCGATAAAAGCCGATGAAAAATTATCGAGCTAGGTTTGAGCTTTTTGGACCTAGTTCGATACGAAACGGGCCAACGATCAAAACTCATCGCTTTAAGCCATTACTTATGAGTGATTTTGGTAAAAAAAAAATATTGTTTAGGCCCTCAAACTCGGCATTCATAGTTATTCAAGAAGATGTAGTCCAACTCGGATTTAGAATACTTTGAACGTTATGAGAGCAAGAAAAACTCGAAGAAACACTATCAACCTAGTTTTACGTCGTTTTGAACCGGTTCAATGCGAAATGAGCCAATGATCAAAACTCATCGCTATAAGCCATGAACTATGAGTGATTTTGGTAAAAAACAAATATAATTTAGGCCTTCAAAATCAGCCTTTATGGTTTTTAAAAAAGATACGAGCCAACTGGACTTGGAATACATGAAACGGTGTGAGTGCGATAAAAACCGACAAAAAACTATCGGGCTACGTTTGATCCGTTTAGACCTAGTTCAATGTAAAATGGGCTAACGTCCAAAACTCATAGCTATAAGCCATGACCTATGAGTTATTTTGCTAAACAAATATAGTGTAGGCCCTCAAAATCAGCCTTCACTATTTTTTAAGAAGATACGGGCCAATTGGACTTGGAATACGTGAAACGGCGTGAGTACGATAAAACCGATGAAAAACTATCGAGCTAGGTTTGATCCGTTTGGACCTAGTTCGATGTGAAACGGGCCCACGAACAAAACTCATTGCTATAAGCTTTAACCAATGAGTTATTTTGGTTAAAAAATGTAATTTAGCCCCTCAAAATTAGCCTTCATAATTTTTCAAGAAGATACGAGCAAAATGGACTTGGAATACATGAAACAGATGTGAGTGCGATAAAACCGACAAAAAACTATCGAGCTAGGTTTGATTTGTTTGGACCTAGTTCAATGTGAAACGGGCTAACGACCAAAACTCATAGCTATAAGCCATGACTTATGAGTTATTTTGCTAAACAAATATAGTGTAGGCCCTCAAAATCAACATTCACTCGTTTTTCAAGAAGATACGGGCCAACTCGGACTTGGAATACGTGAAATGATGTGGGTGCGATAAAAATTGACGAAAAAATTTTAGGCTAGGTTTGAACCTGTTTGGACCTAGTTTGATGTGAAACGGGCCAACGAACAAAACTCATAGCTATAAGCTTTGACCAATGAGTTATTTTGGTTAAAAAATGTAGTTTAGGGCCTCAAAATTAGCCTTCATAATTTTTCAAGAAGATACGAGCAAAATGGACTTGGAATACGTGAAACGGTATGAGTGCGATAAAAGCCGATGAAAAACTATCGGGCTAGGTTTGAGTCGTTTGGACCTAGTTCAATGCGAAATAGGCTAACGATCAAAACTCATCGCTATAAGCCATAACCTATGAGTGATTTTGGTAAAAAAAAATAGTTTAGGCTCTCAAAATTAACCTTTATTATTTTTCAAGAATATTCGAGCCAACTCGGACTTGGAATTAGTGAAACGGTGTGAGTGCGACAAAAGCCGACGAAAGACTATCGAGTTAGGTTTGAGCTATTTAGACCTAGTTTGATGCGAAACGAGCCGGCGATGAAAACTCATCGCTATAAGCCATGACTTATGAGTTATTTTGGTAAAAAAATAGTTTAGGCCCGTAAAATCAACCTTCATGGTTTTTCAAGAAGATACGGGCCAACTGGCCTTGGAATATGTAAAACGATGTTAGTGCGATAAAAACATGATGAAAAAATTCGAGGCTAGATTAGAGCTATTTGGACCTATTTCAATGCGAAACAGTGCAAATGATCAAAGTCATCCCTATAAGCAATGACCTATGAGTGATTTTGGTAAAAAAAAAAAAAACTAGTTTAGGCCCTCAAAATCAACCTTCATGATTTTTCATGACTATTTGACCAACTGGATTTGAAATATGTGAAATGGTGTAAGTGTGATAAAAAATGACAAAAAACTATCGAAGCTAGGTTTGAGCGTTTTGGACCAATTCGATGTAAAACGGCCAACGACCAAAACTCATAGCCGTAAGCCATGACCTTTGAGTTATTTTGCTCAAATAATATAGTTCGAGCCCTCAAAATCAGCCTTCATAATTTTTCAAAAAGATACGAAGCCAATTGAACCTAGAAAACGTGAAATGGTGTAAGTGCGATAAAAGCCGATAAGAAACTATCGGGCTAGGTTTGAGTCTGTTTGGACCTAGTTCGATGCGAAACGAGCCAACGATCAAAACTCATCGCTATAAGCTATAACTTATGAGTGATTTTGGTAAAAAAAAAATGTGGTTTAGGCCCTCAAAATCAGCATCCACTCGTTATTCAAGAAGATGCGGCCCAATTTGAATTAGAATACTTCGAACGTGATGATAGCAAGAAAAACTATCAACCTAGTTTTGAGTTGTTTGGACCTAATTCGATGCGAAACGAGCCAACGATCAAAACTCATCGCTATAAGCCACAAACTATGAGTGATTTTGCTAAAAAAAAACATAGTTTAGGCCCTCAAAATCAGCCTTCATGGTTTTTCAAAAAGATACGAGCCAACCGGATTTGGAATACATGAAATGATGTGAGTGCGATAAAAGCCGATAAAAAACTATCGAGCTAAGTTTAGACCAACGAAAAAAACTCATAGCTATAAGCCATGACCTATGAGTTATTTTGGTGAAAAAATATAGTTTAGGCCCTCAAAATCAGCTTTCATAATTTTTTAAGAAGATATAAACCAACTGGACTTGAAATACGTGAAATGATGAGAGTGCGATAAAAACTTACCAAAAGCTCGTCAAGCTAGGTTTGAGCTGTTTGGACCTAGTTCAATGTGAAACGGGCCAACGATCAAAACTCATCGCTATAAGCCGGGACCTATGAGTGATTTTGGTGAAAAAAAATAGTTTAGGCTCTCAAAATCAGCCTTCATGTTTTTTCAAGAATATTCGAGCCAACTATACTTGGAATACATGAAATGGTATGAGTGCGACAAAAACCGATGAAAAAGTTTCATGTTAGGTTTGAGCTATTTGGGCCTAGTTAGATGCGAAACGAGCCGCCTACCAAAACTCATCGCTATAAGCCATGACCTATGAATAATTTTGGTAAAAAAAATATAGTTTAGGCCGTTAAAATCAGCCTTCATGGTTTTTTAAGAAGATACGAGCCAACTAGACTTGGAATACCTAGAATGGTGTGAGTGCGATAAAAACAAACAAAAACTCGTCGGGCTAGGTTTGAGTCTGTTTTAATCTATTTCGATGGGAAACAAGCCAACGATCAAATCTTATAGCTATAAGGCATGACTTATGAGTGATTTTAGGAAGAAAAAAAGTAGTTTAGGCCCTCAAAAAAAGCCTTCATGGTTTTTCAAGACTATTCGGCCAACCTGGACATAGAAAATGTGAAACGGTGTGAGTGCGATAAAAAATGATAAAAAACTATTAGGCTAGGTTTGAGCTCGTTTGATGCAAAACGGGCCAACGACCAAAACTCATAGTTATAAGCTATGACCCATGAGTTATTTTTGTTCAAAGAATGTAGTTTAGGCCCTCAAAATCAGCCTCCATAATTTTTCAAGAAGATACAGAGCCAACTAGACTTGGAATATTGAAATAGTGTGAGTGTGATAAAAATTTACAAAAAACTGTCGAGCTAGGTTTGAGTCTGTTTGGACCTAGTTCGATGCGAAACGGGCCAACGACCAAAACTCATGGCTATAAGCCATGACCTATGAGTTATTTTGGTCAAAAAATGTAGTTTTGTCCCTTAAAATTAGCCTTCATAATTTTTCAAGAAGATACGAGCCAATTGGACTTGGAAAACGTGAAATGATGTTAGTGCAATGAAAACCGACGAAAAACTATTGGGCTAGGTTTGAGTTGTTTTGACCTAGTTCGATGCGAAAAAGACCAACAATGAAAACCCATCGCTATAAGCCATGACCTATGAGTGATTTTGGCAAAAAAAATATAGTTTAGGCCCCGAAAATAACCCTGCGCACTTTTTAAGAAGATACGAGCTAACCGGACTTGTAATACGTGAAACGATGTGGTTGTGATAAAAACCGATGACAAACTATCGAGTTAGGTTTGAACTATTTGAAACTATTTCGATGTGAAACGGGCCAACGACCAAACTCATAACTATAAGGCATGACCTATGAGTTATTTTAGTGAACAAAATATAGTTTAGGCCCTCCAAATTAGCCTTCACCGTTTTTCAACAAGATAAAGGCCAACAGGACTTGGAATACGTGAAACGATGTGAGTGCGATAAAAGCCGATAAAAAACTATCGAGCTAGGTTTGAGCTATTTGGCACTAATTCAATGCGAAATGGGCCAACGATCAAAACTCATTGCTATAAGTCATGAGCTATGAGTGATTTTGAAAAAAAAATAGTTTAGGCCCTAAAAATAAGCCTTTATAATTTTTCAAGAAGATATGGGCCAACTAGACTTGGAATACATGAAACGGTGCGAGTGCGATAATAAATGATGAAAAACTCGTCGGGCTAGGATTGAACTCTTTGGACCTAGTTCGATGGAAAAGGAGCCAATGACCAAAACTCATAGATATAAGCCATGACTAATGAGTTATTTTTAGTAAAAAAAGGTAGTTTAAGCCCTTAAAATCAGCCTTTAAGGTTTTTCTAGAAGATGCGGACTAACCTGGTTTTGGATTACGTCGAATGGTGTGAGAGCGATAAAAACCGATGAAAAACTATCGACCCAATTTTTAGCAATTTAGGACTCGTTCGATGCAAAATCGGCCAATGATCAAACCTCATTGCTTTAAGCCATGACTTATGAGTGATTTTGGTAAAAACAAATATGGTTTAGGCCCTCAAAATAAGCATTCACGGTTATTCAAGAAGATGCGAGCCAACTTGATTTAGAATCCTTCGAACATTATGAGAGTAATAAAAATTGAAGAAAAACTATCGACCTAGTTTTTAGTCGTTTGGACCTAGTTCAATGTGAAACGAGCCAACGATCAAAGCTCATCGCTATAAGCCACGAACTATGAGTATTTTTGCTAAAAAACATAGTTTAGGCCCTTAAAATCAGCCTTCATGGTTTTTCAAAAAGATATGAGCCAATTAGACTTGGAATACATGAAACGATTTGAGTACGATAAAAGCCGACGAAAAACTATCGAGCTAGGTTTTAACTCGTTTGGACCTAGTTCGATGCCGAACGAGCCAATGAACAAAACTCATAGCTATAAGCCATGACCTATGAGTTATTTTGGTGAAAAAATATAGTTTAGGCCCTCAAAATCATCTTTCATAATTTTTCAAGAAGATACGGACCAACCTGGTCTTGGAATACGTGAAACGATGAGAGTGCGATAAAACCGACCAAAAGCTCGTCGAGTTAGGTTTGAGTTGTTTGGACCTAGTTCGATGTGAAATAGGCCAACGATCAAAACTCATCGCTATAAGCCGGGACCTATGAGTGATTTTGGTAAGAAAAAATATAGTTTAGGCTCTCAAAATCAACCTTCATGGTTTTTCAAGAATAGTCGAGCCAACTAGACTTGGAATACGTGAAATGGTATGAGTGCGAAAAAACCGACGAAAAACTTTCATGTTAGGTTTGAGCTATTTGTAGATGCGAAACGAGCCGACCACCAAAACCCATCGCTATAAGCCATGACCTATTAGTCATTTTTTGTCAAAATAGGTAGTTTAAGCCATCAAAATCAGCCTTCAAGGTTTTTCTAGAAGATACAGACCAACTAGTTTTGGATTACGTCGAACGGTGTGAGAGTAATAAAAACACCGTTCGACGTAATCCAAAACCGATGAAAAACTATCGGCCCAATTTTGAGCGATTTGGGACTCGGTTCGATGTGAAATTGGCTAACGATCAAAACTCATTGCTTTAAGCTATAACTTCTAAGTGATGTTGGTAAAAAAAGAAATATAGTTTAGGCCCTCAAAATCAGCATCCACGATTATTCAAGAAGATGCGACCTAACTTGATTTAGAATACTTCGAACGTGATGAGAGCAAGAAAAACTATCGACCTAGTTTTGAGTTGTTTGGATCTAATTCGATGCAAAATGACCCAACGATCAAAACTCATCACTATAAGCCACGAACTATGAGTGATTTTCCTAAAAAAAACATAGTTTAGGCCTTCAAAATCAGCCTTCATGGTTTTTCAAAAAGATACGAGCCAACTTGACTTGGAATACGTAAAATGATGTGAGTGCGATAAAAGCCGACAAAAAACTATCAAGCTAAGTTTTAGCTCGTTTAGACCTAGTTTGATGCGGAACGAGCCAACGAACAAAACTCATAGCTATAAGCTATGACCTATGAGTGATTTTGGTGAAAACAATATAGTTTAGGCTCTCAAAATCAGCCTTAATGGTTTTTCAAGAATATTCGAGCAAACCGTACTTGGAATACGTGAAATGGTATGAGTGCGACAAAAGCCGATGAAAAACTTTCATGTTAGGTTTGAGCTATTTGGACCTAGTTAGATACGAAACGAGCCGACGACCAAAACTCATCGCTATAAGCCATGACCTATGAATTATTTTGGTAAAAAAATATAGTTTAGGCCATCAAAGTCGGCCTTCATGGTTTTCAAGAAGATACGGGCCAACTAGACTTGGGATATATGAAATAGTGTGATTGTGATAAAAACGGACAAAAGCTCGTCGAGCTAGGTTTGAGTCGTTTGGATCTATTTCGATGCGAAACGAGCCAACGATCAAATCTCATGGCTATAAGCCATGACTTATGAGTGATTTCGGTAAAAAAAAAAAAGTAGTTTAGGCCTTGAAAATCAGCCTTCAAATTTTTTCAAGAAGATACGGGCCAACCGAACTTGGAATACGTGAAACGGGGTGAGTGCGATAAAAACCGACGAAAACCTTTTACGTTAGGTTTGAGTCGTTTAGATCTAGTTCTATGCAAAACGGGCTAATGACCAAAACTCATAGCTATAAGCTATGACCTATGAGTTATTTTGGTTAAAAAACTATAGTTTAGGCCCTCAAAATTTGCGTCCATAATTTTTCAAGAAGATACGAGTCAACTCGTACTTAGAATTCCGAATCGGTGTGAGTGCGATAAAAATTGATGAAAAATTATGGGACTAGGTTTGAGTCGTTTGGACCTAGTTCGATGTGAAATAGGCCAACGACCAAAACTCATAGCTATAAACCATGATCTATGAGTTACTTTGGTCAAAAAATGTAGTTTTGTCCCTTAAAATTAGCCTTCATAATTTTTCAAGAAGATACGAGCCAATTGGTCTTGGAAAATGTGAAACGATGTGAGTGAAATGAAAATCGACGAAAACTATCGAGCTAGGTTTGAGTCTGTTTGGACCTAGTTCGATGCAAAACGTGCCAACGATCAAAACTAATCTCTATAAGCCATGACCTATGAGTGATTTTGGTAAAAAAAAATATAATTTAAGCCCTCAAAATAAGCCTTCGCAGCTTTTCAAGAAGATACGAGCCAACTGGACTTTTAATACGTGAAACGATGTGACTGTGATAAAAGCCGATGATAAACTATCGGGTTAGCTTTGAACTATTTCAAACTATTTCGATGCAAAATGGGCCAACGACCAAACTCATAGCCGTAAGGCATGACCTATGAGTTATATTACCGAAAAAATATAGTTTAAGTCCTCAAAATCAGCCTTCATTGTTTTTTAACAAGATATAAGCCAACATGACTTGGAATATGTGAAATGATATGAGTGTGATAAAATTGATAAAAAACTATCGAGCTAGGTTTAAGCTATTTGGCGTTAATTCAATGCAAAATGGGCCAACGATTAAAACTCATCACTATAAGTCATGACCTATGAGGGGTTTTGAAAAAAAAATATAGTTTAGGCCCTAAAAATCGGTCTTCATAATTTTTCAAGAAGATATGGGCCAACTAGACTTGGAATACATAAAATGGTTCGAGTGCGATAAAAAATGATGAAAAGCTGTCGGGCTAGGTTTGAGCTCTTTGGACCTAGTTCGATGGGAAAGGAGTCAACGACCAAAACTCATAGATATAAGCCATGACCAATGAGTTATTTTTGGTCAAAAAAGGTAGTTTAAGCCCTCAAAATTAGCCTTCAAGGTTTTTCTAGAAGATGCGGACCAAAACTCATAGCTATAAGCCATGACCTATGAGTTATTTTAGTGAAAAAATATAGTTTAGGCCCTCAAAATCAACCTTCATAATTTTTCAAGAAGATACAAGCCAACTCGGACTTGGAATACGTGAAATGGTGAGAGTGTGATAAAAGCTGGCCAAAAACTATCGAGCTAGGTTTGAGCTGTTTGGACCTAGTTCGATGTGAAACAAGCCAACGAACAAAACTCATCGCAATAAGCTAGGACCTATGAGTGATTTTCGTAAAAAAATAATAATAATTTAGGCTCTCAAAATCAGCCTTCATGGTTTTTCAAGAATATTCAAGCCAATTGGACTTGGAATACGTAAAATGGTATGAGTGCGATAAAAACTAATGAAAACCTTTCGTGTTAGGTTTGAGCTATTTGGACCTAATTAGATGCGAAACGAGCCAACGACCAAAACTCATCACTATAAGCCATGACCTATGAGTTATTTTGGTAAAAAAAATATAGTTTAGGTCATCAAAATCAGCCTTCATGATTTTTTAAGAAGATACGGACTAACTAGACTTGGAATACGTGAAAAGATGTGACTGCGATAAAAACCGAGAAAAGCTGTCCGACTAGGTTTGGGTCGTTTGGACCTATTTCAATGTGAAACAAGCCAATGATCAAATCTCATGGCTATAAGCTATGACTTATGAGTGATTTTGGTAAAAAAAAAAATAGTTTAGGCCCTCAAAATCAACCTTCATGGTTTTTCAAGACTATTCGACCAACCTGGACTTAGAAAACGTGAAATGGTGTGAGTGCGATAAAAAATGATGAAAAACTATCAAGCTAGTTTGAGTCTGTTTTGACCTAGTTCGAGTCGTTTTGACCTAGTTCGATGCGAAACGGGCCAACAATCAAAACTTATTGCTATAAGCCATTACCTATGAGTGATTTTGGTGAAAAAAATATACTTTAGGCCCTCAAAATTAGCCTTCATGGTTTTCAAAAAGATACGAGCCAAATGGAATTAGAATACTTGAAACGGTTGAGTGTGATAAAAACCGACAAAAAACTATTGGACTAATCTTGAGTCGTGTGGTCCTAGTTCGATGCGAAACGGGATAATGATCAAAACTCATCTCTATAAGCCATGAGCTATGAGTGATTTTTGTAAAAAAATGTAGTTTAGGCCCTCAAAATCATCTTTCACGGTTTTTAAAGAAGATTTGAGCCAACCGGACTCGAAATACGTGAAACGGTGTTAGTGTGATAAAACCGACGAAAAACTATCGGGCTAGGTTTGAGCTATTTACACCTAGTTGATGCGAAACGAGCCAACGACCAAAACTAATAGTTATAAGCCATGACCTATGAGTTATTTTGGTGAAAAAATATAGTTTAGGCCTTCAAAATCGGCCTTTATAGTTTTTAAAGAAGGTACGAGCCAACTGGACTTGGAATATATGAAACGGTGTGAGTGCGATAAAAGCCGACGAAAAACTTTTGGGCTAGGTTTGAGACTGTTTATACCTAGTTTGATGTGAAATGGGCCAACGAACAAAACTTATAGCTATAAGCCTTGACCTATGAGTTATTTTGGTAAAAAAATATAGTTTAGGCCCTTAAAATCGACCTTCATAATTTTTTAAGATACAAGCTAACTGGACTTGGATTACGTGAAACGATATGAGTGCGATAAAAACTATTGAAAAACTATTAGGCTAGGTTTGAGCTCGTTTGGACCTAGTTCGATGCGAGAAAGGTTAACGATCAAAATTCATCACTATAAGCCATGACCTATGAGTGATTTTGGAAAACAAAAGTAATTTAGGCCCTCAAAATTAGCCTTCATGGTTTTTTAAGAATAATCGAGTCAACTCGGACTTGGAATACATGAAACGGTGTGAGTGAGATAAAAATGATGAAAAATTATCGAGCTAGGTTTGACTCCGTTTGGACCTAGTTCGATGCAAAACGGGCCAACAATCCAAACTCATAGCTATAAGTCATGACCTATAAGTTATTTTTGGTCAAAAAGGTAGTTTAGGCCCTCAAAATCGGCTTTCAAGGTTTTCCAAGAAGATGCGGACCAACTTCTTTTAGATTACGCCGAATGGTATGAGAGCGACAAAAGCCGAAGAAAAACTATCGACCCAAGTTTGAGCGATTTGAGACTAGTTCGATGCAAAACGAGCCAACAATCAAAACTCATTGCTTTAAGCCATGACCTATGAGTGATTTTTGTAAAAAAAAAATAGTTTAGGCCCTCAAAATCGGCCTTCATGGTTTTTTACGAAGATGCGACCTAACTGGATTTAGAATACTTCGAACGTTAAGAGAGCAAGAAAAACTATCAACCTAGTTTTGAGTCGTTTTGGCCTAGTTAAATGCAAAACGGGCTAACGACCAAAACTCATCGCTATGAGGCATGACCTATGAGTTATTTTGGTAAAAAAAAAAAAAAAGTTTAGGCCCTCAAAATCGGCCTTCATGGTTTTTCAAGATGATTTGGGCCAACTGGACTTCGAATACATGAAACGAGTATGAGTGCGATAAAAACAAACAAAAAGCTTTTGGGCTAGGTTTGAGTCGTTTGGACCTAGTTCGATGTGAAACGAGCCAACAAACAAAACTCATAGCTATAAGCCTTGACATATGAGTTATTTTGGCTAAAAAATGTAGTTCGGGGTGTCAAAATCAGCCTTCATAATTTTTCGGGAAGATACGGGCCAACCTGGTTTTAGATTACGTCAAATAGTGTGAGAGCGATAAAAGCCGATGAAAAACTATCGATCGGATTTTGAGCAATTTGGTACAAGTTCGATCCGAAATGGGCTAACGATCAAAACTCATAGCTATAAGCAATGACCTATGAGTGATTTTTGTAAAAAAAAAAATAGTTTCGGCCCTCAAAATCAACCTACATGGTTTTTCATGAAGATATGAGCCAAGCTGAACTTGGAATACGTGAAATGGTGTGAGTGTGATAAAAATTGACGAAAACCTATCGGGTTAGGTTGGAGCTACTTGGACCTAGTTCGATGCGAAATGGGCCAACGAGCAAAACTCATAGCTATAAGCCATTATCTATGAGTTATTTTGGTGAAAAAATATAGTTTAGGCCCTCAAAATCAACCTTCACGAGCTTTTCAAGAAGATGCGTACCAACCGGACTTGGAGTACGTGAAACAAGTATGAGTGCGATAAAAACCGATGAAAAACTTTTAGGCTAGGTTTGAGCTATTTGGACCTAGTTTGATGTGAAATGGGCCAATGAACAAAACTCATAGCTATAAGCCTTGACCTATGAGTTATTTTGGTCAAAACATATAGTTTATGCCATCAAAATCAGCCTTTATAATTTTTCAAGAAGATATAAGCCAACTCGGACTTGGAATACGTGAAACGATATGAGTGCGATAAAAAATAACGAAAAAACTATTGGGTTAGGTTTGAGATGTTTGGACCTTGTTCGATGCGAAACGAGCCAACAACCAAAACTCATAGCTAAAAGCCATGACCTATGAGTTATTTTTTTGTCAAAAAAGATAGTTCAAGTCCTCAAAATCAGCCTTCACGGTTTTTCAAGAAGATGCGGACCAATTGGTTTTGGAATACGTGGAACGGTGTGAGAGCGATAAAA
Organism: Dovyalis caffra; assembly: GCA_963924115.1. Classification (NCBI taxonomy): domain Eukaryota; kingdom Viridiplantae; phylum Streptophyta; class Magnoliopsida; order Malpighiales; family Salicaceae; genus Dovyalis; species Dovyalis caffra. The sequence continues at coordinate 90,521 of CAWUPB010001179.1, read as the reverse complement.
GCCGATAAAAAACTATCGACATAATTTTGAGTGATTTAGGACTAGTTCGATGTGAAACGGGCCAACGATCAAAGCTCATTCCTTTAAGGCATGTCCTATAAGTGATTTTGATAAAAACAAAATGTTGTTTAGGCCCTCAAAATCGGCATCCATGGTTATTCGAGAAGATACGACCTAACTGGATTTAGAATACTTTAAACGTTATGAGAGTAAGAAAAATTGAAGAAAAACTATCAACCTAGTTTTGAAGTCTGTTTGGACCTAGTTCGATGTGAAACGAGCCAACAAACAAAACTCATAGCTATAAGCCTTGACATATGAGTTATTTTGGCCAAAAAATGTAGTTCGAGGTGTCAAAATCAGCCTTCATAATTTTTCGGGAAGATATGGGCCAACCTGGTTTTGGATTACGTCAAATAGTGTGAGAGCGATAAAAGCCGATGAAAAACTATTGATCGGATTTTGAGCAATTTGGTACAAGTTCGATCCGAAATGGGCCAACAATCAAAACTCATAGCTATAAGCAATGACCTATGAGTGATTTTTGTAAAAAAAAAAATAGTTTCGGCCCTCAAAATCAACCTACATGGTTTTTCATGAAGATATGAGCCAACCGAACTTGGAATACGTGAAATTGTGTGAGTGTGATAAAAATTGACGAAAACCTATTAGGTTAGGTTGGAGTTACTTGGACCTAGTTCGATGCGAAACGGGCCAACGAGCAAAACTCATAGCTATAAGCCATTATCTATGAGTTATTTTGGTGAAAAAATATAGTTTAGGCCCTCAAAATCAACCTTCACAGGTTTTCAAGAAGATGCGTACCACCTGGACTTGGAGTACGTGAAACGGTATGAGTGCGATAAAAGCCGATGAAAAACTTTTAGGCTAGGTTTGAGCTATTTGGACCTAGTTTGATGTGAAATGGGCCAATGAACAAAACGCATAGCTATAAGCCTTGACCTATGAGTTATTTTGATCAAAACATATAGTTTATGCCATCAAAATCGGCCTTTATAATTTTCAAGAAGATACAAGCCAACTGGACTTGGAATACGTGAAACGATATGAGTGCGATAAAAAATAATGAAAAAACTATTGGGTTAGGTTTGAGATGTTTGGACCTTGTTCGATGCGAAACGAGCCAACAACCAAAACTCATAGCTAAAAGCCATGACCTATGAGTTATTTTTTGTCAAAAAAGATAGTTCAAGTCCTCAAAATCAGCCTTCGCAGCTTTTCAATAAGATGCGGACCAATTGATTTTGGAATACGTAGAACGGTGTGAGAGTGATAAAAGCCGATGAAAAACTATCGACACAATTTTGAGTGATTTAGGACTAGTTCAATGTGAAACGGGCCAACGATCAAAGCTCATTCCTTTAAGGCATGTCCTATAAGTGATTTTGATAAAAAAAAATGTTGTTTAGGCCCTCAAAATCAGCATTCATGGTTATTCGAGAAGATACGACCTTAACCGGATTTAGAATACTTTAAACGTTATGAGAGTAAGAAAAATTGAAGAAAAACTATCAACCTAGTTTTGAGTCGTTTGGACCTAGTTCAATGTGAAACGAGCCAACAAACAAAACTCATAGCTATAAGCCTTGACATATGAGTTATTTTGGCCAAAAAATGTAGTTCGGGGTGTCAAAATCAGCCTTCATAATTTTTCGAGAAGATACGGGCCAACTGGTTTTGGATTACGTCAAATAGTGTGAGAGCGATAAAAATTGATGAAAAACTATCGATCGGATTTTGAGCAATTTGGTACAAGTTCGATCCGAAATGGGCTAACGATCAAAACTCATAGCTATAAGCAATGACCTATGAGTGATTTTTGTAAAAAAAAAAAAATAGTTTCGGCCCTCAAAATCAACCTACATGGTTTTTCATGAAGATATGAGCCAACCGAACTTGGAATCCGTGAATGGTGTGTATGTGATAAAAATTGACGAAAACCTATTAGGTTAGGTTGGAGCTCCTTGGACCTAGTTCGATGCGAAACGGGCCAACGACCAAAACTCATAGCTATAAGCCATTATCTATGATTTATTTGGGTGAAAAAATATAGTTTAGGCCCTCAAAATCAACCTTCACAGCTTTTCAAGAAGATGTGTACCAACTCGGACTTGGAGTACGTGAAACGGTATGAATGCGATAAAAATTGATGAAAAAATTTTAGGCTAGGTTTGAGCTATTTGGACCTAGTTTGATGTGAAATGGGCCAATGAACAAAACTCATAGCTATAAGCCTTGACCTATGAGTTATTTTGGTCAAAACATATAGTTTATGCCATCAAAATCGGCCTTTATAATTTTTCAAGAAGATATAAGCCAACTGGACTTGGAATACATGAAACGATATGAGTGCGATAAAAAATAACGAAAAAACTATTGGGTTAGGTTTGAGATGTTTGGACCTTGTTCGATGCGAAACGAGCCAACAACCAAAACTCATAGCTAAAAGCCATGACCTATGAGTTATTTTTTGTCAAAAAAGATAGTTCAAGTCCTCAAAATCAGCCTTCGCAGCTTTTCAATAAGATGCGGACCAATTGGTTTTGGAATACGTGGAACGGTGTGAGAGCGATAAAAACCGATGAAAAACTATTGACACAATTTTGAGTGATTTAGGACTAGTTCGATGTGAAACAGGCCAACAATCAAAGCTCATTCCTTTAAGGCATGTCCTATAAGTGATTTTGATAAAAACAAATGTTGTTTAGGCCCTCAAAATCAGCATTCATGGTTATTCGAGAAGATACGACCTTAACTGGATTTAGAATACTTTAAACGTTATGAGAGTAAGAAAAATTGAAGAAAAACTATCAACCTAGTTTTGAGTCTGTTTGGACCTAGTTCGATGCGAAACGATCCAACGATCAAAACTCATCGTTATAAGCCATGAACTATGAGTGATTTTGATAAAAAAAATATATATATAGTTTATGCCCTCATAATCGACCTTCATAGTTTTTCAAAAAGATACGGGCCAACTTGGACTTGGAATACGTGAAATGGTGTGAGTGCGATAAAAATGAAGGAAAAACTACCGGGCTAGGTTTGAGTAGTTTGGACATTATTCAATGCGAAACGGGCCAACGACCAAAACTCATAGCTATAAGCCATGACCTATGAGTTATTTTGGTGAAAAAATGTAGTTTAGCCCCTCAAAATCTGCTTTCATAGTTTTTCAAGAAGATACGAGCCAACTAGACTTGAAATATGGGAAAAGATGTGAGTGTGATCAAAGCCGATGAAAAACTATCGGGCTATTTTGAGTCGTTTTGACCTAGTTCGATGCGAAACGGGCTAAAGATCAAAACTCATCGCTATAAGCCATGAGCTATGAGTGATTTCGATAAAAAAAATATTATTTACGCCCTCAAAATCAACCTTCATAGATTTTCAAAAAGATACGAGCCAACTAGACTTGGAATACGTGAAACGATGTGAGTGCGATAAAAGCCGTCGAAAAACTATCGGGTTAGGTTTGAGTTGTTTGGATATTATTCGATGTAAAACGGGCTAACGACCAAAACTCATAGTTATAAGCCATGACCTATGAGTTATTTTGGTGAAAAAATATAGTTTAGCCCCTCAAAATCGCTTTTATAGTTTTTCAAGAAGATACGAGCCAACTAGACTTGAAATACGGAACAAGATGTGAGTGTGATAAAAGCCGATGAAAAACTATCGGGCTAAGTTTGAGTCTGTTTTGACCTATTTCAATGCAAAACGGGCTAAAGATCAAAACTCATGGCTATAAGCCATGACCTATAAGTGATTTTGGTAAAACAAATATGTCATTTAGGCCATCAAAATCATCCTTCGAGGTTTTTTTACAAAGATTCAAGCCAATTGGACTTGGAATACGTGAAATGGTGTTAGTGCGATAAAAGCCGATGAAAACTATCGAGCTAGGTTTGAGCCGTTTGGACCAAGTTCGATGCGAAACGGGCCAACAATCGAAATACATAGCTATAAGCCATGACTTATGAGTTATTTTGGCAAAAAAATATAGTTTAAACCCTCAAAATCGAGCTTTCATAGTTTTTCAAGAAGATACGGGCCAACTAGTCTTGGAATATGTGAAAAGGTGTGAGTGCGATAAAAGCCGATGAAAAACTTTTGGGCTAGGTTTTAGCTGTTTGGACCTAGTTCGATGTGAAACGGGCCAATGAACAAAACTCATAGCTATAAGCCTTGACCTATAAGTTATTTTGGTAAAAAAAATGTAGTTTAGGCCTTCAAAATCAGCCTTCAAAATTTTTCAAGAAGATATGGGCAAGCTGGACTTAGAATACGTGAAACGGTATGAGTTCGATAAAACCCGATGAAAAACTATCGGGCTAGGTTTGAGTCTGTTTGGACCTAGTTCAATGCAAAACGAGCCAACGATCAAAACTCATCACTATAAGCCATGACCTATGAGTGATTTTGGTAAAAAAAAATATAGTTTAGGATGTTAAAATCAGCCTTCATGGTTTTTCAAAAATATTCGAGCCAACTCGGACTTGGAATACGTAAAATGATGTGAGTGCGATAAAAAATGACGAAAAACTATTGAGCTAGGTTTGAGATGTTTGGACTTAATTCGATGCAAAATGGGCTAACGAGCAAAACTCTTAGCTACAAGTTGTGACCTATGAGTTATTTTTTGTTAAAAAAGGTAGTTTAGGCTCCCAAAATCAACCTTCATGGTTTTTAAAGAAGATGTGAAAAAATTAGTTTTGGATTACGTCGAACGGTGTGAGAGCGATAAAAACTAATGAAAAGCTATCGACCTAATTTTGAGCGATTTCAACCTATTTTGTTGTGAAACGAGTCAACGATCAAAGCTCAATGCTTTAAGCCATGACCTATGAGTGATTTTGGTAAAAAAAATATAGTTTAGGCCCTCAAAATCATTATTCATAGTTATTCAAGAAAATGCAGCCTAACCGGATTTAGAATACTTCAAAAGTTATGAGAGCAAGAAAAACTATCGACCTAGTTTTTAGCCTGTTTGGACCTAGTTCGATGCGAAACGAGCCAACAATCAAAACTCATCGCTATAGGGCATGACCTATTAGTGATTTTGGTAAAAAAATATATTTTAGGCCCTCAAAATTAGCCTACATGGTTTTTCAAGAAGATACCGACCAATTGGACTTAGAATATGATACGAGCCCAAGCCCAATGACGAGCCCAAGCCTAGTGACTCCCTATCCAATGGTTTATTCTAGAAGAAAGGCAAAAAGGAATCGAAGGCCAATCGAGTAGTGGCTACGGCAAATTAATTATGAGTTAGTTATTTGGTGTCGTTGTCGTTAGTGGAGGGAAATTGGTGTGCGTATGGTGTGTGTTTGTGTCCGTTGTGCTAAGTCGGCCTTTTGTGTTATGGCAAGCAGTTCGTGAATAAAAAAGAGAGAGGTGGGGAATATGAGATCATTTAGAAAAGTAGGGAATTGGTGGTTAGTAGACGTTTTCGTCCGAGGAGAGAAAAGACCTCTCGAATTGTCCTCTATTATGTACCGCCATTGATATTTGATTCAATACAATATCCCCACTTGTCTCTAATCTTTACTATATTTACTTCTTCCACCATTCGTATTTCTCTCGTTTTCTACTACTAAAACGATAGTCTCTACCATTTTGGTATCGAGCACACAGATTCCTCCCGTGGGTTATGATAAGAACAAGAATGGAGCCGGGGTCGATCAATTGGAGAAGGACGTCGTCAAGATTCGGCAATGAAGAATCAAATCACCGACCTTACCACCACTATTGCTTCGATAGCTCAACAATTGGAGCGGATTGAAGCCAAAATCACTTACACCCCCCACCTTGACATTCTTGAGAAATCCCATAACACACCACACGATGGCCCTCCAAACACCAAAACACTCACACCAAAGAACCAAACCATAGACACCAATAAGACTCGCTCCGATTCTCGACCTTTTGACCGAGAGAAGTTTCCTTGGAAGCTTGAGTTACCGGTGTTTAATGGAGAGGACCCTAGTGCTCGGATTTTTCGCACGGAGTGCTATTTTTCCATTAACGAGCTCTTGGAGGAGGAGAAGTTGGAAGCCTGCAGTGTCCGTTTTGAAGGAGAGGCGCGAGGCTTGGTTGAGGTTTGAGGAAAGGGAAGCTCTATTCCGGCCTTGGTTCGAGTTGAAGGTCCAAATGCTTCGGAGGTTTGCGGATTCGCGGGCGGGGAACCTCTTACATCGTTTCCTTACTCGTTAAGCGGAGAGGGACCGTGGCCGAGTACGGGGCTCGGCTCGAATTCCTAGCAACGAACATTGGGAAAGTTAGAGGAAGGAACATTAGTTGCGGTGTTTGTGAATGGACCGAGGGAAAATATCAAGGCCGAATCGATGGTGTTGAGCCCGGTAGGCCTCAAGGAAACCATTGAAGTGGCGATGTGGATCGAGGCCAAGAACATGATCCCGACCTAGCCTACCTTCAACAAACCCAACAAGGAACCCCCTTCAATCTAATCGAAATATGATTTCAAGACTATCTCGTGGACTCCATCGAAACCCGAAGAAAAACTCGCCACCCCAACAACTCAACAAGCATTTCCAAGCCCTCGAAGCACGTGGCCGAACGGACTCTAAGCCACCGGACCCCAAGCAAGTCTCTTCCTACTCTTCTAACTCAACGCTTCCATTTCCCTCTAATTCTCGGTTCAAGCGTCCGTCACTCGTAGAAGCTTAAGCTCGATAAGAGCGGGGATTGTGCTACAAGTGCGAAGAGAAGTGGCATGTCGACCACCGTTGTAGGAATAAGGAGCTCCATGTACCGCTTATCGGTGAAGATGGAGTTGGGGAGGAGGGTGAAGCCATAGAGGCCCGGACCAAAGACGAGTTAGCGGGAGTGGAGTTTTCTCTTAACTCCGTAGTGGGTCTCTCGTAACCGGCAGACCCTAAGGATGAAGGGAGAAGTGCGGGGCACTCCGGTGGTGGTCTTGGTCGATTGCGACGCCACCCATAACTTTATCTCTTCGTATTTGGTCTCTTCCCTCAAATTGCCCATATCCGTAACCCAAGATTATGGAGTAATAGTAGGATCCGGCAACAAGATTCAAGGGAATGGGATATGTAAAGGGGTACCGCTTCGCTTGCAAGAGTTAACCGTTGTGGAAGATTTTCTTCCAGTCAAATTAGGGAGCTCGGACTTAATCTTGGGAGTGAAATGGTTGGCCACACTTGGGGTGACTCGTAACGATTAGCGCAAGCTTACTATGACGTTCGAGTTGGGAAGCCGACCGTGGTCTTAAGGGGAGACCCAACCCTCGGCGAAATCCTTAGTCTTGCTCAAGTCATTAGTCAAGACTATCCAACACGAAGGAGGAGGAATGTTGATCGAACCGTGCCGGATATCAACGGAGGAGAACCTATGACCCAAAGTGATTGATCCCGTGATAAAGGGAATGCCGAGTGATTTTGAGGATATCTTCCAAATGCCATCGGGTCTCCCACCTCGGAGGGGCCACGATCATGCCATTGTGTTAAGGGAGGGAACCGAGCCTATTAATGTCCGTCCTTATCGCTATCCACAGATTCGGAAGGCCGAGATCGAACGGTTGGTGGCCGAAATATTGGCGGCAGGAATTATTCGACCTAGCAACGACTTCTTCTCAAGTCCGGTGTTACCGATACGGAAAAAAGATGGGAGTTGACGATTTTACGTCGATTACAAAGCTTTGAACGAAGCTACCATGCCGGATCGATTTCCTATTCTAAACATCGACGAATTGCTCGATGAACTACATAGAGCGACCGTGTTTACCAAGCTTGATTTAAAATCGAGCTACCACCGCATTCGATTATAAACTAATGATGTCCATAAAACGGCCTTCGCACCCATGAAGGTCATTATGAATTCCTTGTCATGTCATTCGAGTTAACGAATACGCCGGTGACATTTTAATCATTGATGAATTTTATTTTCAAAAGGCTTCTTCGGAGGTATGTGCTAGTTTTCTTCGATGATTTCTTAATATATAGCACCACGCTCGAGGATCATTTGTTGCATATATGGGAAGTGCTAGCTGTGTTTGCGAGCTCATAAATTGTATACCAATTTAAGAAAATGTTGTTTCGTCAATCGAGCTCGAATACCTTGGCCACATCATTTCGTGTCATGGCGTTACAACGGACCCCGATAAAGTGAAGGCTATGATAGATTGGCCATCGCCCACGTCTCCCAAAGAGCTATGGGGTTTCTTGGGCCTCACCGGCTATTATCGGAGGTTCGTTAAGGGATATGGGCATATTGTTGCCCCACTCACACAACTCTTGAAGAAGGATAATTTTTTATGGAGTGATGAAGCAACGGCAGTCGTGAATGACCTTAAAACAACCATGATAAACGTGCTTGGTTCTAGCGCTACCGAATTTAGTGCACCTTTTGTGATTGAAGCCCATGCCTTGGGGTTTGGACTTGGCGTAGTATTGACCCAAAAGGGGCGGCCTTTAGCTTTCTTCGGTCGCACCGACGGGAAAAGCACGCTTCAAATCGCTTTATGAACGAGAACTTATGGCAATTGTTCTCACCATACAAAAATGGCATCACAATGTATTAGGTCGCCACTTCATTATGAAAACGGATCAACGAAGCCTCAAATTTCTACTAGAGCAACGGATGGTAGCACCTGAATACCAACGCCGGGCCGGTCAAGTTGATTGGCTATGACTTCGAGATACAATACAAGTCGGAGTGGAGAATCGTGCTGCTCGATGCCTTGTCGAGGGTGGCGGATGCAACCTCATTACATGCCTTAAGTGTGCCAAGATTATGGGATTGGGAAGTGATAAAAAAAGAGGTGAGCTAAGACTCTAAACTACACTCCATAAGGGAAGATATCCGGGACAACCCATTGAAACATCCCGGTCGGACCATTCAAAATGACCTCCTCTATTACAACCAATGCGTGGTATTGCCTAAGAACTCCTCTCTTATACCATCTATTTTGGGCGAATTCCATGATAGTCCAGGTTGGTGGTCATGGGGGCTTCCTTAAGACATATAAACGAGTTACTTTCGAGCTCTATTGGGAAGGACCGAAGTCAAACATTAAGCGATATGTTGCCAATCGCCAAATCTATCAGCAAAGCAAGTATCAAATGCTCTCCCTAGCCGGACTTCTCCAGCCTCTTCCTATTCCCGAAGCCATTTGGGACGACTTATCCATGGATTTTATCGAAGGGTTACCAAAATCACATGGATTTAACTCTATTCTGGTTGTGGTGGACGGACTCGGTAAATATTCTCATTTCCTCCCCCTCAAACACCCATTTACGGCTAGGAAAGTGGCTAAGGAATTCCTTCTCAATGTGGTGAAACTACACGGGTTTCCTAAATCTATTATCACCGATTGTGATAAAGTGTTTTTAAGCAATTTTAGGCTGAATTGTTTCGCTTGCAGGACACCAAACTCCACAGGAGCACGACATATCATCCTCAAAGTGACGGGCAAACCGAGGTGGTGAATTGTCGTGTGGAAACTTATTTAAGATGCTTTGCTTGGTGTTTAACCCAAAGGTCGGTCCCGTTGGTTGCATTGGGTGGAGTATTGGTATAACACCTCGTACCACACTTCCACCAAATCTATTCCTTTTAAAATTGTCTATGGAAGGGATCCTCCACTCGTTGGTGAAATACCCATCACATGGGACGAGCAACTCGATTTGGACTCTCGAGTTGCAGCAGCGTGACACTATCATTATTGAATTGGAGCGACTAATATTGGCCCAAAATGCGATGAAAACACATGCCGATAAGCATCGCAAGGACTTATCTTTTACTCGTTGGGGACATGGTCTACTTGAAATTGAGGCCCTATCGGCAACATTCCCTCGCTCACAAACTCAATGAGAAACTGTCGTCGAGATATTTCGGTCCGTATGTAATGCTCGCGACAAATTGGCCGGAGTTGCTTATAAACTTGATCTCCCTTCCACCTCCAGCATCCATCCCATTTTTCACATCTCTTAACTCAAAAAGGCGAGTAGGAGGCTGCTCGTCCCAATCCGACCTTTTCCACCCGTTTTAATCGATGACTTGGAATGGGTTATTGAACCGGAGGTGGTGCTTGGATACACGTAGGAGTACTTCTAGGCCGCAAGTTCCGATCCGTTGGAAGCATCTTCCTAATTTTAAGGCCACATGGGAATCGACGAAATGATCATGAACCAATTTCTAGAATTTCACCTTGAGGATAAGGTGAAAGTGCACAGAGGGAGTATTGATACGAGGCCAAGCCCGATGACGAGGCCAAGCCCGGTGACTCCCTATCCAATGGTTTATTCCAAAAGAAAGGCAAAAAGGAATTTGAAGGCAAATCGGTAGTGGCTGCGGCAAATTAATTATGAGTTAGTTATTTGGTGTCGTTGTCATCGGTGGAGGGAAATTGGTGTGCGTATGGTGTGTGTTTGTGTCTGTTGTCGCTGAGTTAGCCTTTTCTCGTTATGGCAGCGAGCTATGAATAAAAGAGAGAAAGGTGGGGAATATAAGATCATTCGGAAAAGTAGGGAATTGGTGGGTAGTAGACGTTTTCGAATTGTCCTCTATTATGTATCGCCATTGATATTCGATTCAATACAATATCCCTACTTGTCTCTAATCTCTACTATATTTACTTCCTCCACCATTCGTATTTCTCTATTTTCTACTACTAAAACGATAGTCTCTACCGAATATGTGAAACGATGTGAGTATGATAAAAACTCATGAAAAACTGTCGAGCAAGGTTTGAGTCTGTTTGGATCTAGTTCGATGCGAAACGAGCCAACAATTAAAACCGATCGCTATAAACCATGACCTATGAGTGATTTTCGTAAAAATAAAATATAGTTTAGGCTCTCAAAATCAGCCTTCATAATTTTTCAAGAAGATACGGGCCAACTGGACTTGGAATACGTGAAACGATGTGATTGCGATAAAAAATGATGAAAAAGCTGTCAAGCTAGGTTTGAGTTCGTATAGACTTAGTTCGATGCGAAACGAACCAACGATCAAAACTCATAGCTATAAGCCATGACCTATGAGTTATTTTTGGTCAAAAAAGATAGTTTAGGCCCATAAAATCAGCCTTCACGGCCTTTCAGAAGATGCGGACTAACTGGTTTTGGATTATGTCGAACAATGTAAGAGCAATAAAAGCCGATGAAAACTATCGATCCAATTTTGAGTGATTTGAACCTAGTTCGATGCGAAACGAGCCAACGATCAAAACTCATTGCTTTAAGCCATGACCTATGAGTGATTTTGGTCAAAAAAATATAGCTTATGCCCTCAAAATTAGCATTCACGGTTATTCAAAAAGATACAACCAACTCGGATTTAGAATACCTTGAACGTTATGAGAACACAAAAAACTATCGACCTAGTTTTGAGTTGTTTGGATATAGTTTGATGCGAAACGAGCCAACGATCAAAACTCATCGCTATAAGCCATGACCTATGAGTATTTTGGTAAAAAAAATGTAGTTTAGGCACTCAAAATCATCCTTCATGGTTTTTCAAGAAGATTCGAAGCTAACTAGACTTGGAATATGTGAAATGGTGTGACTTGCGATAAAAATTGACGAAAAAATTTAGAGCTAGGTTTGAGATATTTGGACCTAGTTCGATGCGAAACGGGTCAATCATCAAAACTAATCGCTATAAGCCATGACCTATGAGTGATTTTGGTAAAAAAATATAATTTAGGCCCTCAAAATTAACCTTGATAGTTTTTCAAGAATATACGAGCCAAGCTCGACTTGGAATACGTGAAACGGTGGGAATGTGATAAAAGCCGACAAAAAGCTGTTTGGCGAGGTTTAAGCTCGTTTGGACCTAGTTTGATGTGAAACGGACCAACGATCAAAACTCATCGCTATAAGCTATGACCTATGAGTGATTTTAGTAAAAAAAGAAAAAAGTTTAGGCTCTCAAAATCGGCCTTCATAATTTTTAAAGAAGATATGGGCCAACCTGGGCTTGGAATAAGTGAAACGGTGTGAGAGCGATAAAAAATGATGAAAAACTATTGAGATAGGCTTAAGCTCGTTTAAACATAGTTTGATGCGAAACGGGCCAACGACCAAAACTCATAGCTATAAGCCATGACCTATGAGTTATTTTTTGTCGGAAAAGGTAGTTTAAGCCCTCAAAATCAGCCTTCATGACTTTTCAAGAAGATGCGGACCAACTAGTTTTAGATTATATCGAACGATGTGAGAGCAATAAAAACCGATGAAAAACTATCAACACAATTTTGAGCGATTTGAACCTAGTTCGATGCGAAATGGGCAAATGATCAAAACTCATTGCTTTAAGCCATGATCTATGAGTGATTTTGGTCAAAAAATGTAGTTTAGGCCCTCAAAATTAGCATTCACGGTTATTCAAAAAGATGCGACCAACTAGATTTAGAATACTTCGAACATTATGAGAGTAAGAAAAGCCGAAGAAAAACTATCGACCTAGTTGTGAGTTGTTTGGACCTAGTTTGATACGAAACGGGCCAATGATGAAAACTCATCACTATAAGTCATGACCTATGAGTGATTTTGGTAAAAAAAATTTAGTTTAGGCCCTCAAAATTATCCTTCATGGTTTTTCAAAAAGATTCGAGCCAACTAGACTTGGAATACGTGAAATGGTGTAAGCGTGATAAAAATTGAGGAAAAACTTTAGAGCTAGGTTTGAGCTATTTGGACCTAGTTCGATGCAAAACGGGTCAATGATCAAAACTAAATGCTATAAGCCATGACCTATGAGTGATTTTGGCAATATATATATATATTAGGCCCTCAAAATTAGGCTTCACGAGCTTTTCAAGAAGATATGGGCCAACTGAACTTGGAATACGTGAAACGGTGGGAGTGTGATAAAAGCGACGAAAAAATGTCCGGCGAGGTTTGAGTCAGTTTGGACTTAGTTCGATGTGAAACGGGCCGACGAACAAAACTCATAACTATAAGCCTTGACCTATGAGTTATTTTGGTCAAAAAAATTAATTTAGGCCCTCAAATTCGAGCCTTAAAAATTTTTCAAAAAGATACGAGCCAACTCGGACTTGGAATAAGTGAAACGGTTTGAGTTCGATAAAAGCGACGAAAAACTATTAGGCTAGGTTTAAGTTGTTTTGACTAAGTTCCATGCGAAACAAGCCGGGCCAATGATCAAAACTCATCGTTATAAGTCATGACCTATGAGTGAGTTTGGTAAAAAAATATATATATAGTTTAAGCCCTTAAAAGTAGCCTTCATAATTTTTCAAGAAGATACGGGCCAACCAAAATTAGAATATGTGAAACGAGTGTGAGTGCGATAAAAAATGATAAAAAACTATCGTGCTAGGTTTGAGTCATGTTTGGACCTAGTTCAATGCGAAACGGGCTAATGAACAAAACTCATATATATAAGTCATGACATATGAGTTATTTTTTGTCAAAAAAGGTAGTTTAGGCCCTCGAAATCGGCTTTCATAGCTTTTTAAGAAGATGTAGACCAACCTGGTTTTGGATTATGTTGAACGGTGTAAGAGCGATAAAAGCGATGAAAAAATATCGACCCAATTTTGAGCGATTTGGACCTAGTTCAATGCAAAACGGGCCAACGATAAAAACTCATTGCTTTAAGCCATGACCTATAAGTGATTTTGGTTATAAAATGTAGTTTAGGCCCTCAAAATCAGCATTTACATTTATTCAAGAAGATACAACCCAACTGGATTTAGAATACTTTGAATGTTATGAAAGCAAGAAAAATTGAAGAAAAACTATCGACCCAGCTTTTAAGCTGTTTCGACGTAGTTTGATACGAAACAAGCTAACGATCAAAACTTATCTCTATAAGCCATGACCTATGAGTGATTTTGGTAAAAAAAATAGTTTAGGCCCTCAAAATCAACCTTCATGTTTTTTAAGACGATACGGTCCCATTGGACTTGCAATACGTGAAACCGTGTGAGTGCGACCAAAACCGATAAAAAGCTCGTCGAGTTAGGTTTGAGTTCGTTTAGAGCTAGTTCGATGCGAAACGGGCCAACGACCAAAACTTATAGCTATAAGCCATGACCTATGAGTTATTTTGGTGAAAAAATATAATTTAGGCCCTCAAAATCGGTCTTCAAAGTTTTTTAAAAAGATACGAGCCAACTTGGACTTTGGATACATGAAACGGTGTGAGTGCGATAAAAACGGATGAAATGCTATCGACCTAGTTTTGAGCTATTTGGATCTAGTTCGATGTGAAATAGGCCAACGATCAAAACTCATCGCTATAAGGCATGACCTATAAGTTATTTTGGTAAAAAAATATATTTTAGGCCCTCAAAAGCGACCTTCATGGTTTTTCAAGAAGATACGAGTCAACTTGGACTTGGAATATGTGAAACGGTGTGAGTGTGATAAAAATTGACGAGCGACTATCAAGCTAGGTTTAAGTCGTTCGGACCTAGTTCGATGCGGAACAAGCCAACAATCAAAACTCATCACTATAAGCCATGACCTATGAGTGATTTTTGTAAAAATAAAATATAGTTTAGGCCCTCAAAATCGGCCTTCATAAGTTTTTAAGAAGATACGAGCAAACTGGACTTAGAACCCATGAAATGGTGCGAGTGTGATAAAAAATGACAAAAAACTATCGAGCTAGGTTTGAACTCGTTTGGACCTAGTTCGATGCGAAATGGGCCAACGACCAAAACTCATAAGTATAAGTCATGACCTATGAGTTATTTTGGTGAAAAATTAGGCCTTCAAAATCGGCCTTCAAAGTTTTTCAAGAAGATACGGGCCAACTAAACAAGTATGAGCGCGATAAAAGCCGATGAAAAACTATTAGGCTAATCTTGAACTTTTTGGAACAAATTCATTGGGAAATGGGCTAGCGATCAAAACTCATCGCTATAAGCCCGACCTATGAGCGATTTTGGTAAAAAAATAAATTTTAGGCACTAAAAATCATCCTTCATGGTTTTTCAAGAAGATTCAAGCCAACTGGACCTATAATACATGAAACGAGTGTGAGTGCGATAAAAAGTGATGAAAAACTATCTAGCTAGGTTTGAGCTATTTTGACCTTGTTCGATGCGAAACGGGCCAACGACCAAAACTCATAGCTATAAGTCATGACTTATGAGTCATTTTGGTAAAAACAAATTATAGTTTAGGGTCTCAAAATCAGCCTTCATGGTTTTTCAAGAAGAAACGGGCTAAGCTGGACTTGGAATATGTGAAACGAGTGTTAGTGCGACAAAAGCTGATGAAAAACTATTGGGTTAGGCTTGAGTCAGTTTGGACCTAGTGTGATGCGAAATGGGTCAATGACCAAAACTCATAGCTTTAAGCCATGACTTATGAGTTATTTTGGTAAAAAATATAGCTTAAGCCCTCAAAATCAGCCTTCACGAGCTTTTGAAGAAGATACAAGCCAAGCTGGACTAGGAATACGTGAAACAATGTGAGTGAAATAAAAATTGATCAAAAATTATCGAGCTAGCTTCAACTTCGTTTGGACCTAGTTTCATGTGAAACGTGCCAACAAAAAAACTCATAGCTATAAACCATGACCTATGAGTGATTTTGGTAAAACAAAATATAGTTTAGGCCCTCAATATCGACCTTCATGATTTTTAGAGAAGATGCGGGCCAACTAGACTTGGAATACGTGAAATGTTGTGAGTGTCATAAAAGCCGACAAAAAATTTTCGAACAAGGTTTGATCTGTTTGGACCTAGTTCGTTGAGAAACGAGCCAATGATCAAACCTCATCACTATAGCCATGACCTAAGAGTGATTTTGGTAAAAAAGAAATATAGTTTAGGCCCTCAAAATCAGCCTTCATGGTTTTTCAAGAAGATACGGGCCAATTGGACTTGGAATACGTGAAATGGTGTGAGTGCGACAAAAAGTGACAAAAAATTATCGGGTTAGGTTTGAGATGCTTGGACCTAGTTCAATTCGAAACGGGCCAATGACCAAAACTTAAAGCTATAAGCCATGGCCTATGAGTTATTTTGGTGAAAAAATATAGTTTTTGCCCTCAAAATCGACCTTCACGAGTTTTCAAGAAGATACGGACCAATTAGGTTTGGAATACGTGAAACGAGTATGAGTATGATAAAAATTAAAGAAAAACTTTTGGGTTAGGTTTGGGTCGTTCGGACCTAGTTCGATGTGAAACGGGCCAACAAACGGAGCTCATCGCTATAAGCCATGACCTATGAGTTATTTTTGTCAAAAAATATAGTTTAGGCCCTCAAAATCGGCTTTCATGATTTTTCAAGAAGATACGAGCCAATCTGGACTTGGAATAAGTGAAACGAGTGTGAATGGGATAAAAATTGATGAAAAACATTTGAGCTAGGTTTGAGTCTGTTTGGACCTAGTTTGATTCGAAACGGGCAAACGATCAAAACGCATCACTATAAGCCATGCTTATGAGTGATTTTGGTAAAAGAATGTAGTTTAGGCCCTCAAAATCATCCTTCATGGTTTTTCAAGAAGATTTAAGCGACCTAGACTTGGAATACGTGAAACGTATGAGTGCGATAAAAACTCACGAAAAACTATCGGGCTAGGTTTGAGCTATTTGAACCTAGTTCGATGTGAAATGGGCGAAAGAGTAAAACTCATAGCTATAAGCCATGACCTATAAGTTATTTTGGTCAAAGAAGCTAGTTTAGGCCCTAAAAATCAGCTTTCATGGTTTTTCAAGATGTGAACCAACTGGTTTTGGATTACGTTGAACGGTGTGAGAGCGATAAAAAACCGATGAAAAACTATCAACCCAATTTTGAGCGATTTGGACTAGTTTTATGCGAAATGGGCCAACGATCAAAACTCATTGTTTTAAGCCATGATCTATGAGTTATTTTGGTTAAAGAAGGTAGTTTAGGCCCTCAAAATCGGCCTATACAGCTTTTCAAGAAGATGCGGACCAACTAGTTTTGGATTACGTCGAATGGTGTGAGAGCGATAAAAACTAATAAATGACTATCGACCCGAGTTTTGAGTGATTTGGACCTAGTTCGATGCGAAATGGACCAACGACCAAAACTCGTTACTTTAAACCATGACCTATGAGTGATTTTGGTAAAAAAAAAATGAGATTTAGGCCATCAAAATCATTGTTCATGGTTTTTCAAGAAGATTCGGGCCAACTCGGACTTAGAATGCATGAAACGGTGTGAGTGCGATAAAAGCCGATGAAAAACTATCGATCTAGGTTTGAGCTATTTGGAGCAAGTTCGATGTGAAATAGGCCGAAGATCAAATCTCATCGCTATAAGCCATGACCTATGAGTGATTTTGGTAAAAAAAAAAATAGTTTAGGCCCTCAAAATTAGCCTTCAAAGTTTTTGAAGAAGATATGACCTAACCGGACTTTGGATACATGAAACGGTGTGAGTGTGATAAAAATAGATGAAATGCTATCGACCCGAGTTTTGAGCTAATTTGGATCTAGTTCGATGCGAAACGTGCCAATGATCAAAACTCATCGCTATAAGGCATGACCTATAAGTGATTTTGGTAAAGAAAAAAATATATTTTGGGCCCTCAAAATCAGCCTTCATGGTTTTTCAAGAAGATATGGGCCAACTGGACTTGGAATACATGAAACGATGTGAGTGCGATAAAAATTGATGAAAAACTATCAAGCTAGGTTTAAGCTATTTAGAGCTAGTTCGATGCGAAACAAGCTAACGATCAAAACTCATTGCTATAAGCCATGACCTATGAGCGATTTTTGTAAAAATAAAAATATAGTTTAGGCCCTCAAAATCAACCTTCAAAATTTTTCAAGAAGATATAAGCAAACCGGACTTGGAACTCGTGAAACGGTGTGAGTGCGATAAAAAATGATAAAAAACTATCGAGCTAGGTTTGAATTGTTTGGACCTAGTTCGATGCGAAACGAGCGAACGACCAAAACTCATAAGTATAAGCTATAACCTATGAGTTATTTTTGTGAAAAAATATAGTTTAGGCCTTCAAAATTAGCCTTCAAAGTTTCTCGAAGATACGAAGCCAACTAGACTTCGATACGTGAAACGAGTGTGAGCACGATAAAAGCCGATGAAAAACTATTAGGCTAATCTTGAACTTTTTGGAACTAATTCATTAGGAGATGGGCTAACGATCAAAACTCATCGCTATAAGCCATGACCTATGAGTGATTTTGGTAAAAAAAATAAAGTTCGAGCACTAAAAATCATCCTTCACGGTTTTTCAAGAAGATTCAAGCTAACTGGACTTGTAATACATGAAACGGTGTGAGTGCGATAAAAAGTGACAAAAAACTATCGAGCTAGGTTTGAGTCCGTTTTGACTTTGTTCGATACAAAATGGGCCAACGACCAAAACTCATAACTATAAGCCATGACCTATAAGTGATTTTGGTAAAAAAAAAAATTATAGTTTAGGGCCTCAAAATCAGCCTTCATAGTTTTTCAAGAAGATATGGGCCAATTGGACTTGGAATACGTGAAAGGTGTGAATGCGATAAAAGCCGATGAAAAACTCGTTAGGTTAGGTTTGGGTCGTTTGGACCTAGTTTGATGCGAAAGGGGCCAACAACCAAAACTCATTGCTTTAAGCCATGACCTATGAGTTATTTTGGTCAAAAAATATAGTTTCAACCCTCAAAATCAGCCTTCATAGTTTTTCAAGAAGATACAGGGCAACTGGACTATGAATATGTGAAATGGTGCGAGTGTAGTAAAAATCGATAAAAAATTATCGAGCTAGCTTCAAGCTATTTTGACCTATTTGATGTGAAACAAGCCAACAAAAAACTCATAGCTATAAGCCATGACCTAAGAGTGATTTCATAAAAAAATATAGTTTAGGCCCTCAAAATCAGCCTTCATGGTTTTTCAAGAAGATACGGGCCAATTGGACTTGGAATACGTGAAATGGTGTGAGTGCGACAAAAACCGACAAAAAACTATCGGGTTAGGTTTGAGATGCTTGGACCTAGTAAGATGCGAAACGGGCCAACGACTAAAACTCAAAGCTATAAGCCATGACCTATGAGTTATTTTGGTGAAAAAAATATAGTTTTGGCCCTCAAAATCGATCTTTATAGTTTTTCAAGAAGATATGGGCCAACTAGGCTTGGAATACGTGAAACGAGTATGAGTACGATAAAAGCGAAGAAAAACTTTTGGGTTAGGTTTGGGTTGTTCGGACCTAGTCCGATGTGAAACGGGCCAACAAACGGAACTCATCGCTATAAGCCATGACCTATGAGTTATTTTTATCAAAAAATATAGTTTAAGCCCTTAAAATCAGCCTTCATGATTTTTTCAAGAAGATATGAGCCAACTGGACTTGGAATACGTGAAATAGTGTGAATGCGATAGAAATTGACGAAAAACGTTTGAGCTAGGTTTGAGTCTGTTTGGACCTAGTATGATTTGAAATGGACCAACGATCAAAACGCATCACTATAAGCCATGCTTATGAGTGATTTTGGTAAAAAAATGTAGTTTAGGCCCTCAAAATCATCCTTTATGGTTTTTCAAGAAGATTTAAGTGACCTAGACTTGGAATACGTGAAACGTGTGAGTGCGATAAAAACCCACGAAAAACTATCGGGCTAGGTTTGAGCTATTTGAACCTAGTTTGATGTGAAATGGGCGAAGGAGTAAAACTCATAGCTATAAGCCATGACCTATGAGTTATTTTGGTCAAAGAAGCTAGTTTAGGCCCTAAAAATCAGCCTTCATTGTTTTTCAAGAATATGCGAACGAACTGGTTTTAGATTATGTTGAATGGTGTGAGAGCGATAAAAAACCGATGAAAAACTATCGACCTAATTTTGAGCGATTTGGACTTAGTTTGATGCGAAATGAGCCAACAATCAAAACTCATTCCTTTAAGCCATGATCTATGAGTTATTTTGGTCAAAGAAGGTAGTTTAAGCCCTCAAAATTAGCCTATACGAGCTTTTCAAGAAGATGCGGACCAACTAGCTTTGGATTACGTCGAATGGTGTGAGAGCGATAAAAATTGATGAAATACTATCGAACTAGTTTTAAGCGATTTGGACCTAGTTCGATGCGAAATAGGCCAACGATCAAAACGCATTGCTTTAAGCCATGACCTATGAGTGATTTTGGTAAAAAAAATGAAATTTAGGTCATCAAAATCATTGTTCATCGTTTTTCAAGAAGATTCGGGCCAACTGGACTTAGAATACATGAAACGGTGTGAGTGCGATAAAAGCCGATAAAAAACTATCAAGTTAGGTTTGAGCTATTTAGAGCAAGTTCGATGCGAAATGGGTTGAAGATCAAAACTCATCGCTATAAGCCATGACCTATGAGTGATTTTGGTAAAAAAAATATAGTTTAGGCCCTTAAAATCACTCTTCATGGTTTTTCAAGAAGATACGAGCCAACTGGACTTGGAATACATGAAACGGTGTGAGTGTAATAAAAATTGATGAAAAACTATCGAGCTAAGTTTGAGTCGTTTGCACCTAGTTTGATTGGAAACGGGCTAATGATCAAAACTCATCGCTATCGGCCATTACCTATAAGTGATTTTGGTAAAAAAAAAATCGTTTAGGCCCTCAAAATCATTATTCATGGTTTTTCAAGAAGATTCGAGCCAATTAGACTTGAAATACGTGAAACGGTATGAGAGCAATAAAAGCCGATAAAAAACTATCAACCTAGTTTTGAGCGATTTGGACCTAGTTCGATGCGAAATGGGCCAACGATCAAAACTTCTTGCTTTAAGCTATGACATATGAGTGATTTTGGTAAAAAGAAAATGAGATTTAGGCCCTCAAAATCATTGTTCATGGTTTTTCAAGAAGATTTGGGCCAACTGGACTTAGAATACGTAAAACGAGTGTGAGTGCGATAAAAGCCGATGAAAAACTGTTAGGCTAGGTTTGAGCTATTTGTAGCAAGTTCGATGCGAAATGGGTCGAAGATCAAAACTCATCGTGATAAGCCATGACATGTGAGTGATTTTGGTAAAAAAAATATAGTTTAAGCCCTCAAAATCGGCTTTCATGGCTTTTTAAGAAGATACGGGCCAACTGGACTTGGAATACGTGAAACGGTATGAGTGCAATAAAAGCCGATGAAAAACCATCAAGCTAAGTTTGGGCTATTTGCACCTAGTTCAATGTGAAACGGACTAACGATCAAAACTCATCGCTATCGGCCATTACCTATGAGTGATTTTGGTAAAACAAAATATCGTTTAGGCCCTCAAAATCATCCTTCATGATTTTACAAGAAGATTCGAGCCAATTGGACTTGCTATAGATGAAACGGTGTGAGAGCGATAAAAGCCGATAAAAAACTATCGACCTAGTTTTGAGCGATTTGGACCTAGTTCAATGCGAAATGGGCCAACGATCAAAACTTCTTGCTTTAAGCCATGACCTATGAGTGATTTTGATAAAAAAAAAATTATATTAGGCCCTCAAAATCATTGTTCATGGTTTTTCAAGAATATTTAAGCCAACTTGGACTTAGAATACATGAAATGGTGTGAGTGTGAAAAAAAACTAATGAAAAACTCGTTGTGCTAGGTTTGAGCTATTTGTAGCAAGTTCGATGCAAAATGGGTCAAAGATCAAAACTCATCGCCATAAGCCATGACCTATGAGTGATTTTGGTAAAAAAATATAGTTTAGGCCCTCAAAATCAGCCTTCATGGTTTTTCAAGAAGATACGAGCCAACTGGACTTCGAATACGTGAAATGGTGTGAGTGCAATAAAAGCCGATAAAAAACTATCGATTTAAGTTTGAGTCTGTTTGCACCTAGTTTGATGCGAAACGGGCTAACGATCACACTCATCACTATCAACCATTACCTATGAGTCATTTTGGTAAAAAACAAAATATCGTTTAGGCCCTCAAAATCATTCTTTATGTTTTTTCAAGAAGATTCGAGCCAACTAGACTTGGAATACATGAACTGGTGTGGGAGTGATAAAAGCCGATGAAAAACCATCGACCTAGTTTTGAGCGATTTGGACCTAGTTCGCTGCAAAATGGGCCAACGATCAAAACTTGTTGCTTTAAGCCATGACCTATGAGTGATTTTTGTAAAGAAAAATGTGATTTAGGCCCTCAAAATCATTGTTCATGGTTTTTCAAAAAGATTTGGGCCAACTTGGACTTAGAATACGTGAAACGATGTGAGTGCGATAAAAACGGATGAAAAACTGTTGAGCTAGGTTTGAGTTGTTTCTAGCAAGTTCGATGCAAAATGGGTCGAAGATGAAAACTCATCGCCATAAGCCATGATCTATGAGTGATTTTGGTAAAAAAATATATTTTAGGCCTTCAAAATCGGCCTTCATGGTTTTTCAATAAGATACGGACCAACTGGACTTGGAATACATGAAACGATATGAGTGAAATAAAAACCGATGAAAAATTATTGGGCTAAGTTTAAGCCGTTTCGCACCTAGTTCGATGCGAAACGGGCTAACAATCAAAACTCATCGCTATCACTAATTACCTATGAGTGATTTTGGTAAAAAAATATCGTTTAGGCTCTCAAAATCATCCTTCATAGTTTTTGAAGAAGATTCGAGCCAACTGGACTTGGAATACTTAAAACGGTGTGATTGCGACAAAAACTAACGAAAAACTATCGGGTTAGTTTTGAGACATGTTTGGGCCTAGTTAGATGCAAAACGGTCTAACGACCAAAACTCATTGCTATAAGCCATGACCTAAGAGTGATTTTGGTAAAAACAATATAGTTTAGGCCCTCAAAATCGACCTTTATGGTTTTTCAAGAAGATACGAGCCAACTGGACTTAGAATACGTGAAACGGTGTGAGTGAAATAAAAGCCGATGGGCTAAGTTTGAGCCGATTGCACCTAGTTCGACATGAAACGGGCTAACGATCAAAACTCATCACTATCACCAATTACCTATGAGTGATTTTGGTAAAAAAATATTGTTTAGGCCCTCAAAATCATCCTTCATGGTTTTTCAAGAAGATTCGAGCCAATTGAACTTGGAATACGTGAAACGGTGGGAGTGCGATAAAACCGATGAAAAACTATCAACCTAGATGTGAGTCGTTTGCACCTAGTTCGATGTGAAACGAAGCCAACCAATAAAACTCATCACTATAAGCAATGACCTATGAGTTATTTTGGTAAAAAAATATAGTTTAGGCCCTCAAAATCATCCTTCATCGTTTTCCAAGAAGATTCGAGCCAATTAGGTTTGGAATACGAGAAACGGTGTTAGTACGATAAAACCGACGAAAAACTATCGGGCTAGGTTTAAGTTGTTTGGACCTAGTTCGATGTGAAATAGGCAACCGACCGAAACTCAAAGCTATAAGCCATGACCTATGAGTTATTTTGGTCAAAGAACGTAGTTTAAGCCTTCAAAATCAGCCTTCACAATTTTTCAAGAAGATGCGGACCAACCGGTTTTGGATTACGTCGAATGGTGTGAGAGTGATAAAAGCTGGAGGAAACTATTGATCTAGTTTTGATTTGTTTGGACCTAGTTCGATGCGAAACGTGCAACGATAAAAATCTTCACTATAAGCCATGACCTATGAGTGATTTTGGTAACAAAATATAGTTTAGGCACTCAAAATCACCCTTAATGGTTTTTCAAGAAGATTCGGGCCAACCGGAGTTGGAATATGTGAAAAGGTGTGAGTGCGATAAAAGCCGACGAAAAACTATCGATCCATGTTTAAGCCGTTTGGACCTAGTTCGATGCGAAATGGGCCAATGACCAAAACTCAAAGCTATAAGCCATGACCTATGAGTTATTTTGATCAAAGAAAGTATTTTAGGCCCTTAAAATCAGCCTTCACGGTTTTTCAAGAAGATTCGGACCGACCGGTTTTTGAAAACGTCGAACGGTATGAGAGCGATAAAAACTAATGAAAAACTATCGACCTAGTTTTGAGTGATTTCAACCAAGTTCAATACAAAATGGGCCAACGATCAAAGATCATCGCTATAAGCATGATCTACGAGTGATTTTGGTAAAAAAAAGTAGTTTAGGCTCTCAAAATCATCCTTCGTGGTTTTTTAAAAAGATACGAGCCAACTGGACTTGGAATACGTGAAACGGTATGAGTGCGATAAAAACTAATGAAAAACTATCGAGCTAGGTTTGAGTCCGTTTGGACATAGTTTGATGCAAAACATGGCAACGATCAAAAGTCCTCCTATAGCCACGACCTATGAGTGATTTTGGCAAAAAATAAAGTTTATGCCCTCAAAATCATCCTTCATGGTTTTTTAAAGAAGATTCGAGCCAACTCGGACTTGGAATACATGAAACGGTGTGAGTGTGATAAAAGCCGATGAAAAATTATTGGGTTAGGTTTGAGCTATTCGGGCCAAGTTCGATGTGAAACGGCCAACGAAAAATCTCATGGCTATAAGCCATGTCCTATGAGTTATTTTGGTCAAAAAATATAGTTTAGGCCCTCAAAATCATCCTTCCCGTTTTTTCGGGAAGATTCGAGCTAACTCGGACTTAAAATACGTGAAACGATGTGAGTGTGATAAAAACGAACAAAAAACTATCGGGCTAGGTTTAAGTCGTTTAGACCTAGTTCGATACGAAACATGCCAACGATCAAAACTCCTCGTTATAGCATGACCTATGAGTGATTTTGGTAAAAAAATATAGTTTAGGCCCTAAAAGTCATCCTTCTTTATTTTTCAAGAAGATTCGAGCCAACTCGGACTTGGAATACGTGAAACGATGTGAGTGCGATAAAAATAGATGAAAAAATGTTGAGCTAGGTTTGAGTCTGTTTGTAGCAAGTTCGATGCGAAATGGGTCGAAGATCAAAACTCATCGCCATAAGCCATGACCTATGAGTGATTTTGGTAAGAAAAAATATATTTTAGGCCTTCAAAATCGGCCTTCATGGTTTTTCAAAAAGATACGGATCAACCGGAATTGGAATACATGAAACGATTGAGTGAAATAAAAACTCGATGAAAAATTATTGGGCTAAGTTTGAGTCTGTTTGCACCTAGTTCGATGCGAAACGGGCTAACAATCAAAACTCATCGCTATCACCAATTACCTATGAGTGATTTTGGTAAAAAAAATGTCGTTTAGGCTCTCAAAATCATCCTTCATGGTTTTTCAAGAAGATTCGAGCCAACTCGGACTTGAAATACTTGAAACGGTGTGACTGCGACAAAAACTAACGAAAAACTCGTCGAGTTAGTTTTGAGTCGTTTGGACCTAGTTAGATGTAAAACGGTCTAACAACCAAAACTCATTGCTATAAGCCATGACCTATGAGTGATTTTGGTAAAAACAATATAGTTTAGGCCCTCAAAATCGACCTTTATGGTTTTTCAAGAAGATACGAGCCAACTGGACTTAGAATCGTGAAACGGTGTGAGTGAAATAAAAATTGATGGGCTAAGTTTGAGCTATTTGCACCTAGTTCGATATGAAACGGGCTAACGATCAAAACTCATCGCTATCACCAATTACTTATGAGTGATTTTGGTAAAAAAATATTGTTTAGGCCCTCAAAATCATCCTTCATGGTTTTTTAAGAAGATTCGAGCCAATTGAACTTGGAATACGTGAAATGGTGGGAGTGCGATAAAATCGATGAAAAACCATCAACCTAGATGTGAGCTATTTGCACCTAGTTCGATGTGAAACGGGCTAACCAAAAAAAATCATCACTATAAGCATTGACCTATAAGTTATTTTGGTCAAAAAAATGTAGTTTAGGCCCTCAAAATCATCCTTCATCGTTTTCCAAGAAGATTCGAGCCAATTAGGTTTGGAATACGAGAAATGGTGTAAGTACGATAAAACCGACGAAAAACTATCGGGCTAGGTTTAAGTTGTTTGGACCTAGTTCGATGCGAAATGGGCCAACGACCAAAACTCAAAGCTATAAGCCATGACCTATGAGTTATTTTGATCAAAGAAAGTAATTTAGGCCCTTAAAATCAGCCTTCACGGTTTTTCAAGAAGATTCGGACCGATCGGTTTTTGAAAACGTCGAACGGTATGAGAGCGATAAAAACTAATGAAAAACTATCAACCTAGTTTTGAGTGATTTCAACCAAGTTCAATACAAAATGGGCCAACGATCAAAACTCATCACTATAAGCATGATCTATGAGTGATTTTGGTAAAAAAAAATATAGTTTAGGCTCTCAAAATCATCCTTCGTGGTTTTTGAAAAAGATACGAGCCAACTGGACTTGGAATACGTGAAACGGTGTGAGTATGATAAAAACTAATAAAAAACTATCGAGCTAGGTTTGAGCTCGTTTGGACATAGTTTGATGCGAAACGGGGCAACGATCAAAAGTCCTCCTATAGCCACGACCTATGAGTGATTTTGGAAAAAAATAAAGTTTATGCCCTCAAAATCATCCTTCATGGTTTTTTAAAGAAGATTCGAGCCAACTGGACTTGGAATACATGAAACAGAGTGTGAGTGTGATAAAAACCGATGAAAAATTATTGGGTTAGGTTTGAGCTATTCGGGCCAAGTTCGATGTGAAACGGGCCAACGAAAAAACTCGTGGCTATAAGCCATGTCCTATGAGTTATTTGGTCAAAAAATATAGTTTAGGCCCTCAAAATCATCCTTGATGGTTTTTCGGGAAGATTCAAGCCAACTCGGACTTAGAATACGTGAAACGGTGTGAGTGCGATAAAAACGAACAAAAAACTATCGGGCTAGGTTTAAGTTGTTTAGACCTAGTTCGATATGAAACGAGCCAACGATCAAAACTCCTCGTTATAGCCAAGACCTATGAGTGATTTTGGTAAAAAAAATATGGTTTAGGCCCTCAAAATCATACTTCTTTATTTTTGAAGAAGATTCGGGCCAACCTGGACTTGGAATACGTGAAACGATGTAAGTGCGATAAAACCGACAAAACATTATCGGGCTATGTTTGAGCTCTTTGGACCAAGTTTGATGTGAAATAGGCCAACAAAAAAACTTATGGCTATAAGCCATGACCTATGAGTTATTTTGGTCAAAAAATATCGTTTAGGCCATCAAAATCATCCTTCGTGGTATTTCAAGAAGATTTGAGCGAACTCGGACTTAGAATACGTGAAACGAGTGTAAGTGCGATAAAAACTAATAAAAAACCGTCGAGCTTGGTTTAAGTCGTTTAGACCTAGTTCGATGCGAAACGAGCTAACGATCAAAACTCTTTGTTATAGCCATGACCTATGAGTGATTTTGGTAAAACAATGCAGTTTAGGCCCTTAAAATCATCCTTCATGGTTTTTCAAGAAGATTCGAGCCAACTCGGACTTGGAATACTTGAAATGGTGTGAGTGCGATAAAAACTAAAAAAACACTATCGGGCTAGGTTTGAGTCTGTTTGGACCTAGTTCGATGTCAAATGGGCCAACGATAGAAACTCATAGCCACAAGCCATGAGTTATGTGTTATTTTGGTCAAAAAAATGTAGTTTAGGCCCTCAAAATCATCCTTTATGGTTTTTCGAGAAGATTTGAGCCAATTGAACTTGGAATACGCAAAACCGTGTGAGTATGATAAAAACTAATGAAAAGCTATCGGGCTAGCTTTCAACTATTTGGACCTAGTTCGATGCGAAATGGCCAACGACCAAAAGTCAAAACTATAAGCCATGACCTATAAGTTATTTTGGTCAAAGAAGGTAGTTTAGGCCTTTAAAATCAGCCTTCATGATTTTTTAAAAAGATGAGGACCAATTGGTTTTGGATTACATCGAATGGTGTGAGAGCGATAAAAACTAAAGAAAAACTATCGACCTAGTTTTTAGTCGTTTGGACCTAGTTCGATGCGAAACGTACCAACGATAAAAATCCTCACTATAAGCAAAGACTTATGAGTGATTTTGGTAACAAAATGTAATTTAAGCCCTCAAAATTAGCCTTCATAGTTTTTCAAGAAGATGCGGACCAACCGGTATTGGAATACGTCGAACGGTGTGAGAGCGATAAAAGCCGATGAAAAACTATCGACCTAGTTTTGAGCCATTTGGACCTAGTTCGATGCGAAATGGGCCAACAATCAAAACTCATCGCTATAAGACTTGACCTATAAGTGATTTTGGTAAAAAAATATAATTTAGGCCCTCAAAATCATCTTTCATGGTTTTTCAAGAAGATTCAAGCCAATTGTTCTTGGAATACGTGAAACGGTGTGACTCGTGATAAAAGCTGTCGGCTAGATTTGAGAACCTGTTTGGACCTAGTTTGATGCGAAACGGGCTAACGAGAAAAACTCATAGCCATAACCTATGACCTAAGAGTTATTTTGGTCAAAAAATATAGTTTCTACCCTCAAAATCAGCCTCCACGATTTGTCAAGAGGATACGAGCCAACTAGTTTTGGAATACGTCGAACGGTATGAAAGCGATAAAAGCCGAAGAAAAATATTGACCTAGTTTTGACTTATTTAGACCTAGTTCATTGTGAAATGTACCAATGATAAAATTCCCATTATAGGCCAAGACCTATGAGTGATTTTGGTAACAAAATATAGTTTAGGCCCCCAAAATTAGCCTTCATGGTTTTTCAAGAAGATGAAGACAAAATGGTATTGGATTACGTCGAATGCCGTGAGAGCGATAAAAACTAATGAAAAACTATCGACCCAGCTTTGAGTGATTTGGACCTAGTTCGATGTGAAACGGGCCAACAAGTCAAAACTCATCGCTATAAGAATTGAGACCCTCAAAATCATCTTTCATGAATTTTCAAGAAGATTCGAGCCAATTGGACATGGAATACGTGAAACGGTGTGTGTGATAAAAATTGATGAAAAACTCGTCGAGCTAGGTTTGAGCTTTTTAGACCTAGTTCGATGCAAAATGGGCTATCGACCAAAACTCATCACTATAGGCCATGAGCTATGAGTTATTTTGATAAAAAATATAGTTTAAGCCCTCAAAATCATCCTACATAGTTTTTCAAGAAGATACGGGCCAACTCGGACTTGAAATACGTGAAATGGTATGAGTGCGATAAAAACTAATGAAAAAGTTATGGGCTAGGTTTGAGCTATTTGGACCTAGTTCGATGTGAAACGAGCCAACGATCAAAACTCATCGTTATAGCCATGACCTATGAGTGATTTTGGTAAAAAAATGTAGTTTAAGCCCTCAAAATCATCCTTCAAGGTTTTTCAAGAAGATTCGGCCAACTGGACTTCGAATACGTGAAATGGTGTGAGTGTGATAAAAACTAACAAAAAAGTATCGAGCTAGGTTTGAGCTCGTTTGGACCTAGTTCGATGCGAAACGGCTAACAACCAAAACTCATAGCTATAAGCAACAACCTATGAGTTATTTTAGTGAAAAAATATTGTTAAGCCCCTCAAAATCATCCTACACAGCTTTTTAAGGAGATACGGGCCAATTGCACTTGGAATACATAAAACAATGTGAGTGCGATAAAAATTGATGAAAAAATATCGGAGTAGGTTTTAGTTGTTTGGACCTTGTTCGAGGCGAAACGGGCCAACGATCAAAACTCCTCATTATAGCCATGACCTATGAGTAATTTTGATAAAAAAAGTATAGTTTAGGCCCTCAAAATCATCTTTCATGGTTTTACAAGAAGATTCGAGCCTACTAGACTTGGAATACGTGAAACGGTGTGAGTGCCATAAAACCGATGAAAAACTATTGGGCTAGGTTTGAGTCGTTTGGACCTAGTTCGATGTGATACGAGCCAATGAAAAAAACTCATAGCTATAAGCCATGACCTATGAGTGATTTTGGTCAAAAAATATAGTTTAGGCCCTCAAAATCATCCTTCATGGTTTTTCAAAAAGATTCAAGCCAAATGGAATTGGAATACGTGAAACGGTGTGAGTGCGATAAAACCGACGAAAACTTATCGGGCTAGGTTTAAGTCGTTTCGTCCTAGTTCAATGCAAAATGGGCTAACGACCAAAACCCAAAGTTGTAAGCCATGACCTATAAGTTATTTTAGTCAAAGAAGGTGATTTAGGCCCTCAAAATCAACCTTCATGGTTTTTCAAAAACTCATAGCTATAAGCCATGACCTAGTTCACCGCGAAACGGGCCAACGATCAAAACTCATCGCTATAAGCCATGACCTATGAGTGATTTTGGTAAAAAAAATGTAGTTTAAGCCCTCAAAATCATCCTTGAAGTTTTTTCAAGAAGATTCGAGTCAACTGGACTTGGAATACACGAAATGGTGTGAGTGCAATAAAATCGAAGAAAACCTATCGGCCTAGGTTTGAGTCGTTCGGCCTAATTCGAAACAAAATAAGCCAACGATCAAAACTCATAGCTATAAGATAGAGCCAATTAGTTTTGGAATATGTCGAACGGTATGAGAACGATAAAAACCGAAGAAAAATGATCAGACCTAGTTTTGAGTCGTTTGCACCTAGTTCGATGAGAAACATGCCAACGATAAAAATACTCGTTATAAGCCATGACCTATGAGTGATTTTGGTAACAAAATTTAGTTTAGGCCCTTAAAATCAGCATTCACTCGTTTTGAAAGAAGATGCGTACTAATTGGTTTTGGAATACGTTGAACGGTGTGAAAGCGATAAAACCGATGAAAAGCTATCAACCCAATTTTGAGCAATTTGGACCTAGTTCGATGCGAAACGGGCCAACGATCAAAACTCATCGCTATAAGTCGTGGCCTATGAGTGATTTTGGTAAAAAGAAATATAGTTTAGGCACTCAAAATCATCTTTCATGGTTTTTCAAGAAGATTCGAGTTAACTGGACTTGGAATATGTGAAACAATGTGAGTGCAATAAAAATTAACAAAAAACTATCGAGCTCGGGTTTGAGTTGTTTGGATCTAATTTGATGCGAAACGGACTCAACGATAAAAGCTCATCGCTATAAGCCATGACCTATGAGTGATTTGGTAAAAAAATATAGTTTAGGGCCTCAAAATCATCTTTCATAGTTTTTCAAGAAGATTAAGGTTAATTGGACTTGGAATACGTGAAATGGTGTGAGTGCGATAAGAAATGACAAAAAATATCGAGCTAGGTTTGAGTCGTTTGGACTTAGTTCGATGCGAAATAGGCTAACGACCAAAACTCATCACTATAAGCCATGACCTATGAGTTATTTTGGTGAAAAAATATAGTTTAAGCTCTCACAATCAACCTTCACGAGCTTTTTAGGAAGATATTGGCCAACCGGACTTGGAATACGTAAAATGATGTGAGTGCGATAAAAACCGATGAAAAACTATCGGGCTAGGTTTGATCCGTTAGGACCTACTTCGATGCAAAATAGGCCAATGATCAAAACTCATCACTATAAGCCATGACCTATGAGTGATTTTGGTGAAAAAATATAGTTTAGGCCCTCAAAATCATCCTTTATGGTTGTTTAAGAAGATTCGGGCCAACTGGACTTGGAATACATAAAATGGTGTGAGTGCGATAAAACCGATGATAAACTCGTTAGGTTAGGTTTGAGTCCGTTTGGACCTAGTTCAATGAGAAATGAGCCAACGACCAAAACTCATAGCTATAAGCCATGACCTATGAGTTATTTTGGTGACAAAATGTTGTTGAGGCCCTAAAAATCATCCTACACAGCTTTTTAGGAAGATACGAGCTAATTGGACTTAGAATACGTGAAATGGTGTGAGTACGATAAAAACCGATAAAAAACTATCAAGCTAAGTTTGAGTCTGTTTGGACTTAGTTTGAGGCCAAACGAGACGACGATAAAAATTCATCGTTATAAGCTATGACTTATAAGTGATTTTGGTAAAAAAAAAAAAAAAAGTTTAGACCCTTAAAATCATCTTTCATGGTTTTTCAAGAAGATTCATGCTAACCGAACTTGGAATACGTGAAACGATGTGAGTGCGATAAAAACCGATGAAAAACTATTGGGCTAGGTTTGAGCCGTTTGGACCTAGTTCGATGTGAAACGGGCCAACGATCAAAACTTATTGCTATAATCTATGACCTATGAGTGATTTTGGTAAAAAAAAATGCAATTTAGGTCCTCAAAATCTCCTTCATGGTTTTTCAAGAAGAGTCGGGCCAATTGGACTTCGAATACATGAAACGATGTGAGTGTGATAAAAACCGACAAAAACTCGTCGAGCTAGGTTTGAGCCGTTTGAACCTAGTTTAATGCATAACGGGCCAACGACCAAAACCGATGGCTATAAGCCATGACCTATGAGTTATTTTGGTCAAAAAATATAGTTTAAGCCCTCAAAATCAGCCTTCATAATTTTTCAAGAAGTTACGGGCCAACTAGACTTGGAATATGTGAAACGGTGTGATTGTGATAAAAATTAACGAAAAACTATCTGGCTAGGTTTGAGTCGTGTGGATTTAGTTCGATGCAAAACAGGCCATGGAGCAAAACCCATCGCTATAAGCCATGACCTATGAGTTATTTTGGTGAAAAAATGTAGTTCAAGCCCTCAAAATCAGCCTTTATAGTTTTTCAAGAAGATACGAGCTAACCGGACTTGGAATACATGAAATGGTGTGAGTACGATTAAAACCGATAAAAAATATCGAGCTAGGTTTAGTCGTTTCGACCTAAATCGATGTGAAACGGGCCAACGACCAAAACTCATAGCAATAAGCTATGACTTATAAGTTATTTTGGTCAAAAAATGTAATTTAAGCCCTCAAAATCAGCCTTCACGGTTTTCAAGAAGATAGAGCAAACTAGTTTTGGAATACATCGAACGGTAGGAGAGTGATAAAAACTAAAGAAAAACTATTAACCTAGTTTTGAGCTATTTGCACCTAGTTCAATGTGGAACGTGCCAACGGTAAAAATCCTTGCTAGAAGCCATGACCTATTAGTGATTTTGGTAACAAAATGTAGTTTAGGCCCTCAAAATCATCCTTCTTAGTTTGTCAAGAAGATTCGGGACAACTAAACTTGGAATACATGAAACAAGTGTGAGTGTGAGAAAAACTATCGATAAATTATCGGGCTAGGTTTAAGCCGTTTAGACCTAGGTCGATCAAAACTCATCGCTATAAGCCATGACCTATGAGTGATTTTGGTAAAAAAATATAGTTTAGGCCCTCAAAATCATCCTTCATGGTTTGTCAAGAAGATTCGGGCCAATTGGACTTAGATACATGAACGGTGTGAGTGCAATAAAAATTAATGAAAAACTATCAAACTAGGTTTGAGTTGATTGGATCTAGTTTGATACAAAATTGGCCAACGACCAAAACTCATAGCTATAACTCATGACTAGTGAGTTATTTTGGTGAAAAAATATTATTGAGGTTCCCAAAATCATCCTACATAGTTTTTCAAGGAGATACGGGCCAACTTGACTTGAAATACGTGAAATGGTACGAGTACGATAAAAACTATTTAAAAACTATCGGGCTAGGTTTGAGTCTGTTTGGACCTAGTTCGAGGCAAAACGGGCCGACAATCAAAATTCATCGCTATAAGCCATGACTTATGAGTGATTTTGGTAAAAAAAATGTAGTTTAAACCCTCAAAATCATCCTTCATGGTTTTCCAAGAAGATTCGAGCCAACTGGACTTGGTATACGTGTAATGGTGTAAGTGCGATAAAACCGACGAAAACTTATCGAGCTAGGTTTGAGCCGTTCGGACCTAGTTTGAAATGAAATGGGCTAACGACCAAGACTCATAGCTATAAGATAGAGCCAACTAGTTTTGGAATACGTCGAACTATATGAGAGCGATAAAAACTAAAGAAAAATGATCGACCTAGTTTTGACTCGTTTGCACCTAGTTTGATGAGAAATGTGCCAACGATAAAAATACTCGTTATAAGGCATGACCTATGAGTGATTTTGATAAAAAAAATTTAGTTTAGGCCCTCAAAATCAGCTTTCACGATTTTTTAAGATGTAGACCAACCGGTTTTGGAATACGTCGAACGGTGTGAGAGCAAAAAACCGATGAAAAACTATTGACCTAATTTTGAGCGATTTATACCTAGTTTGATGGGAAACGGGCCAACGATCAAAACTCATCGCTATAAGCCATGACCTATGAGTAATTTTGGTAAAAAAATATAGTTTAGGCCCTCAAGATCATCTTTCATGGTTTTTCAAGAAGATTCGAGTCAATTGGACTTGGAATACGTGAAATGGTGTGAGTGCAATAAAAATTGATGAAAAACTATCGAGTCGGGTTTGAGTTGTTTGGAACTAATTCGATGTGAAATAGGCCAATGATAAAAACTCATCGCTATAAGCCATGACTTATGAGTGATTTTCGTAAAAAAATATAGTTCGAGCCCTCAAAATCATCCTTCATGGTTTTTCAAGAAGATTAAGGTTAACTAGACTTAGAATATGGGAAACGGTATGAGTGCGATAAAAACTAACCAAAACATATCGGGCTAGGTTTGAGTCATGTTTGGACCTAGTTCGATGCGTAACGGGCTAACAAACAAAACTCATGGCTATAAGCCATGATCTATGAGTTATTTTGCTCAAAAAATGTAGTCTAAGCCCTCAAAATCATCCTTCATAGTTTTTCAAAAAGTTATAGGCCAACTGGACTTTGAATACGTGAAACGAGTGTGAGTGCGATAAAAAGTGATGAAAAATTGTTGGGCTAGGTTTGAGCTATTTGGACCTAATTCGATACAAAATGGGCCAAAGATAAAAAATCATTGTTATAAGCCATGACCTATGAGTTATATTGGTGAAAAAATGAAGTTTAGGACCATAAAATCATCCTACATAATTTTTCAAGAAGATACGAGCCAACTAGACTTGGAATATGTGAAACGATGTGAGTGTAATAAAAACCGATGAAAAACTATCGGGCTAGGTTTAAGTCGTTTGGACCTAGTTCGATGCGAAACGAGCCAACGATCAAAACTCATCGCTATAAGCCATGACCTCCGAGTGGTTTTGGTAAAAAAAATATAGTTTAGGCTCTTAGAATCAACCTTTATGGTTTTTCAAGATGATTCGGGTCAACTAGACTTGGAATGCGTGAAACAGAGTGTGAGTGCGATAAAACCGACAAAAACTATCGGCCTAAGTTTGAGCTTTTTGGACCTAGTTCGATGTGAAACGGGCTAGCGATCAAAACTTATCATTATAAGCCATGACCTATGAGTGATTTTTGTAAAAACAAATATAGTTTATCCCCTTAAAATAATCTTTCATGATTTTTCTAGAAGAGTCGAGCCAAGCGAACTTGGAATATGTGAAACGATGTGAGTGCGATAAAACCGATGAAAAACTATCGAGCTACGTTTGAGCTGTTTGGACCTAGTTAGATGTGAAACGGGCCAACGATCAAAAGTCATCGCTATAAGCTATGACTTACTAGTGATTTTGGTAAAAAAATATAGCTTAGACCCTCCAAATCATTCTTCATGGTTTTTCAAGAAGAGTCCGCCAACTCGGACTTATAATACATGAAACAATACGAGTGCGATAAAAACTAAAAAAAAACTATCGAGCTAGTTTTGATCCGTTAGGTCCTACTTCGATGCAAAACGGGCCAATAATCAAAACTCATCGCTATAAGCCATGACCTATGAGTGATTTTGGTAAAAAAAAATATAGTTTAGACCCTCAAAATCATTCTTCATGGTGTTTCAAGAAGATTCGAGCAAATTGGACTTGGTTACGTAAAACGATGTGAGTACGATAAAACCGATGATAAATTGTTGGGCTAGGTTTGAGTCTGTTTGGACCTAGTTCGATGAGAAATGAGCCAACGATCAAAACTCATCGCTATAAGCCATGACATATGAGTGATTTTGGTAAAAAATATAGTTTAGGCCCTTAAAATCATCCTTCTTAGTTTGTCAAGAAGATTCGGGACAACTAAACTTGGAATACGTGAAACAAGTGTGAGTGTGAGAAAAACTATCGATAAATTATCGGGCTAGGTTTAAGTCGTTTAGACCTAGGTCGATGTGAAGCGAGCCAACGACCAAGCCTCATAGCTATAAGCCATGACTCGTGAGTTATTTTTTATGATAAATGTTGTTGAGGCCTTAAAAATCATCCTACGTAATTTTTGAAGAAGATACGAGCTAACCGGACTTGGAATACATGAAATAGTATGAGTTAACTAAACACCGACTAAAAACTATCGGGCTAGGTTTGAGTCGTTTGGACCTAGTTCGAGGAAAAATCGGTCCGACGATCAAAATTCATCGTTATAAGCCATGACCTATGAGTGATTTTGGTAAAAAAAATGTAGTTTAGGCTCTCAAAATCATCATTCATGGTTTTTCAAGAAGAGTCGGCCAACTGGACTTGGAATACGTGAAACGGGGTGAGTGTGAGAAAAACTAACGATAAATTATTAGGTTAGGTTTGAGTCGTTTGGACCTAGGTCGATGTGAAGCAGGCCAACGACCAAACCTCATAGCTATAAGCTATGACTTATGAGTTATTTTGGTGACAAAATGTTGTCGAGGCCCTAAAAATCATCCTACATAGTTTTTCAAGAAGATATGGGCCAACCGAACTTAGAATATGTGAAATAGTGTGAGTGCGATAAAAACTAACAAAAAAATATTGGGCTAGGTTTGAGTTGTTTGGACCTAGTTCTAGGCGAAACGAGCCGACAATCAAAATTCATCGCTATAAGCCATGACTTATATGTGATTTTGTAAAAAATATAGTTTAGGCCCTCAAAATCATCCTTTATGGTTTTTTAAGAAGATTCGGGCCAACCGGACTTGGAATACGTGAAATGGTATGAGTGCGAAAAAAACAAACGAAAATTGTCGAGCTAGGTTTGAGTCGTTTGGACCTAGTTCGATGCAAAAGTAGCCAACGATCAAAAGTCATCATTATAAGCCGTGACTTATGAGTGATTTTGGTAAAAAAAATATAGTTTAGGCCCTCAAAATCATATATAATGGTTTTTCAAGAAGATTCGAAGCTAACTCGGACTTGGAATACTTCAAACGGTGTGAGTGCGATAAAAATTGACAAAAAATTATTAGGTTAGGTGTGAGTTGTTTCGACTTAGTTCGATACGAAACGGGCCAATGATCAAAACGCATTGCTATAAGCCAAGACCTATGAGTTATTTTGGAGCAAAAATATAGTTTAAGTCTCAAAATCATCCTACACAGCTTTTCTAGAAGATATGGGCCAACTAGACTTGAAATACGTGAAACGATGTGAGTGCAATAAAAACGGACGAAAAACTATTAGGCTAGGTTTAAGCTCGTTTGGACCTAGTTCGATGCGAAATGAGCTAACGATCAAAACTCATCGCTATAAGCGATGACCTTTGAGTGGTTTTGGTAAAAAAAAAATATAGTTTAGGCTCTTAAAATCAACCTTTATGGTTTTTCAAGATGATTCGAGTCAACTAGACTTGGAATATGTGAAACGGTGTGAGTGCGATAAAAGCCGACAAATATTGTCGATCTAGGTTTGAGTTGTTTGGACCTAGTTCGATGCGAAACGGGCCAACGATCAAAATTCAATGTTATAAGCCATGACCTATAAGTGATTTTGGTAAAAAAATATAGTTTAGGCCCTCAAAATCATCTTTAATGATTTTTCAAGAAGATTTGGGCTAACTCGGACTTGGAATACGTCAAACGGTGTGAGTACGATAAAAATTGATGAAAAGCTATTAGGTTAGGTGTGAGTTGTTTGAACTTAGTTCGATGCGAAACGGGCCAACGACCAAAACGCATCGCTATAAGCAATGACCTATGAGTGGTTTTCATAAAAAATATAGTTTAGGCTCTTAAAATCAACCTTTATGGTTTTTCAAGATGATTCGGTCAATCTGGACTTGGAATACGTGAAACAAGTGTGAGTGCGATAAAAACCGAAAAAAATTATCGAGCTAGGTTTGAGTCGTTTGGACCTAGTTTGATGTGAAACAAGCCAACGATCAAAACTCATTGCTATAAGTCATGACCTATGAGTGATTTTGGTAAAAATATATAGTTTAGGCCCTTAAAATCATCCTTCATGGTTTTTCAAAAGATTCGAGCCAACCGAACTTGGAACATGTGAAACAATGTGAGTGCGATAAAAATTGATGAAAAACTATCGAGCTAGGTTTGAGCTATTTGGACCTAGTTTGAAGCGAAACGAGCCAACGACCAAAACTCATAGCTATAACCCATGACCTATGAGTTATTTTGGTGAAAAAATATTATCGAGGTTCCCAAAATCATCCTATATAGTTTTTCAAGGAGATACGGGCCAATTGGACTTGGAATATGTGAAACGGTGTGAGTACGATAAAAACTCGTCAAAAATTTATCGGGCTAGGTTTGAGCTTTTTGGACCTAGTTCGAGGCAAAACGGGCCGACAATCATAATTCATCGTTATAAGCCATCACCTATGAGTGATTTTGGTAAAAAAATATAGTTTAGACCCACAAAATCATCCTTCATGGTTTTTCAAGAGCATTCGGGCCAACTAGACTTGAAATATGTGATACCGTATGAGTGCGATAAAAATTGACGAAAAACTCGTCATACTAGGTTTGAGCTATTTGGACCTAGTTCGAGGCGAAACTAGGTGAACGATCAAAATGCATCGCTACAAGCCATGACCTATGAGTGATTTTGGTAAAAAAATATAGTTTAGGCCCTCAAAATCATCCTTCAAGGTTTTTCGACCGAGCCAACTTGACTTAGTATACGTGAAACAATTTGCGTGCGATAAAAACCGACGATAAACCGTTGGGCTAGGTGTGAGCTATTTAGACCTATGTAGATGCAAAACGGGCCAACGATCAAAACTCAATGCTATAAGCAATGACTTATGAGTTATTTTGGTGACAAAATGTTGTTGAGGCCCCAAAAATTATCCTACATAGTTTTTCAAGAAGATATGGGCTAATTGGACTTGGAACATATGAAATAGTGTGAGTGCGATAAAAACCGACGAAAAACTATCGGGCTAGGTTTGAGCCGTTTGGACCTAGTTCGAGGCGAGAATCGAGCCGACGATCAAAATTCATCTCTATAAACCATGACTTATATGTGATTTTGTAAAAAAAAAATATAGTTTAGCCCCTCAAAATCATCCTTCATGGTTTCTCAAGAAGATTCGAGCCAAGTGGGCTTGGAATACGTGAAACGGTGTGAGTGTGATAAAACCTAATAAAAATTATCGAGCTTGG
Source organism: Dovyalis caffra (assembly GCA_963924115.1). Lineage (NCBI taxonomy): Eukaryota > Viridiplantae > Streptophyta > Magnoliopsida > Malpighiales > Salicaceae > Dovyalis > Dovyalis caffra. Next base: position 51,418 of record CAWUPB010001179.1, on the reverse strand, counting down.
TTTAAGTCTGTTTAGACCTAGTTCGATGCGAAACGGGCCAACGATCAAAAGTCATCTTTATAAGCCATGACCTATTAGTGATTTTCGTAAAAAAAATATAGTTTAGGCCCTCAAAATCATTTTTAATGTTTTTTAAAGAAAATTTGGACCAAATGGACTTGGAATACTTTAAACGATGTGTGTGCGATAAAAATTGACAAAAAACTATCGGGATAGGTTTGAGCTCGTTTGGACCTAGTTCAATGCGAAACGGGCCAACGACCAAACTCATCACTATAAGCCATGATCTATGAGTTATTTTGGTGAAAAAATATAGTTTAAGCCCTCAAAATCATCGTACATAGTTTTTCAAGAAGAGACGAGCCAACTGGACTTGGAATATGTGAAACGATGTGAGTGCGATAAAACCGATGAAAAACTATCGGGCTATGTTTGAGACTGTTTGGACCTAGTTCGATGCGAAACAAGCCAACGATCAAAACTCATTGCTATAAGTCATGACCTATGAGTGATTTCGGTAAAAAAAATATAGTTTATGCCCTTAAAATCATCCTTCATGGTTTTCCAAGAAGATTCGAGCCAACTAGACTTGGAATACGTGAAACGGAATGAGTGCAATAAAAGCCGATGAAAAACTCGTCGAGCTAGGTTTGAGTCCGTTTGGACCTAGTTCGATGTTAAACGAGCCAACGACCAAAACTCATAGTTATAACCCATGACCCATGAATTATTTTGGTGAAAAAATATTATTGAGGTTCCCAAAATCATCCTACTTAGTTTTTTAAGGAGATACGGGCCAATTGGACTTGGAATACGTGAAACGAGTGTGAGTGCAATAAAAACTATCGAAAATTTATCGAGCTACGTTTGAGCTTTTTGGACGTAGTTCGAGGCGAAATAGGTCGACAATCATGATTCATCGCTATAAGCCATTATCTATGAGTGATTTTGGCAAAAAAATATAGTTTAGATCCTCAAAATCAACCTTCATGGTTTTTCAAGAGGATTTGGGCCAAATGGACTAGGAATATATGATACTATATGAGTGATAAAAATTGATCAAAAACTCGTCATACTAGGTTTGAGTCTGTTTGGACCTAGTTCGAGGCGAAACTAGGTGAACGATCAAAATGCATCGCTATAAGCCATGACCTATGATTGATTTTGCTAAAAAATATAGTTTAGGCCCTCAAAATCATCCTTCATGGTTTTTCGATTGAGCCAACTTGACTTGGTAGACATGAAATAATGTGCGTGCGAGAAAAACCGACGATAGACTCGTTAGACTAGGTTTGAGCTATTTGGACCTAGGTAGATGCAAAACGGGCCAAAGATCAAAACTCAAAGCTATAAGCTATGACCTATGAGTTATTTTGGTGACAAAATGTTGTTGAGGCCCTAAAAATCATCTTACATAGTTTTTCAAGAAGATATGGGCCAATCTGGACTAGGAACACATGAAATAGTGTGAGTGTGATAAAAATTGACGAAAACTCGTCGGGCTAGGTTTGAGTCAGTTGGGACCTAGTTCGAGGCGAGAATCGAGTCGACGATCAAAATGCATCGTTATAAGCCATGACTTATATGTGATTTTGTAAAAAAAAATAGTTTAGCCCCTCAAAATCATCCTTCATGGTTTCTCAAGAAGATTCGAGCCAAGTGGGCTTGGAATACGTGAAACGGTGTGAGTGTGATAAAAACCGATAAAAATTATCGGGCTTGGTTTGAGTTGTTTGGACCTAGTTCGATGTGAAACGGGCCAAGGATCAAAAGTCATCTTTATAAGCCATGACCTATTAGTGATTTTGGTAAAAAAAAATATAGTTTAGGCTCTCAAAATCATTTTTAATGTTTTTTAAATAAGATTTGGACCAACTGGACTTGGAATACTTTAAACGATGTGAGTGCGACAAAAATTGACAAAAAACTATTAGGCTAGGTTTGAGCTATTTGGACCTAGGTCAATGCGAAACGGGCCAACGATCAAAACTCATCACTATAAGCCATGATCTATGAGTTATTTTGGTGAAAAAATATAGTTTAAGCCCTCAAAATCATCCTACATAGTTTTTCAAGAAGAGGCGAGCCAACTGGACTTGGAATACGTGAAACGATGTGAGTGCGATAAAAGCCGACGAAAAACTATCGGGCTATGTTTAAGCTCGTTTGGACCTAGTTCGATGCGAAATAAGCCAACGATCAAAACTCATTGCTATAAGTCATGACCTATGATTGATTTCGGTAAAAAAATATAGTTTAGGCCCTTAAAATCATCTTTTATGGTTTTTCAAGAAGATTCGAGCCAATTGGACTTGGAATACATGAAACGGTATGAGTGCGATAAAAACTAATGAAAAACTATCGAGATAGGTTTGAGTCCGTTTGGACCTAGTTGGATGCGAAACGAGTCGACAACCAAAACTCATAGCTATAACCCATGACCTATGAGTTATTTTGGTGAAAAAATATTATTGAGGTTCCAAAAATCATCCTACATAGTTTTTTTAACGAGATACGGGCCAATTGGACTTGGAATACATGAAACGGTGTGAGTGCGGTAAAAGCTGTCAAAAATTTATCGAGCTAGGTTTGAGCTTTTTGGACCTAGTTCGAGGCGAAACGGGTCGACAATCATAATTCATCGCTATAAGCCATTACCTATGAGTGATTTTGGTAAAAAAATATAGCTTAGACCCTCAAAATCAACCTTAATGGTTTTTCAAGAGGATTTGAGCCAACCTGGACTAGGAATATGTGATATCGTATGAGTGTGATAAAAATTTATGAAAAACTCGTCATACTAGGTTTGAGTTGTTTGGACCTAGTTCGAGGCAAAACTAGGTGAACGATCAAAATGCATCGCTATAAGCCATGACCTATGAGTGATTTTGGTAAAAATTCTAGTTTAGGCCCTTAAAATCATCTTTCATGGTTTTTCGATCAAGCCAACTTGACTTAGTATACGTGAAACAATGTGCGTGCGATAAAAGCCGACGACAAACTCGTTGGGCTAGGTTTGAGCTATTTTGACTCGGTCGATGCAAAACGGGCCAACGATCCAAACTCAATGCTATAAGCCATGACCTATGAGTTATTTTGGTGACAAAATGTTGTTGAGGCCCCAAAAATTATCCTACATAGTTTTTCAAGAAGATATAGGCCAATTGGACTTGGAACACATGAAATAGTGTGAGTGCGATAAAAGCCGACGAAAAACTATCGGGCTAGGTTTGAGTCTGTTTGGACCTAGTTCGAGGCGAGAATCGAGTCGACGATCAAAATTCATCACTATAAGCCATGACTTATATGTGATTTTGTAAAAAAAAAAATATAGTTTAGCCCCTCAAAATCATCCTTCATGGTTTCTCAAGAAGATTCGGGCCAAGTGGACTTGGAATACGTGAAACGGTGTGAGTGCGATAAAACCGATAGAAACTGTCGGGCTTGGATTGAGCTATTTGGACCTAGTTTGATGCAAAACGGGCCAACGATCAAAAGTCATCTTTATAAGCCATGACCTATTAGTGATTTTGGTGAAAAAAATATTATTGAGGTTCCCAAAATCATCCTACATAGTTTTTCAATGAGATACGGGCCAATTGGACTTGGAATACGTGAAACGGTTTGAGTGCGATAAAAGCTGTCAAAAATTTATCGAGCTAGGTTTGAGCTTTTTGGACTTAGTTCGAGGCGAAACGAGCCGACAATCATAATTCATCGCTATAAGCTATTACCTATGAGTGATTTTGGTAAAAAAATATAGTTTAGATCCTCAAAATCAACCTTAATGGTTTTTCAAGAGGATTCGGGCCAACTGGAATAAGAATATATGATACTCGTATGAGTGTGATAAAAAATTGATGAAAAACTATCATACTAGGTTTGAGTCGTTTAGACTTAGTTCGAGGCGAAACTAGGTGAACGATCAAAATGCATCGCTATAAGCCATGTCCTATGAGTGATTTGGGTAAAAAAATGTAGTTTAGGCCCTCAAAATCATCATTCATGGTTTTTCGGTCGAGCCAACTTGACTTAGTGTACACGAAACAATGTGCATGCGATAAAAGCCGACGATAAACTATTGGGCTAAGTTTGAGCTATTTGGACTTAGGTCGATGCAAAACGAGCCAACGATCAAAACTCAAAGCTATAAGCCATGACCTATGAGCTATTTTGGTGACAAAATGTTGTTGAGGCCCCAAAAATCATCTTACATAGTTTTTCAAGAAGATATGGCCCAATCTGGACATGGAACACATGAAATAGTGTGAATGCGATAAAAGCTAACGAAAAACTATCGGGCTAGGTTTGAGTCGTTTGAACCTAGTTCGACGCGAGAATTGAGCCGACAATCAAAATTCATCACTATAAGCCATGACTTATATGTGATTTTGTAAAAAAATATAGTTTAGCCCTTCAAAATCATCCTTCATGGTTTCTCAAAAAGATTCGAGCCAAGTGGACTTGGAATACGTGAAACGGTGTGAGTTGGATAAAAATTGATAGAAACTATTGGGCCCGGATTGAGCTATTTAGACCTAGTTCAATGCGAAACGGGTCAACGATCAAAAGTCATCTTTATATGCCATGACCTATTAGTGATTTTGGTGAAAAAATATTATTGAGGTTCCCAAAATTATCCTACATAGTTTTTCAAGGAGATACGGGCCAATTGGACTTGGAATACGTGAAATGATGTGAGTGCGATAAAAGCTGTCGAAAATTTATCGGGCTAGGTTTGAGCTTTTTGGACATAGTTCGAGTCGAAACGACCCGACAATCATAATTCATCGCTATAAGCCATCACCTATGAGTGATTTTGGTAAAAAATATAATTCGGACCCTCAAAATCATCCTTCATGGTTTTTCAAGAGGATTCGGGCTAATTGGACTTGGAATATCCGATGTCTGTATGAGTGCGATAAAAATGGATGAAAAACTCGTCATACTAGGTTTGAAGTTCGTTTAGACCTAGTTCGAGGCGAAACTAGGTGAACGATCATAATGCATCGCTATAAGCCATGACCTATGAGTGATTTTGGTAAAAAAATGTAGTTTAGGCCCTCAAAATCATCCTTCATGGTTTTTCGGTCGAGCCAACTTGACTTGGTATACGTGAAACAATGTGCGTTCGATAAAACCGACGATAAACCGTTATGCTAGGTTTGAGATGTTTGGACCTAGGTCGATGCAAAACAGGCCAACGATCAAAACTCAATGCTATAAGCCATGACCTATGAGTTATTTTAGTGACAAAATGTTGTTGAGGCCCCAAAAATCATCCTACATAGTTTTTTAAGAAGATATAGACCAATTGGACATGGAACACATGAAATAGTGTGAGTGCGATAAAACCGATGAAAAATTATCGGGCTAGGTTTGAGTCATGTTTGGACCTAGTTCGAGGCGAGAATCGAGTCGACGATCAAAATTCATCGTTATAAGCCATGACTTATATGTGATTTTGTAAAAAAATATAGTTCAACCCCTTAGAATCATCCTTCATGGTTTCTCAAGAAGATTCGAGCCAAGTGGACTTGGAATACATGAAACGGTGTGAGTTCGATAAAAACTCATAGAAACTGTTGGGCTTGGTCCGAGTTGTTTAGACCTAGTTCGATACGGAACGACTCAACGATCAAAAGTCATCTTCCTAAGCCATGACCTATTAGTGATTTTGGTAAAAAAAAATGTAGTTTAGGCCCTCAAAATCATTTTTAATGTTTTTTAAAAAAGATTTGGACCAACTCGGACTTGGAATACGTCAAACGATGTGAGTGCGATAAAAATTGATAAAAAATTATCGAGCTAGGTTTGAGTTGTTTGGATCTAGTTCAATGCGAAACGGGCCAACGACCAAAACTCATCACTATAAGCCATGATCTATGAGTTATTTTGGTGAAAAAATGTAGTTTAAGCCTTCAAATCATCGTATATAGTTTTTCAAGAAGAGATGAGCCGACTTGGACTTGGAATACGTGAAACGGTGTGAGTGCGATGAAAACCGATGAAAAACTATCGGGCTAGGTTTAAGTCTGTTTGGACCTAGTTCGATGCGAAACGAGCCAACGATCAAAAGTCATAGCTATAACCCATGACCTATGAGTTATTTTGGTGAAAAAGTATTATTGAGGTTCCCAAAATCATCCTACATAGTTTTTCAAGGAGATACGGGCCAATTGGACTTGGAATACGTGAAACGGTGTGAGTGCGATAAAAGCTGTCGAAAATTTATTGGGCTACGTTTGAGCTTTTTGGACCTAGTTCGAGGTGAAATGGATCGACAATCAAATTCATCGCTATAATCCATCACCTATGAGTGATTTTGGTAAAAACATATAGTTTAGACCCTCAAAATCATCCTTCATGGTTTTTCAAGAGGATTCGAGCCAACTGGACTTGGAATATATGATACTCGTATGAGTGTGATAAAAATTGACGAAAACCTATCATACTAGGTTTGAGCTATTTGGACCTTGTTTGAGGCGAAACTAGGTGAACGATCAAAATGCATCACTATAAGCCATGACCTATGAGTGATTTTGGTAAAAAATGTAGTTTAGGCCCTCAAAATCATCCTTCATGGTTTTTCGATCGAGCCAACTTGACTTGGTATACGTGAAACAATGTGCGTGTGATAAAAGCCGACGATAAACTATTGGGCTAGGTTTGAGCTCGTTTGGACCTAGTTTGATGAAAAACGGGCCAACGATCAAAACTCAAAGCTATAAGCCATGACTTATGAGTTATTTTGGTGACAAAATGTTGTTGAGGCCCTAAAAATTATCCTACATAGTTTTTCAAGAAGATACGGCCAACTCGGACTTGGAACACCCGAAATAGTGTGAGTGCGATAAAAACTAACAAAAAACTATCGAGCTAGGTTTGAGTTCGTTTGGACCTAGTTTGAGGCAAGAATCGAGCCGACGATCAAAATTTATCGCTATAAACTATGAATTATATGTGATTTTGTAAAAAAAATATAGTTTAGCCTCTCAAAATCATCCTTCATGGTTTCTCAAGAAGATTCGGTCCAAGTGGACTAGGAATATGTGAAACGAGTGTGAGTGCGATAAAAGCCGATAGAAACTATCGGGCTTGGTTTGAGTCTGTTTGGACCTAGTTCGATGCGAAACGGGCCGGCGATCAAAAGTCATCTTTATAAGCCATGACCTATTAGTGATTTTGGTAAAAACAAAATGTAGTTTAGGCCCTCAAAATCATTTTTAATGTTTTTTAAAGAAGATTTGGACCAACTGGACTTGGAATACATCAAACGATGTAAGTGCGATAAAAATTGAGAAAAAAATATCGGGCTAGGTTTGAGCTGTTTGGACCTAGTTTAATGCGAAACGGGCCAACGATCAAAACTCATCACTATAAGCCATGATCTATGAGTTATTTTGGTGAAAAAATATAGTTTAAGCCCTCAAAATCATCCTACATAGTTTTTTAAGAAGAGACGGGCCAACTAAACTTGGAATACGTGAAATGATGTGAGTGCAATAAAAGCTGATGAAATAGTGTGAGTATGATAAAAATTGATAAAAAAACTATTGGGCTAGGTTTGAGTCTGTTTGGACCTAGTTCGAGGCGAAACGAGCCGACGATCAAAATTCATTCCTATAAGCTATGACTTATATGTGATTTTGTTAAAACAATATAGTTTGGGCTCTCAAAATCATCCTTTTTGGTTTTTCAAGAAGATTCGGGCCAAATGGACTTGGAATACGTGAAATGGTGTGAGTGCGATAAAAACTAACGAAAAATGTCGGGCTATGTTTGAGCTATTTGGACCTAGTATGATGCGAAACCGACCAACGATCAAAAGTCATCCTTAGAAGCCATGACCCGTGAGTGATTTTGGTCAAAAAATACAGTTTAGGCTCTCAAAATCATCTTTAATAGTTTTTTGAGAAGATTCGGACCAATTGGACTTAGAATACATCAAACGGTGTGAGTGCGATCAAAAGTGACTAAAAACTATCGAGCTAGGTTTGAGTCTGTTTGGACCTAAGTCGATATGAAACGGGCCAACGACCAAAACTCATCGTTATAAGACATGACTTATGAGTTATTTTTGTGAAAAAATGTAGTTTAAGCCCTCAAAATCAACCTTCATAGTTTTCCAAAAGGATATGGGCCAATTGGACTTGGAATACGTGAAACGGTGTGAGTTCGATAAAAGCTGATGAAAAATTATCGAGCTAGGTTTGAGTCGTTTAGACCTAGTTCGAGGCGAAATGGGCCGACGATCAAAATTCATCGCTATAAGCCATGCCCTATGAGTTATTTTTGTGAAAAAAATATAGTTTAAGCCCTTAAAATCGACCTTCATGGATTTTCAAGAACATATAGGCCAACTAGACTTGGAATACGTGAAACGATGTGAGTGATAAAAATTGATGAAAAATTATCGGGCTATGTTTGAGTCTGTTTGGACCTAGTTCGAGGTGAAATGGGCCGACGATCAAAATTCATTGCTATAAGCCATGCCCTATGAGTGATTTTAGTAAAAAAATATACTTTAGGCCTTTAAAATTATTCTTCATGGTTTTTCAAGAAGATTCGGGCCAACTAGAGTTAGAATACGTGAAACGGTATGAGTGCGATAAAAGCCGATGAAAAATTATCGGGCTTGGTTTGAGTCGTTTAGACCTAGTTCAATGCATAACGAGCCAACGACCAAAACTCATGGCTATAAGCCATGACCTATGAGTTATTTTGGTAAAAAAATATAGTTTAAGCCCTTAAAATCAGCCTTCACGGTTTTTCAAGAAGATACGAAGCCAACTAGTTTTGGAATACGTCTAACGGTATGAATGCGATAAAAATGAAGAAAAACTATCGATCTAGTTTTGAGTCGTTTCCACCTAGTTCAATGCGAAACGTGCCAACGATAAAAATCCTCGCTATAAGCCATGACCTATGAGTGATTTTGGTAACAAAATTTAGATTAAGCCCTCAAAATCGGCTTTTACGGTTTTTCAAGAAGATGCGGACCAACCTGGTTTTGGAATACATCAAATGGTGTGAGAGCGATAAAAGCCGATGAAAAACTATCGACCTAGTTTTGAGAGATTTGGACCTAATTCGATGTGAAACGGGCCAACGATTAAAACTCATCGCTATAAGTAATGACATATAAGTGATTTTGGTAAAAAACTATAGTTTAGGTCCTCAAAATCATTCTTCATGGTTTTTCAAGAAGATTTAGGCCAACTGGACTTGGAATACATGTAACGAGTGTGAGTGTTATAAAAATTGATGAAAAACTCGTCGGGCTAGGTTTGTCTTGTTTGGACCTAGTTCGATATAAAATGGGCCAATGACCAAAACTCATCGCTTTAAGCCATGATCTATGAGTTATTTTGGTGAAAAAATATAGTTTAAGGCCTCAAAATCAGCCTTCATAGTTTTTCAAGAAGATACGAGCCAACTGGATTTGGAATACATGAAACGGTGCAAGTGCGATAAAAACCGATGAAAAACTATCGGGCTAGGTTTGAGCTATTTGGACCTAGTTCGATGTGAAATGGGCCAACGACCAAAACTCATAGCTATAACTATGATCTATGAGTTATTTTGGTAAAAAAATATAGTTTAAGCCCTCAAAATCAACCTTCATGGTTTTTCAAGAAGATACGAGCCAACTAGTTTTGGAATACATCGAACGGTATGAGAGCGATAAAACCGAAGAAAAACTATCAACCTAGTTTTGAGTCGTTTGCACCTAGTTCGATGTGAAACGTGCCAACGATAAAAATCCTCACTATAAGCCATGACCTATGAGTGATTTTTGTAACAAGATGTAGTTTAGGCCCTCAAAATTAGCTTTCATGGTTTTTCAAGAAGATGTAGACCAACCGATTTTGGAATACGTCGAACGGTGTGAGAGTGATAAAAACATAATAAAAACTATCGACCTAATTAGGAGCCGTTTGTTCCTAGGTTATGCAAAACGGCCAACGATCAAAACTCATCGCCGTAAGCCATGACCTATGAGTGATTTTTGTAAAAAATTATAGTTTAGGCCCTCAAAATCATCTTTCATGGTTTTTCAAGAAGATTCGAGCCAACCGGACTTGGAATATGTGAAACGATGTGAGTGCGATAAAAATTGATGAAAGAATGTCGAGCTAGGTTTGAGTTGTTTGGACCTAGTTCGATGCGAAACGGGCCAATGACCAAAACTCATCGCTTTAAGCCATGACCTATGAGTGATTTTAATAAAAGAATATAGTTTATCCCTCAAAATCATCCTTCATGGTTTTTCAAGAAGATTGGGGCTAACTAGACTTGGAATACGTGAAACGAGTGTGAGTGCGATAAAAACTAACGAAAAAACTATCGAGCTAGGTTTGAGTTGTTTGTACTTAGTACGATGCGACACGGGCCAACGACTAAAACTCATAGATATAAGCCATGACCTATGAGTTATTTTGGTGAAAAAATATTGTTGAGGCCCTCAAAATCATCTTACATAGTTTTTCAAGGAGATATGAGCCAACTTGGACTTGGAATACTTAAAACGATATGAGTGCGATAAAAGCCGATGAAAAATGTGGGGCTAGGTTTAAGTCTGTTTGGACCTAGTTCGAGGCAAAACGGCCGACGATCAAAATTCATCGCTAGAAGCCATGACCCTATGGGACAGAACCATGCGAAATTAATGCTTGAAATGTATGATTTATGTTAAATATTTTGATTATTAGGTTTATATATTAAAATTTATGCCCATTGTAGTACATACTATTCTAGATGCAATACTCGCTAGACAGATTGAACTTTCAAAATTACCTTATGACTCGTGTGTTGCGTATTCTAACCTAATTTTTGGATATGTTTTACCTTAATATGTATATTTTAACATATAAAAATCATATAATTTAATGGTGTCCAAAAGTGGGAAGTTGCTCTTTGATAAGAGGTCGCCCTATCATGTCGATTGGTACAACCGGATTTAATGTGTAAGTTTGTTACTTGAACTAAACTACTTTAAGGGACTTTGTCAATGGAAATAAACTAGTTTAAGGGTATTATTTAGGTTAATTATCTAGTTAGTACTTAGTTAGGACACATAAGCACCCTAATTAATGAGTTAAAAGCCAACTCACACACCTTGACTAGCCAAATCCACACAAACCCACCACTTGCTACTTTTTGTCACCCCTCACTTAACACTTTGCCATATTACTTTGGGACATTTGTATACCTATTAAGTACAAGTAAATAAAGTGTGTGTATATATATATATATATATCTATAGAAGTGAAGTATATGGCTTCTATTTTTAGTCCAAAACCGTACCTTACAAAACAAGAGAGAAAAGCAATGTGAGAAAGAGTGAAAACACAACAAAAGAGGAAAGGAAGAAAAGGAAAGAAGAAAGGAAAAAAAAAAAGAGGGAGAAAGCCTAAAAAATATTTAGGAATTTAAATTGATGTAATTAGGTTTTATTTACGGTTTTAATTTCCATTTTTATGTGTTTGAGTTATGTATTGGTTGAGTTGTTTGTTGTATTGTTGAGCTTGGTTTGTGTTGGTTGATTTATGATGTGTTGGCTTGATCTACTTGTTAATGTTATGTAGGTAATGAATTGTGATGTTTATAATGCCTATGCATGTCCAAGTACGTGGAAATGAGTTGGATTAGACTTAGACTGAAATTTAATTGGACTAAAATATGGTTAATGTGGGTTGGAATGAATGACTAAATCGGTGTTATTGAGGAGTAGTTTCTATCCAACTTTGGTATTACCTGTTCAAGGACAATAGATTGATTTTTGGGTGATTATTAAAGAATAAAAGTTTTTTATATATGTCTTGACTAACTCCTTGTAAAATATTTTTATTATTAGGTTTATATAGAAAAATTTATGCCCGTTTTAGTACAGATTATGCTGGGTGAACTAATGTGGATAAATTGAATCTTAAACTTCAAAATTATGTTATGAATTGTGTGTTTGATATTTAAAATTAATTTTTTGATATGTTATGAATAAATATGTCTAGTTTCTAATAAAAAAAGGATAGGATTTAATTATGCTCGAAGTTGATACGTTGCCTACTTGATTAGAGGTCGCCTTATAATAAACCACAAATTGGAAAGGAGGGGAAAATGAATTCCTAGGGTTTCACTTAAGAACCCTTTCGGCCTAAGTAAGAAAATGAATAAGATTGGACCCATTTTATGTAATTAAGGGCATAGGACTCAAGTATAATTTATTTAGGTATACATTAGTAAGTTTGGATAAAAAAGTAATCTTTGGCCATTTTAAGGACCTATTTGGCTTAAGCCTTAAACTATGGAGATTTGGATTCCAATCCTTCAATTCCTTAATTAATGGTTTGAGTACACCCTAATAAGTATAAGAGGATGTTTAGATAAGAAAAATTGCTAGATAAAATGAAATTCGACCTAGAACATTTAAAAGCCCAATTCAACCCAAAATACCTCAATTTGGGTTCGGAGAGAAAATGTCACCTTAGTATGTTTTAAATTGGTTTAAAATACTACTAATTACATACGTCAAGTGAACGAAGAATTGTACGATGGGACTTACTAAATTTAACAGGAGGAAAGTGCCTACGTGCAACATAAAGTTTATGACTTGACTAATATGAGTCAACGATAATTGATTTTCCTTGGGGGAAATATGATGAAAGTGATATGGGAATATATCGAAAACCCTATATGGGTTGGATCTCAAGAATGATTTGATAGTTTAGGGTCCGGCACCTATAGGGTGTTGAATAGGGTAAACGTAACTTCACGTGCATCATATGCATTCGGAGATGGATTGAATTGATTGCTAAGGCTATTCGACAATGAATCGATTGTCGAGGTTATTCGGTAGTAAATGATTGTTGAGGTTATTCGATAGTAATCGATTGTTGAGGTTATTCGACAGTAAATGATTGCTAAGGTTATTTGATAATTATCGAGAATAGAAGCAGTACTTACTAATACCCAAGGTACCCTTAACATTTCAAATTGATGAGAATAGTGGGGGTAGGCATAAAAACATTACATAACACATGCATCACCCTACTTACCGAGCTTCGGCTCACCCCGTTTGTTCTTGCATGCCATGACGAGTAAAAGAGATGATAATACCGATAATGATGCTGTCGGATCCTCCAAAAGGGCTCATGTGTGACATAAATACACTAGAATCTATTTTTGTTTGTAATTCGAGGGTACGGTGTCAATAAAGGATTAAATGAACTCTTAAATAGTTTGTAAATATATATTTTTTTATTAGCGATATTTGCTACTGATATGTAATTTTTTTACACTTTCCTTCCGTACTATGTTATTAATTTTTGAGCATGTACATACAAGAGTTAAGTCGAAATTATATTATGTCGGCGTGACGTGCCTCGACTAGTTAACCTTACTTGGGTAATAGAGAGTGGACTAGGACATGAGCATCACACTCTCCCTCCTTCTCTCTCTTCCTTTCTACCTCTCTCTCCCTCTCCTTCTCTCTAAACATCTCTCTTTGTTTCTCACCCTCCTTCTCTTTCCTTCTCTCTACTTCTCTTTCCCTCACTCTACCTCCCTCTATCCCTCCCTCTCCCTCTTTCTCTCCCTTTCCTTCTCTCACTCGCCTCCCTCCCTCCCTCTTCCTCTCACTCTCCCTCTCACTCCCCTTCTCTCTCTACTTCTTCCTCTATCTCACCCTCTATCTCCCCTCCCTCACTCTCCATATCTCCCTTTATTTCTCTATCCCTCTCTTTCCCTTTTTACTTCTCTCTTTATCTCTCTCTATATCTTAATCTCCTACTCTCTTTCCCTCTCCTCCTTTCTATCTTTCTCTCTCCCTCTCATTCCCTCCCTTTCCCTCTCTACCTCTCTCCCTCTTTCTCTCTCTCCTTCTCTCTTTCTCTTCATCCTCCCTCTCCCTCCTACTCTCCATCTCTCTCTCTCTCTCCCTTCCCTCCCTATCTTTCCCTCTCCCTCCCCCTTTCTACCTTTTCTTCTCCCTCTACCCACTCCCTCTCCTCCTTTATGTCTTCCTCCCTTTATCTCTCCCTCCCTCTCTCTCACCTTCCCTCTCACTTCTCTCCCTTTCTCTCTATCTCTTTCACTTCATTTCTCTATATCCCTCTCCTACTCTTTATCTCTCTCCCTCTTTCTCCCAACCTCTCTCTCTCCCTCTCTCTCCCTTTTTCTCCTAATTCTACCTCCCTCTACCTCCCTTCCTCTCTCTCCCCCTCTCTTTCCCACTCCCTATCTCCTTGTCCCTCTTCTCTCTCCCTTTTTTCTCCCTCTACCCCTCCCTCTCTTTATCTATGTCCCCTTCTTTTTATCTCTCGTCCCTTCCTTTTCCTCTTGATCTCTTTCTTTCTCTCTCCCATTCTCTCCCTCTTTCTCCCTCTTTCTTCCTCTCTCTTCCTCTTTCCCTCTCTAAACATCTCTTTCTCGCCTCTCTTCCTCATTCCCTCTCTTTCTCTCTCTCTATCTCTCTCCCTCGCTCTCCCTCCCTTTATCCCTCCCTCTTCCTCTTTCTCTTCCTTTCCCTCTCTCCCTCTCCCTCCTCCCTCTCTATCTCTCTCTATCTCCCTTTATCTTTGTCACCTTTTTCCTCTTTCAATTTCCTTTTATCTCTCCCTCCCTCCCTCTTCCTCTCTCTCACTCCATCTCTCTCTTTCTCTCTCCCTCTCTCTTCATCTCTCCTTTTTATCTCTCCCCTTCCTCTATCCTTCTCTCTTTCTCACTCTCTCTCCACCCACTCTCCATCTCTTCCTTTCTCTTTCTCACTCTCTCTCCTACTCTCTTTTTATTCCCTAACCCTTATTCCAGTCTCTCTCTCCTTCTTTCCCTCTCTCTCTTTCTCTATCTCTATCCTCTATTCCTCTCTCTCCTCTCTTTTCCTCTCCCGCCACTCTCTCTCTCCCCTCTCTTTTTATCTTCCTCACTCTTTCTCTCTCTTTCCCCACTCTCTTCCTCACCCCCTCTCCTTGTCTCTTTCTCCTTCTCTCTCCCTCTCCCTTCTCCCTCTCTCCCTCATTCTCTCTCCATCACTCACTCCCTTCCTACCTCTCTATTTCTCTCCCCTTTTTCTCTCCCCTTTGTCGCTCCCTCTCTCTTTCTAAATATTTCTATCTCCCTCTCTCCCTCCTATTCTCCCTCTTTCACTCTCCCTCCTTCCTCCGTCTCTCTCCCCTTCTCTCGCTATCCTTCTCTCCCTCTCCCTATATCGCTCCCTCTCTTCCTTCTCTCTCCCCTCTCCCTCCCTCTCTCTCCCTTTTCCCCCTCTTTCTCCCTTTTCTTCTCGCTTTATCCATTCCCTCTCCTCCTCTGTGTCCTCCTATATTTATCTCTCTCTCCCTCTCTCTCTCCCTTTTCCACTCCCTCTCCTCATTTATGTCCTCCTCTCTTTATATATCTCTTCCTCTCCCTCTCCCTCTCCTTCTCTCCCATTCTCTTTATATCCCACACTTCCTCTCTTTATCTCCCTATCCTACTTTTTATGCTTTTCCCTCTCTCTCTCCCTTTCGTTCACTCTCTTTCTCTTTCTCTCTTTCTCTCCCCCTCTCCCTTCGTCTCCCTACCTCTCTCTTCCTCTACCTCACTCCCTCTATCTCCCTTACTTTCCTACTCCCTCTCTCCCTCTCCCTCCCTCTCTCTCCCTTTTCTTCTCCCTCTACTTACTCCCTCTCCTTCTCTATGTCCCCCTTCCTTTATCTCTCCCCCTTTCTCTTCCTCTCTATCTCTTTCTTTCTCTCTCCCATTCTCTCCTTCTTTCTATCTCCCTCTCCCTCCCTTTCTCTCTTTTTTTCTCACTCCTTTTCTCCCTCTCTCTAAACATCTCTCTACCTCTCTCCCTTCTTACTTTTCCTTCTCTCTCTCCCTCACTCTCCCTCTTCGTCCCTCCCTCTCCCTCTTTCTCTCCCTTCCCTCCCTCACTCTCCCCTTCTCCTTTCTCCCTCTCTCTCCCCTTAACTCCCTATATCTCTCTCTCCCCCTTCATCTTTCCATTTCTGTCTATCTCTCCCTCCCTCTCTCTTCCTCTCTCCCTCTATGTCTCTTTCTCTCTCTCCCTCTCTCTTCCTCCCTCCCTTTTTATCTCTCACCCTTGCTCTTTTCTTCTCTCTTTCTCACTCTCTCCTTTCTTCTTCTCTATTCCTTACTCTCTTTCTCTTACTCTCTCCTACTTTCTTCCCTAACCCCTCTTCCAATCTCCCCCTCCCTCTCTCTCTTTCTCCTTCTTTCACCCTCTATTCCTCTTTCTCTTCCTTTCCTTTTCTCTCCCTTACTCTTTCTCTCTCTTTCCCCCTCTCTTCCGCACCCTCTCTCCTTGTCTACTTCTCCCTTTCTCTCCCTCTCTCCGTCTCCCCCTCCCTCTCTTTCAATCACTCGTTCCCTCCCTTCCTCTCTATCTATCTCCCATTTCTTCTCTCTCCCCTCGCTCCCCCACTCTCTATCTTCTCTCTCTCCCTCTCACTTTCTAACTCTTCCATCTCCCTTTCTCCTCCCTCTCTCTCCCTTTTTCCCTCTCCCTCCTTTCTCCCTCTCTCCCTCTCACTCCCTCTTTTTTCCTCTCTCACTCCCTCTCTATCTCTTTCCCTCTTCCTCTCTCTCTCTCCCTTTTTTATCTCCCCTCTTTCTCCCTCTCTTTATCCCCCATCTCCCTTCTACTCTCCCTCTCCTCTCTCTCTCCCCCTCTCCCTCCCTCTCTCTTTATTTTTTCTCTCTCTACCACTCCCTCTCCTCCTTTATCTCCCTCCTCCCTCTTCCTCTCCCTCCATCCCTTCCTCTTTTCCTCTCTTTAATTACCTCCCTTGCTCATTATCCCTTTCCCTCTCTCGTCCTTCTCTCTCTTTTTCTTCCACTCTTCCTCTTTCTCCTTCCGTCTCTCTTCCTCTAACTCTCTCCCTCTCTCTTTCTCTCCTTCTTTTTCCCACTCCCTCTCTACATCTCCCTTCCTCTTTCACCCTTTTCTGCTCCCCGTACCCACTCCCTCCCCTCCTCTATGTCCCCTCTCTTTATCTCTCTCTCCCTTCCTCTTCCTCTCCATCTCTTTCTTTCTCTCTCCAACTCTCTCCCTCTTTATCTCTCCCTCTCTCTCACCCTCTCTCCCTCCTTCTCTCTCCCTTTTTCTTCCTCTCTCACCCTCTCCATCTTTTTAAACATCTCTCTATATCTCTCTCCCTCCTTCCCTCTCCTTTTCTCTCTCACTCCATTGCTCCCCTTCGTCCGCCTCCCTCCCTCCCTCTCCTTCTCTCTCACTCCATCGCTCCTCTTCGTCCGCCTTCCTCCCTCCCTCTCCTTCTCTCTCTCTCTATCTCTCTCCCTCGCTCTTCCTCCCACCTCCCTCCTTCTATCCCTCTCCCTCTTTCTCTCCCCTTCCCTCTCTTACTACCTTTCTCCCTCACTCTCCCCTTCTCCCTCTCTTCCTTTCTCCCTCTCTCTCTCCTTCCCTCCTTCTCTCCCTTTCCCTCTCCTTCTCTCCCTCACTCTCTCTCCCCATCTCCCTTATCTCTCTCTCACTTCCTTTTTCCATTTCCTTCGTCTCTTCCTCCCTGTCTCTTTCTCTCTCCCCCTCCATCTCTCTCTTTCTCTATCCCTCTCCATATCTTTCTTTCTCTCTCCTTCTCTCTTCCTCTCTCCTTTTATATCTCTCCCCTAGATCTCTCCTTCTCTCTTTCTTACTTGCACTCTCCCCTCTCTCACTCTCTTCCTCTCTCTTCCTCACTCTCTCCCTCCCTCCCTCCCTCCCTCCGCCTCTTTCTCTCCCCTTCCCTCTCTCACTACGTCCCTCCCTCACTCTCCCCCTTTTCCCTCTCTATAACTCTTGTGAAAACTTCTTAACCTTATAAAATAATATCCTAAAGTATCCATAAATAGATATATTGGATGTGGGTGTAATTTATGTGATATTTTCTTTTATATTTTATAGTATCAAAATGCCTAATATTCATGAGAGTGTTTATAAGAATAAACATTTGGGTATTTAGTTAGCTATTATTTGTTTTCCAAAAACATATATATAAATATGCCATGCAAGTGAAAGAATCACTTAAAAATGGTGGAAATGCCAAATTCTTGGAACCAAACTACCTTAGAATTTTTGTTAATTTAGTTACCCTAAGTTATCCCTTTTTAGTTACTAATTGGACACCTAATCTTCCACCATGTTCTAATTAATGACACCTCACCATTTTGAAAGTCAAACACATCACCTTGCTTCCATTTTTCTCTCTCACTTTACACCTTGTAACCATAAGATTTAGACACATGTTATACTAATTATTGAGAAGAAAAAGGAGGAGTATATAAGTATAAGAGAGAGTAAAAACTTAGTCATTTTTTTAGGCAAAACCGTAGCTTACCAAAGAAAGAAAAAGAAAAGGAATTGAGAGGTAAGAAAACAAAAAAGAGAGAAAAAGAAATAAAGAAGAAAGAAAAAAGGGAAAAGCTAGGAAATCTTAAGGAAAGCTTAAATCAATGTAATTAGGTTTTATTTTATGCCTTAAAAGTTGGTTTTTATGTTTTTAATTGATGTGGTTCACTTGTGTTATTGGTTATCTTGTTGTGAATTACTTATGTTAGTTTGATGTATGGATGTTTGATATGGATTTATTTGTTGGACTTGTGTAAGAGATGATCTATTAAAGCTTTTAAAGCTTTGTATATGCTCAAATATGTGTTGATGGGTTTGGTAGAAACAAAAGGACTTGGACCGAAATTTGCTTGTTTTAAACCATGATTGAGATGGACTTGAAAGGATGAGTTTCTTAGGAAAACCCATTCAGCCTACATGTCAAAAAGAGGAAAGATTGGACCTTTTTACATAATTAAGACTCTAGGACTGAATTGTAACCTAAATAAGTAAATCAGGATGCAACAAAACCCCAGTATAATAAAAGAAATGGTCTTGCCACTTTTTGGAACCCATTCGGCCTAAAACAAAAAATTTGAGATTTGAGTTCCAATCATCCCGCTTGATAATTAATGGTTCAAATGCACCTAAATAAGTATAAATTGAAGTATAGAAAAGTTAAATTCCAAGAAAAATGAAAATTTTGACTTAGACTAGGAAACATTCGACCTAAATCCTAATTTTTAGAAATTGAGTTCCAATCCGACAACCCCATAATTAATGGTCCAATTACACTTGAATAAGTATAAAATGAAGTGTTGGAAGGTAAGACTTCAAGAAAAATCCAAATCGGGACCTAGACCTATTAGAATCTAAATTCAGCTAGTAAGACCAAATTCGAGGTTAGGAATGAAATTCCACGATAAATACGCTTAAGCACGTTTCTAGAATAAAATATAGAAATTGAATAACCCAAATGGGTAGGTCTTGTATTCTTTGCATGATTACTATAAAAAATATATAAAATCCCAAACGTGGATTGGATTCTGAATGTGATACGAAAATGAAGGGTTTGGTACCCATGATTGGTGGAATATGGTAAATGAAACATCATGTGCATCATATGCATTGGGGGTGGATTAAATTGAGAAAAAAATTGAGTCGAGAAATGATGAGATTTGGTAACCGAATTAGATTGAAATTGGATAGGTTTGGTAACCTAACTAGATTAAATAGGTATTAGCAATGAAGCCGTGTGTGTGCTCTATTAATTGAATACACCCTTAAGCGATGGATAATTTCGCTAGTCGTGTGCTACAATGATGGATAATTCCGTTGCTAGCAGGAGATAATTCGATAATCACCGAAAGATGGGAATAAATTAGACTTGCTAATACTTAGGGTACTCAAATTAAAATTGATGGGGGAATGTAAAGTCATAGGCAAACACTAAATATCATGTGCATCACCTTACTTACCGAGCTTCGGCTCACCCTATTATTATTTCATGCTATGACAGGTAAAAGTGATCGTAGTGCCGATAAAGAAGCCATCGATTCCTCCTAGAAAATGGCTCATGAGTGACACAAAAAATATAGAAATCTCTTTTGATTGTAACATAGGGTACGATGTCTAGCAAAGTTTAAATAATACCTTAGATATTTTATGACTTCGTAACGAGTATTCATTGAAGTTGTGTAAATTTTATTGTACATCCTTCTATACTTAATATGTTATTATTTATTAGCCATGTATTATGGAAGTAAATTCGAGACTTTAAGCTCCAAACGATAACGCACCTAGCAACACCTTTTAGGTAATTGATAAGTGGAGCTGGGGGCACTATAGAGGTGGTATCGGATCTTTGGTTTAGTAAATTAAGTTGAAACCTAAGTGTCACATGAGCCTAAGGACCGATGCACTTCTCGATAAGTAAAATCTCCTTCTTGGCTTCTAATAAATATGTGAGTTTAATGTATGTTTTATGTCATATATAGCCATTTCTTAGAAATATTATTAATGGTAAGTATTGACATTGTAGATGTTGTGCCTATTCCGTATCCTCTACGTCGCTAGTACACATCAATAGCGGGCCACCCTAGTTGCATACTAGGCTAAGCTAAATAGCCTTACTATGGCCTCGGACTAGGATACGATGGCACATGTTATCCGAGTACATGACTCGATTCAGCGAATAATATTCACCGATGCCTCTTTTGACCGCATTGCAATGTGGAATTTCTAAGGCTAACCATGTGCCGGACTCTTTTATCGAGAGATTAGTAGTTATTAGACAATGTCTAAGAGAGTGAGATAGATCACTATTCGTATCAAAACATGATTCGAGCCTTCCTACCGACACAGAGTTAGGCGGACCCTTACTAGGTTAGTGTAAAACTAAGGTCTACCTTTGCACCTAGCTTGTGAGATTGCACATACCACGTCGATTAATGCTATCGATCGGTGGAGAGTAGAGTATTCCTTTCCATGACACATTCGATATGTCTTGACATAGTAGATATGTTATTAGGAAATGTGTTGTTTGGTAAAGTACCTTCCGTGTGCCTTTTGATATAAATAAGCATGCCTTTTGGGTGTAAATATGGCATGTACATCTTTAGATATAACTATGTTTGTTAATGTGACTACTAAACGTTGATGGAATGCTATATGTACATGAATGTTTCCTATGATACGTCACATGTGATAAGGAAAGAATTTCAATATCAAAACTAATCCGAACGTAACGTAACATGTACAAAGACAAATCATGCCACAAAAGAATCCGATACAAGTAAGAGGAGAAAGAACCACCAACGATGATAATAGAAATCAATAAGAAGATTTAAACCGTATGATGAAAATTATACAATAGCAACAACAAGTAATGCAACAATAACAATAAGTCATGCGGAGCAAATGAGAAGCTCTTGGCTATGCAGCAATAGCCTCTCGCCTCTGCCTCGAGCATAGGAATGATGTAGTAGAGAGGTTTCACAAAATGAATCCCTAGGAGTTTGCTAGGAGTGCTAATCCAATGATAGCCGAGGAATGGATTAAATCTTTGGAAGTAATATTTGAGTACCTATAGTTTACCAATAATGAGCGGGTGTAGTGTCCTATCTTTATGCCGACCAAGGATGCTTGTACATGGTAGGAAGGTGCACGATTAACGGTAGAAGTGCCTACTTTAACATGGGAAGAATTTAATGAGATCTTTTACAATAAGTACTTTACCACGGATGTGAGGGCTAGGAAAATTCAAGAATTTCTAGAATTGAAACAGGATGGTATGTCCGTGGGTGAGTATGTGCGAAGTTCGAACAGGGGTATAGATTTGTCCCATTCATTACAGGGGATAAAATTTTGAAAAAGAATCGATTCCTAGCCGGGTTAAACTCGAGAGTCTAGAGTATGGTATAAATGTCGACCGCCCATACCTTTCCGAAATGGTAGATAAGGTAATGTTAGCGGATCGGGAAGAGATCGCAAATGAGGTACGACAGAAGAGGCAAGCATTTAAATTCGGACCTCTTCATCCGAACTAGTGAGGCGAGTCCCACCCAAGAAGTTTAATCGAAGTGGTGGTGCAGGAAATACAAGAGTCGCTAGACCAGTACCATACATTTCTAGACTATTATCAAGTAATCAACCGGGATCGATGATGAGTAATCAACCTCGATGCAATAAGTGTGGGAGGTTCCATACCGGGGAGTGTTGACTTGATGTAAGGACTTGCTATGTATGTCACAAGCCGGGGCACGTATTTTATAATCGCCCTCGGGTGTAAAAACTAGGACCAAGAAGGGTATCTCGTCGGGTTTATACAATGATGTAAGAGGAGGCTAATCGGAGAGACATGGCAATGATTTATCGTAATGTCTCAATTATCGACTTGATTACTTATGTTTTGATGGATTATGATGCTACACATTCATTCATATAAAAAACATTAGTAAAAAGCCTAGGTCCCAAACTTGAAACATTAGTCGTAGGATATCTTATAGCTATCCCTTCCGAAGAATTTATAGAGTCGACGGACATAGTTAAAAAGTGTTTCATGCGGATTGAGGATAGAAGTTTAGACGCTTATCCGATAGTTTTGGATCTCTAAGATTTTGATTTGATCTTGGGTATGGATTGGCCGACAACGCATGGTGCCATTATAGACTACCGAGGTAGAAGGATAATTTTTGAAGTACTTGGGAATCGGCAGTTAGAATTTAAGGTTGACTCAAAGTTTTGAGTCGTATCGATCATCCGAGCTTCAAAGGCTCGAGAGATGCTAGAAAAAAGAATGTATAGGACATCTAGTGCACGTGGTGGATAGCTAAGTAGAATGAAAGTCAAAACCAAAAAATATAGAGGTAGTGCGAGAGTGCCTAGATGTATTCCTAGATAA
The DNA here is from genome assembly GCA_963924115.1 of Dovyalis caffra. Classification (NCBI taxonomy): domain Eukaryota; kingdom Viridiplantae; phylum Streptophyta; class Magnoliopsida; order Malpighiales; family Salicaceae; genus Dovyalis; species Dovyalis caffra. The sequence goes on along the minus strand of CAWUPB010001179.1, from coordinate 28,682 downwards.
CTTTAACTAAATTATCATTGGAAAGGGAGATAAAATTTAAGATTGATCTAGAACTAGGCATGACTTTGATTTCTAAGACTCTCTACATAATGACCCCAACTCGAGTTAAAAGAATTGAAATTATAGTTACAAGACTTACTCGGATAAGGGATTCATATGTCCTAGTTCCTTACCTTAGGGAGCTCCAGTATTGTTTGTAAAGAAGAAGGATGGTAGTCTAAGGCTATATATTAACTATTGGGAGTTAAATTAGGTGATAGTAAAAAATAAGTATCCGCTACCCTGGATTGATGATTTATTTGATCAATTACAAGGCGTGAAAATATTCTCCAAAATAGATTCGTAATCGGGGTATCACCAGTGAGGGTGAGGTCGAAAGATGTAAAGAAAAAGACATTCGAACAAGATACAACCACTATGAGTTCCTAGTAATGCCGTTTGGGTTGACTAATGCCACAATTGCTTTTATGGACATGATGAATCGAGTCTTTAGGAAGTTATTAGATAAATTTATCATCATGTTTATGGATGACATCATAGTTTATTTTAGAAGTAAAAAGGAGCATAAGAGGCATTTAAGAGCTATTTTACAATTGCTAAGGGAATAACAATCGTACGTAAAATTCAAGAAGTGTCGAGTTTTGGCTAGAAGGCTAGAACAAGTAGCTTTTCTTGGCCACATAGTAATGAAGGAAGGCATAATCGTAGATCCAAAGAAGATAGAGGCTATTCAAAACTAGCCTCGCCTTGAATAACGTGTCAAAGGTATGAAGTTTCTTAGGCTCGGTCGGTTATTATCGAAGATTTGTTGAGGGCTTCTCTAAGATAGCCATGCCTCTTACTAATTTGATGAGCAAGAATGTCAAGTTTAAGTGGATGGATGCTTACAAGGAGAGCTTCCTAGAATTAAAACGAAGGTTAGTCACGGCCCCAATACTAACCATCTATCTAAAGCCAAAAACTTTCTGGTATATAGTGACATCTCTAGAAACGGACTAGGAGCGATGTTAATGTTGAATGGAAGAGTAATAGCCTATGTGTCATGACAACTAAAGGAATACGAATAGAACTATCCAACGCATGATCCGGAATTAGCGACGGTAGTCTTTGCCTTGAAAATTTAGAGATATTATTTATATGGAGCAAAATTGAGATATACATAGAACATAAGAGTTTATAGTATATTTTCACGTAGAATGAGCTAAACACGAGGCAAAGGAGATGGTTAGAGTTGGTGAAAGACTATGATTACATAATTAACTACCACCCGGGAAAGGCCAATGTCATTGTTAATGCTTTAAGTAGAAAATCGATAGCAACGATGCAAGTAATCCAATTGTCGATAGTGATTGTAAGGGATTTACAGAAGCTGGAATTAGAGGTAATCCCTATAGGCCAAGGGAGCATCATGTCGGCTTTGTTAGTCCAGTCGACCTCGCAAGAAATAATTCAAGCGGGGCAACAAACAGACGACAGGTTGAAGGAATGAAAGAAAAGTGTAGAGGTCGGTAAGGAGTCTAACCTTCTTATTGATGACAAGGGAGTGGCCAAATTTAGAGAAAGATTGTGTGTTCTTTCGATAGTAGAATTGAAGGAAAAAATATTGAGAGAGGCATACGTATCCCCATAATTGATACATCCAAAGAATACTAAAATTTATCATGATTTGAAATAATGCTATTGGTGATTGGGAATGAAGAAAGACGTGATGAGCTATGTGACGAGGTATCGGACACATCAACAAGTGAAGATGGAGCATCAAAGACTCGCGAAAGTGTTAAAACCATTGGCAATTCTAGAATGGAAATGAGAGCATATCACTATGGATTTTGTCATGGGGTAACCAAGATCAAAAAATAGGGTCGCATGCCATTTGGGTGATTGTGGATAGGTTGACTAAATTAGCACATTTCCTTCCAATTAAGACTAATTATAGCCCGAGCCGGTATTCTTAGTTGTATATTGATGAAATTGTGAGGCTATATGGGGCCTAAGTCTCAATCGTGTTAGATCGAGATCCTAGATTCACCTCGATGTTCTAGAAGAGTTTACATAGGGCCATGGGGACAAGGCTAAACTTTAACATAGCTTACCATTCATAGGCCGATGGACAATTCGAACAGGTCATTCGGATTCTCAAAGACATTTGTGAGCACGAGTTCTAGATTGGTTCGAGAACTGGGAGAAATATTTACGATTAGTCGATTTTGCATTTAACAACGAGCTATCAATTATTAATTGGGATGGCTCCTTATAAATTTTTGCATGGACGACGGTGCGGATCTCCAATACACTCGGGATGAAGTAGGGGAAAGAAAGTTATTGGGCCCGAATTGGTGCAACAAACAACCGAGGTGGTGGATAAGATTCACTAACGAATGAAGATGGCCCAAAGTAGATAGAAAAGCTACGCCGACAAGAGGAGAAAGGATCCGGAGTTTGTGGTTGGTGATTATGTTTTCTTAAGGGTTTCATCGATGAGAGGTTGTGGTTAGTGACTATGTTTTCTTAAGGGTTTCACCGATGAAAGGTGTACTACGATTTGGGAAGAAAGGAAAATTGAGTTTGCGATATATATTAGACTATTTGAGATACTTGATCGAATAGGCGATAAGGCATATTGACTAATGCTACCACCATCCTTTTTAGGAGTACATAATGTGTTTCATATGTCCATGTTATGAAAATGTATTAGAGAACCTAGCCGGATTCTAGAGATAGCACCACCGAACCCGACCATGGACTTAACATATGAGGAAAGACCAATTCGGATTCTAGATAGGCAAGTCAAACAATTAAGGAATAAAGAAATTGTCTAAGTTAAATTTTTATGGGAGAATCACAATCTCGAAGAAATGACACGGGAATGGGAGGAAAAAATTAAAAGATAAATACCTAGAGCTATTCGAGTAAGCCAATTTCAAGGATAAAATTTCTTTTAAGGAGGGGAGAAATGTAACTCGTTGTGAAAAATTCTTAACCTTCTAAAATAATATCCTGGAATATCCATAAATAAAGGATGTGAGTGTAATTTTATGACATTTTCTTTTATATTTTGTGATATTAAAATACGTATTATTCATGGGAGTGTTTATGGGAATAAACATTTGGGTATTTAGTTAGCTATTATTTATTTTCCTGTAACATATATCTAAATATGCCATGCAAGTGAAAGAATCACTTAAAAATGGCGAAAATACAGAATTCTTGGAACCAAACTACCTTAAAAATTTAGTTAGTTTAGTCACCCTTAGTTATCCCTTTTTAGTTACTAATTGGACACCTAATCTTCCACCGAGTTCTAATTACCGACACCTCACCATTTTGAAAGTCAAACACGCCACCTTGCTTCCATTTTTCTCTCTCACATTACACCTTGTAACCATAAGATTTAGACACATGTTATACTAATTAATGAGAAGAAAAAGGAGGAATATATAAGTATAAGAGAGAGTAAAAAATTAGTCATTTTTTTAGCTAAAACCGTAGCTTACCAAAGAAAAAAAAATGGAATTGAGAAGGAAGAAAACGAAAAAGAGAGAAAAAGGAAGAAAGAAGAAAGGAAAAAGGGAAATGCTAGGAAATCTTTAGGAAATCTTAAATCAATGTAAGTAGGTTTTATTTTATGTCCTAAAAGTTGGTTTTTATGTTTTTAATTGATGTGGTTCACTTGTGTTATTGGTTATGTTGTTATGAATTGCTTGTGTTGGTTTGATGTGTGGATGTTTGATGTGGATTTATTTGTTGGACTTGTGTAAGTGATGATTTGTTGAAGCTTTTAAAGCTTTGTATATGTTCAAATATGTGTTGATGGGTTTGGTAGAAACAAAAGGATTTGGATCAAAATTTGCTTGGTTTAAACCATGATTGAGATGGACTTGAAAGGATGAGTTTCTTAGGGAAACCCATTTGGCCTACATGTCAAAAAGAGGAAAGATTAGACCTTTTTATATAATTAATACTCTAGGATTGAATTGTAACCTAAATAAGTAAATTAGGATGCAACAAAACCCCATTATAATAAAAGAAATGGTCTTGCCACTTTTTGGAACCCATTTGGCCTAAACCCAAAAATTTGGGATTTGAGTTCCAGTCATCACACTTGATAATTAATGGTTTAAAGCACCTAAATAAGTATAAATTGAAGTATAGAAATTTAGATTCCAAGAAAAATAAAAATTTTGGCTTAGACTAGGAAACATTCGACCTAAACCCTAATTTTTAGAAATTGAGTTCCAATCGCCAACTCCATAATTAATGATCGAATTACACTTGAATAAGTATTAAATCAAGTGTTGGAAGGTAAGACTTCAAGAAAAATTGAAATTAGGACCTAAACCTATTAGAAGCTAAATTTGGCTAGTAAGGCTAAATTTTAGGTTAGGAATGAAATTCCATGTTATATGTGCTCAAATGCATTCCTAGACTATAATATAGAAATTGAATAACCTAAATGGGTGGGTCTTGTAGTCTTTGTATGATTACTGTGAAAAATATATGAAATCCCAAGAGCGGATTGGATTCCGAATGTGATATGAAAATGAAGGGTTTGGTACCCATGATTGGTGGACTATGATAAATGAAACATCATGTGCTTCATATACATTGGGGGTGGATTGACTTACGAAAATAATTGAGTCAAGAAATGATGAGGTTTGGCAACCGAATTGGATTGAAATTGGATAGGTTTGGTAACCTAACTAGATTAAATGGGTATTAGCAATGAAACTATGTGTGTGCTCTATTAATTGAATACACCATTAAGCGATGGATAATTTTTCTAATCATGTTCTACAACAATGGATAATTTTGTTGCTAGCGAGTAGGTGATTTGGTAATCAATGAGAGATGGGAATAGAGCGAGACTTGCTAATACCTAAGGTACTCGAATTAAAATTGATGGGAGAAGGTAGAGTCATAGGAAAACACTGCATATCACATGCATCACCCTACTTGCTAAGCTTCGACATACCACTGTTGTTATTTCATGCTATGATAGGTAAAAGTGATGGTAATGTTGATAAAGAAGTCGATGGTTCCTCCTAGAAAAAGGCTCATGTGTAACATGAAAAACATAGAAATCTCTTTTGATTGTAACATAGTGTACGGTGTCTAGCAAAGTGTAAATAATACCTTAGATGTTTTGTGACTTCGTAACGAGTATTCATTGAAGTTGTGTAAATTTTATTGTGCATCTTTCTATACTTAATATGTTATTATTTATTAGCCATGTGTTATGGGAGTAAATTTGAAACTTTTATCTCTAAACTCGTAATGTACCTAGTCACGCCTTTTAGGTAATTGGTAAAGGAGATGGGGGCGTTACACTCTCTCCCTCTCTCCCTATCTCTTTCCCCCTCTCTCTCCTTCTATCCCTCTCCCTCCCTCCCTTACTCTATTTCCCCATCTCCCCTATCTCTCTCTCTCTCCCTCCCTTACTCTCTTTCCCAATCTCCCTCTATCTCTCTCTCCCTTTCTTTTTCCATTTTCTTCTATCTTTCCCTCCCTCTCTCTTCCATTCTCCCCCTTTATCTCTCTCTTTCTTCCCCCTCTCATCCTTTTCCCCTTTTTATCTCTCCCTTAGCTCTCTCCTTCTCTCTTTCTCAATCTCTCTCCCTCCTCTCTCCCTATCTTCCTTTCGATTCCTCACTCTCTCTCATACTCTCTCCCTCTTTCTTCCCTAACCCTTCTTCTAGTCTCCCTCTCCCTCTCCCTCTCTCTTTCTCCTTCTCTCACCCTCTATTCCTCTCTCTCTCTTTCGTTCTCTCCCTCTCCCTCACTCTCTCACTCCCTCTTCTTTTCTCTCCCTCACTCTTTCTCGCTTTTCCCCCACTCTCTTCCTCACCCCCTTTCCTTGTTTTCTTCTCCCTCTCTTTCCTTATCTCCCTCCCTCTCTCTTTCTAACTCTTTCCATCTCCCTCTATCCCTCCTCACTCGCTCTCCCTCCCTCTCCTTTCCTCTCCCTCTCTCTTTCACCTTCTATCCCTCTCTCTTTCCCTCTTTTTGTCTTTCGTACCCTTTCTCTTTCTTTCTCCCACTCCTTCTCTTGGCCTCTCTATATCTCTCTCTCCCTCTCCCCCTCTCTCTCCATCACTCGATCCCTCCTTTCTCTCTATCTCTCTCTCCTTTTTTCTCTCTTCCCCTCCCTCCCTCCCTCCCTTTATCTTCTCTCTCTCTCTCTTTCTAACTCTTTCCATCTCCCTCTCTCCCCTCTCCCTCTCCCTCCCCCTCCCTCTATCTTTCACCCTCTATCTCTCTCTCCTTTCCTTTCCTCTCTCTTTTCCTCTTTTTGTCTTTTGTACCCTTTCCCTTTCTTTCTCCCACTCCTTCACTCTCTCACCCTCTCTATATCTCTCTCTCCCTCTTTACCTTCCTCCCTCTTATCCTTTCTCCTTTCCCTCACATCCTTTCTCCTTTCCCTCTTTCTCTTTCCCCAACTCTTCTTCTATTACACTCTCTCTCACACTCGCCTCTCTCCATCTCTCTCCCCCTTCTCCCCCTTCCTCTCTCACTCCACGTCTCACTCCCTCCCTCCTTCTCCCTCTTTCCCATCCTCTCTAGCTCTCCCTCCCACTCCATCTCTCTTTTCCTCCCTTCCTCCTTTTTCCTCTATCTCTCCCTCTCTCCCCTTCCCTCTATCTCACCCTTTCTCCCCCTTCCTCACTTTCCTTATCTCCCTCTCTTTCTCTCTCTCCCACTCTCTTTCTACTTCTCTCTTTACCTCTTCATATCTTAATCTCTTACTCTCTTTCCCTCTCCTCCTTTCTCCATCCCGCTCCCTCTCTTGCTCCCTCTTCTTCTATCTCTACCCCTCTTTATCTCCCTTTTTTCTCCCTCTCTTTATCCCTCCTCTCCCTCCTACTCTCCTTCTTCCTTTTTCTTCTCCCTCCACCCATTCCCTCTCCTCCTCTATGTCCCTTTCCCTTTATTTTTCTCTCCCTTCCTCTTTCTCTCTATCTCTTTCTTTCTCTCTCCCTCTCCCTCACCCTCTCTTGCTCCTTCTCATTCTCCCCCTTCTCCCTCTCTCCCTCTCTCGCTTTCTCTTTCCCTCTATCTCTCCCTCTCTCCCTCTCCCTCTTCCTCTCTTCCTTTCTCTCCCCATCTCCCTCATATCGCTCTTTCCCTTGCTCTTTTCATTTCCTTCTATCTCTCTCTCTCCTCCTTTATCTCTCTATCTCTCCCTCTCTCTTTATCTCTCCTTGATTATCTCTCCCTCTTGCTTTCTCCTCCTCTCTTTCTCCCTCACTCTCCCCTTCTCCCTCTCTTTCTCCCTCACTCTCCCCCTTCTCCCTCTCTTCCTCTCTCTTTTCCTCTCTCACCCTCTCTTCCTCTCTCTCCTCCCTCTTTCTTCCTCCCCATCTCCCTTTATCTATATCTCCTTTTCTCTTTCTAGTTCCTTCTATCTCTTTCTCTTTCTCTATTCCTCTCTCCCTCTTAATCTCTCTCCTTCTCTCTCTCCTCCTCTCTTCCTCTCTCCCTCTTTATCTCTCTCACTTGCTCTATCCTTCTCTCTTTCCCCCTCTCTCTCCCCTTCTCTCCCGCTCTTCCTTTCTCTTCCTTACTCTTTCTCCTACTCTCTCCCTTTCTCTTCCCTAACCCCTCTTCCAGTCCCCCTCTCCCTCTCTCCCTCTTTCTCTTTCTCCTTCTCTTACCCTTTGTTCCTCTCTCCTCTCACTTTTTCCCTCTCCCCCACACACACTCTCTCTCTCTCTCTTTCACTCTCTTATTTTTTATCTCTTTCACTTGGTCTCTTCCTCACCCCCTCTCCTTGTCTCCTTCTCCCTCACTCTCCTTCTCTCTATCTATCTTTCTCCCTCTCTCTATCCTTCCTCCTCCCTCTCTCCCGGCTTCTCCCTCTCTATCTCCTACTATCTTTCTCTCCCTCTCTTTCCTCTTTTTTCTTAGTCCCTTTATCTCACACCCTCTCTCCCTTTTCCTCACTCTCTTCCCTTTCCCTCTTTCTTCTTCCGTCCCTCTATCTATCTCCTACTCTTTCTCCCTCTCTCCCTTCTCTTTCCCTCTTCTCTCCCTCTCTCCCTTTCTCTCTTCCCTCTCCCACTTTCTCTTTCTCTCCCTTAACCTCTCTCTCCTTCTCTCTTTCCCTTCTTCACTTTCTCCCCCTTTTCTCCCTCCCTCTATCTCTCCCCCTCCCCCTCTTTTGCTCTCTGTCCCTCTCTATCACTTTCCCCCTCTCCCTTTCTCCCTCTCCCTATATCTCTCTCTCTCCCTCTATCTCCCTCCCTCTTCCCTTTCACCCCCTTTTCATCCCTCTCTCTCCCTCGATCTCTCCCTCTCTCCCTTTCTCTCCTTCTTCCTCTAACTCTCTCTCTTCCACTCTTTCTCTCACTCCCTCTTTGTTCTTCTCCCTTTCCCTCTCCATGTCCCTCTCCTCTTTCTCCCGCTCTCACCTATCACCTCCTCTCCCTCTCTCCCTTTCTCTCCCTCTTCCTCTTTCTCCCTCTCCCTTCCTCCCTCCCTCTCTCTAGCTCCTCTCCCTCTCCCTACCTCCCTCTCTCTCCATCTCCCACTCCCTTTCTCCCTTTCTCTTCCCTATCACACTCTCTCCCCCTTTCGGTCTCTCTTTATCTATCTCTCCTTCTCACACTCTCTCTCGCTCTCTCTCTCTCTCACTCTCACTCTCTTCCTCTCTCTCGTGTAACGCCCCCACCCCGATCATATTTCTACTACCCAAGTAGGGTACTAGATGAAGCGCGTTACGCTAACATACCCTAAACTCTAAGTAGTTTTCTTATGATATTCTTAGAACTTTAACAATACATTATATATATAACTCCTTAAGATAAAATTTACATAACATAATTAAGTACATTATTAAAACATTACGAGCAATATTCTATTTCTCACGAACTCCATACTCCAAATTTACGGAAAAAATAAAAACTAATATATGGTGCCTCACATGAGCCGATTAGGAGCAGACAGTACGCATCCATACTAACTTATCCTTTTTCCGTCAAGACATAAAAAAATAACAACAAGGTGAGCCGAAGCTTAGTAAGTAGGATGATGCACGTGATATGCAATGTTGTTTTGACTTCCCACCATACTCATAAATTTTAATCTCGAGTACCCTAGGTATTATCCGAGTCTACTCTATTTATCATCCGGGTGGTCCGCAGATCACCTTCTGCTACAACAAAATTATCCCTCGTTGTAACTACCGTTAGCGAGAATCCATTGTCTAACGGTGCAAGCACACGACTTGATTTCATCTAGATGATCCTCGGATCATCTTCTCGCTATAACGAAATTATCCCTCGTTGTAACTACTATTAGCGAAAATCCATCATCTAACAATACGAGCACACGACCTAGAGTACTTGGACTACTAATACCCATTTATTCCGGTTAGGTTATCAAACCTAGATGTATAAACCATTTCTCAATCAATTAACTTGTCTTAAACCACCCACTATGCACATAATGCATGTGATAACATATTTAATCACATTCAACCAAATTCGGGTACTAACCCTTCATTCTCATGCCACACTCACGGTCCAACCCACATTTAGAATTTATCCATTGCTCACATACCAATCATGATACCCACAGCGGAAACACAACCTCCGCTCATTAATATTGTTAATTAGTTTTGTTAATATTTAAAAGAAGGTCTAAGTCCATTTACTTTAATCCAAGCCCATTAAACTCTATTTATCATCCGGTTGGTCCGTAGATCACCTTCTGCTACAACAAAATTATCCCTCGTTGTAACTATCGTTAGCGAGAATCCATTGTCTAACGAGTGCGAAGCACACGACTTGATTTCATCCGAGATGATCCTCGGATCATCTTCTGCTATAACGAAATTATCCCTCGTTGTAACTACTATTAGCGAAAATCCATCATCTAACAATGCAGGCACACGACCTAGAGTACTTGGACTACTAATACCCATTTATTCCAGTTAGGTTATCAAACCTAGATGTATAAACCATTTCTCAATCAATTGACTTGTCTTAAACCACCCACTATGCACATAATGCATGTGATAACATATTTAATCACATTCAACCAAATTCGGGTACTAACCCTTCATTCTCATGCCACACTCACGGTCCAACCCACATTCATAATTTATCCATTGCTCACATACCAATCATGATACCCACAGTGGAAACACAACCTCCGCTCATTAATATTGTTAATTAGTTTCGTTAATATTTAAAAGAAGGTCCAAGTCCATTTACTTTAATCCAAGCCCATTAACTTTATCCTAAGTCCATTGAATTTATTCAATTCCATTTTATTTAGTCCAAGCCCATTTAGTTTATTCCAAATCCATTAATTTTGTCCAAGTCTAATTCTTTGGTTTTAGGGTTTATTACCGGGCAACTACTAATCGAGTAAATAATTTTCTAATTTCAGAACATAATTAAATCTTAAACATTTTATTTTAGATACTAGACATATTTATTTATAACATATCCAAAAATTAGGTCTAAATAACAAGTACACAATTAATTACAAATTTTGAAACTTAGAAAGCAATCTGCTAAGTAGTAGTTTGTCTAGAGTCTGTCCATACTAAATCGGGTATAACTCTTTGTAAATGAATCTAATCACCAAGAAATTTTAGAGGACGTTATCTGAAACATAGATGAACAAATTTTATGCTTTAAGTTTCACCGAGAAATCGACCTAAAAGCCTTGAACATGCACCCCAAAATTCGGACAGAATTTACTCCTTATCAATACTAATTTATTAGTTCATTCCAAGCCAACTTTAAACATGTTTTAGTTCACTTAAATTTAGTCCGAGTTCAATCGAACCCATCACCACATACTTGGACATTTTTCAAAAAATCATAACATCATAAATCATCACAACAAAGCATCCATACATAGATTTATCCCAATCATCAAGCATATAACCATTGAAAATTATTACAACCCATGAAATAAACACTAACAAAATAACTTAAAAAAATAATTTAAGACATTAATCAGCCAAAAAAATGAAGCCTACTTACCTCTTTTAGGTTTAATTAGAATTTCTTCAGCTCTTTTCCCTTTCTTTTTCCCTTTCTCTTTTTCTTTCCTTTCCTTTCTCTCCTTACGTTTTTCTTCCTTTCTTTTCTTTCTTGCCTTTTCTCTCCCAATTTTTGGTACCTACGGGTTGCTAAAATTTTTCTCCTATTTTAACACTTGCTATATATATATATATATATATATACATACTTTGATTCAGCTATAAGTGCTAGAAATTAATGGGACAAGGTGTAAAAGTTATGGGTGAGTCATGAGGAAAGTCGATCGCTTTAGGACCATAATGGGTGAGTTAGCATTAAATTCATTTATTGCATTTGCTTAGGTGTCTATATAAAATTTAGACTAATTAAAATCATTAATTAACTTAATTCAAGTAACTAAAACTACTTTCTTTTATAAAAAATTCAGAAATTTTCATTTTTAAAATTCAAAATTTCTTTTCCCTCCAAAATTCCAGCAGTGTTACCTCCTTACCCATCTATACTAAAACGTACATAAATCTTTCTATATATATCCAAAAATTATGAAATTTTATAGAGAGCTAGTTAAAACATATAAAAAAAACTTTTATTCTTTAAGGTTTTCTCAAAACTCAATCTAATATCATCAAATAAATCTCACAAGATTTGGGGAAATTCTTCTCTCGAGATTCCAACAGAATGCATTTTGGAACAACCCTCACCATAATGAATATAACTCTTAATGTATGGGTCTAAATATTATACAATTTTATACAGTTATATGGAACACATAGATGAACAAATTTCATTCTTTAACATGTACCCAAAAATCACCCTAAAGGGCTCAAATAATTCACACAAAACTTGGGCAGAATATAGTCCTTAAAACATTGATTTTGCATATTTGATATCTTTAATAATTAAGCCATTAATCTTAAGCGTAATAAATTTAATTTAAAATAAATCACATATTTCAAGCATTAATTTCTCATGATGAAATGAGAATTATACTTACTCTTAATATACATATATATAGAATTATTCTAATACATGTCGCATTACGGATAAGGGTTTTTACGGGGTTACAACTTCCCCTCCTTAAAAGAAATTTCATCCTCGAAATTGATTCACTTGAATAACTCGGGGTATTTATCTTTCATTTCTTGCTCACATTCCTAAGTCATTTCTTCGAGGTTATGGTTTTTTCATAAAACTTTAACTAGCCCAATCTCCTTATTTTTCAACTATTTGACCCGTTGATCGAGAATGCGGATCGGTCTCTCTTCGTACGTTAAATCTGGAGTAAGATTTCGCGGCTCTATATTCAAAATTTAACTCGGCTCACCAATGCATTTCCTTAGCATAGACACATGAAATACATTATGTAATCCTGCTAAGGATGGTGGTAGTAATATGCGATGCGCTTTATCTCCTACTTGCTCCAATATCTCAAACGGTCCTATATATCATGGGTTTAACTTTCTCCTTTTCCCAAACCGTAGTACGCCTTTCATTGGTGAGACTCTTAAAATATGTAATCACCGACCATGAACTCTAGATCCTTCCTCCGTTTGTCCGCGTAACTTTTCTCGTCTACTTTGGGTTGCTTTCATCCGTTGGTGGATCCGGTCTACTACTTCGGTTGTCCGTCGTATCAATTCTAGTCCTAGCAATCTTCTTTCTCCTATTTCATCCCAATGCACGGGAGATCTACATCGTCGTCCATACAAAGCCTTATAGGGAGCCATCCCAATTGAAGCTTGGTAGCTATTATTATACGTAAATTTGACTAAACTTATGTATTTCTCTCACTTTCCGGACCAATCTAGAATGCACGCTCGTAGCATATCTTCAAGAATCTAGATTACACATTCAGATTGTTCGTCGGTTTGTGGATGATAAGCCATGCTAAAATTGAGCTTCGTGCCCATGGCCTTATGCGAGACTCTTCCAAAATGCGGAGGTGAATCTAGGATCTCGATATGACACAATTGAGATCGAAATCCTATGTAGTCTAATGATTTCATCCAGATACGATTGGGCATATTGGTTTAAATCATAGGTGGTTTTGATAGGAAGAAATGTGCTAATTTGGTCAACTCTGTCTACGACTACCTAGATGGCATTTGACCCTCTATCTAATCTTGGCAATCCCATGACAAAGTCCATAGTTACATGCTCCCACTTCCATTCTAGAATTGCTAGTGGCTTTAAGGTTCCCGAGGGCTTTGGTGCTCCGCCTTCACTTGTTGGCAAGTTTGACACCTTGTCACAAAGTCGGCTACATCTTTCTTCATTCCAACCTACCAATAATACTATTGTAAATCCCGATACATTTTCGTACTCCCCGGGTGTATTGAATATGGGGTTGTGTGTGCTTCCTTCGGTATCTCATCTTTTATGTCCTCCACTACGGGAATACAAAGTCTTCCTTTGAATCTAATCATTCTTTTATCATCCATCACAAAATCGGACTACGCTCCGGCCTCTATACCTTTCTTCAATTCCTTCGACTTTTCATCCTTTTGCTACTCAATTTTAATTCTTTCTTGCAGCATCGGTTGGATTAATAGTGTTGATAGCACGCTCCTCGTGGCATATATGAACTATTTCTAGTTTCGGTGCTTATAGGTCTTTCATTATCGACGTCCGGGTCACTCGTACCGTAGCGATCGATTTCCCGCTCAAAGCATCTGCAACAACATTGGCTTTACCCGGGTGGTAGTTGATTATATAGTCATAGTCTTTTACCAGCTCTAAGCGGCTTCTTTGTCTCATGTTCAGCTCCTTTTGTGTGAAGATGTGTCATAAGCTCTTATGATCTATGTATATCTCACACTTTACCCCGTACAAATAATGTCTCTAGATTTTTAGGGCAAAGACTACTGCTCGCTAATTCTAGGTCATGTGTTGGGTAGTTTCGCTCGTACTCCTTTAATTGTCGTGACACATAGGCTATTACTCATCAATTTTGCATCAACACCGCTCCTAATCCATGTTTGGAGGCATCCGTATAAACTATGAAAGTTCCATTCTCGGACGGAATGGTTAGCACTGGAGTCGTGACTAGACGTTGTTTTAGCTCTTGGAAGCTCGCTCACAAGCATCCGTCCACTTGGAATCCGGTGCTCTTTTTCATCAAGTTAGTAAGAGGCCTAGCTATCTTCGAGAAGCCTTCCACAAATCTCCGGTAATAACCCGCCAACCCTAAGAAGCTTCGTACCTCCGTTACATTCTTCGGGGTAGGCCAATTCGAATAGCCTCTACTTTCTTTGAGTCTACAGCGATGCCTTTTTTTGTCACCACATGGCCTAGAAAAGCCACTTGCTCCAGCCGAATTCGTACTTCTTGAATTTGGCATACAACTGCTTGCTCCCTTAGTGTATGCAAGGTGGCCTTTAGATGTTCTTTATGCTCCTTCTCACTTCGAGAGTAAACCAGAATATCATTGATAAAATACGATGATAAACTTATCCAAGAACCCTTTAAAGAATCAATTCATCAAGTTCATGAAAGTGGTTGGGGCATTCGTCAACCCAAACGGCATCACTAAAAACTCGTAGTGACCATATCTCATTATGAATAATGTCTTCTTCACGTCTTTCGGTCTCACCCTCAATTGGTGATATCCCGATTATAAGTCTATTTTAGAGAATACCATCACCCCTTGTAATTGGTCAAATAAATCATCGATCCGGGGCAATGGGTACTTATTTTTAACGAGTCACCTAATTTAGTTCTCGGTAGTCGATACATAGCCTTAGACTTTCATCCTTCTTTTTATGAACAAGATCTGGAGCTCCCCAAGGTGAGGAACTAGGATGTGTTAAGCCCTTGTCTAGTAAGTCCTATAACTCGCATCTTTAACTCATTTAGCTCGGTAGGAGCCATTCTATAAAGGGTTTTCAAAATCGAAGCCGTACACGGCTCTAGTTCAATCTCAAACTCTATCTCCCTCTCCGGTGATAGTGTGGTCAAACTCTCTAGAAATGCATCTATATATTCTTATACAATCAAAAGCACTCCTATTTACATTATAGAACATACAAAAGACACCACGACATGTGATGAGATCCTTATTAACTTATTTATCGGACACGTCAAGGAAAAGAACCCTCTAGTAACCACCGAGTCAATGCGATTTTTCATTATCGCATGGACTATTTCACGGGCAATGGGTAAGGGTAGTCCCCATCCATACATCGGTCGAATGAGGGATCGTCCGGCTCGGGTTCATAGAAAGGTCCAAATTAGAGTCCGATAAGAGTGTTGGTCTATCATGTCTTTCCAAACTTCGTCTAACAATCATTGGTCTCCCGATGGGAGAGTATGACGTAGAGTTTTCCGAAGGAAGTCCGAGCTTAAATACCGATTAAAGGAGGCATCGATGAATGCAATTCGCTGAAGTAGGTTGTGAAATCGCACAATATACGTCACTAGGTCCTATTCCGGAACCATAGTGAGGTTGTTTAGCTTGGCCTTAAACGCAGCTAACGCTTGCCCGTTGCCATCGCCTTCTAGGCATGCTTGGTACTCGATACAAAGTTGACATTTACGGTGATAGGGTTTATTGTTAATAATAATTTCAAATGAAATTTTATACACATTACACAATAAAAACATACATAGTTTAAGAGAATAAGAAATTAAAATTACCCATCCGAGAGCGGACCGGTCCTCGAGCTCATATGGCACTTACGGTTCTACCCAACTCCTTAAACCATTGCTCCGATACCATACCGTAACACCCCCACTCCGAGTCATATTTTTACTACCTAAGTAGGGTATCGGACGAAGCGCGTTACGCTGACATACCCTAAACTCTAAGTAGTTTTCTTATGATATTCTTAGAACTTTAACAAGTACATTACATATATAACTCCTTAAGATAAAATTTACATAACATAATTAAATACATTAATAAAACATTATAGGCAATATTCTATTTCTCACGAACTCCATACTCCAAATTTACGGACAAAATAAAAACTAATATATGGTGCCTCACATGAGCTAGTTAGGAGGAGCCGACCACATCCATACCAACTTGTTCTTTTTCCGTCAAGACATAAAAAAATAACAACATGGTGAGCCGAAGCTCAATAAGCGGGATGATGCACATGATATGCAATGTTGTTTTGACTTCCCACCATACTCATAAATTTTAATCTCGGGTACCCTGGATATTAGCCGACCTACTTTATTTATCATTTAGGTGGTTTGCGGATCACCTTCTGCTACAACAAAATTATCCCTCATTGTAACTACTGTTAGCGAGAATCCATCATCTAACGGTGTAAGCACACAACTTGATTTCATCCAGATGATCCTCGGATCATCTTCTCGCTACAACGGCATTATCCCTCGTTGTAACTACTATTAGCGAAAATCCATCATCTAATAGTGCATGCACACGACCTAGAGTACTTGAACTACTAATATCAATTTATTCCAGTTAGGTTATCAAACCTAGATGTATAAACCATTTCTCAATCAATTGACTTGTCTTAAACCACCCACTATGCACATGATGCACGTGATGACATATTTAATCACATTCAACCAAATTCGGGTACCAACCCTTCATTCTCATGCCATACTCACAGATCCAACCCATATTCAGAATTTATCCATTGCTCACATACCAATTATGATACCCACAGTGGGAACACAACCTCCGCTCATTAATATTGTTAATTAGTTTCGTTAATATTTAAAAGAAGGTCCAAGTCCATTTACTTTAATCCAAGCCCATTAAATTTATCCTAAGTCCATTGACTTTATTTAATTCCATTTTATTTAGTCCAAGCCCATTTATTTTATTCCAAACCCATTAATTTTGTCCAAGTCTAATTCTTTGGTTTTAGGGTTTATTATCGGGCAACTCCTAATCGAGTAAATGATTTTCTAATTTCAGAACATAATTAAATCTTACCCATTTTATTTTAGATACTAGACATATTTATTTATAACATATCTAAAAATTAGGTCTAAATAACAAGTACACAATTAACTAAAACATTTTAAACTTAGGGAGCAATCTGCCAAGTAGTAGTTTGTCTAGAGTCTGTCCATACTAAATCAGGTATAACTCTTTGTACACGAATCCAATGACCAAGAATTTTTACAGGAAGTTATTTGAAACATATATGAACAACTTTTATTCTTTAAGTTTTACCCATAAATCTACCTAAAATCCTTGAACATGGACCCCAAAATTCGGACAGAATTTACTCCTTATCAATACTAATTTATTAGTTCATTCCTAGCCAACTTTAAACATGTTTTAGTTCACTTAAATTTAGTCCAAGATTAATCCAACCCATCACCACATACTTGAACATTTTTCAAAAAATCATAACATCATAAATCATCACAACAAAGCATCCATACATAGATTTATCCCAAGCATCAAGCATATAACCATTGAAAATTATTACAACCCATGAAATAAACACTAACAAAATAACTTTAAAAAAAATAATTTAAGACATTAATCAACCAAAAAAATGAAACCTACTTACCTCTTTTAGATTTGATTAGAATCTCCTTAGCTCTTTTCCTTTTCTTTTTCCCTTTCCCTTTCCCTTTTTCTTTCCTTTCCTTTCCTTTCTCTCCTCACGTTTTTCTTCCTTTCTTTTCTTTCTTGCCTTTTTCTCTCCCAATTTTTGGTACCTAAGGGTGCTAAAATTTTTCTCCCATTTTAACACTTGCTATATATATATATATATACTTACTTTGATTCAGCTACAAGTGTTATAAATTAATGGGACAAGGTGTAAAAGTTATGGGTGAGTCATGAAGAAAGTCGGTCGCTTTGGGACCGTAATGGGTGAGTTGGCATTAAATTCATTTATTGCATTTGCTTAGGTGTCTATATAAAATTTAGACTAATTAAAATAATTAATTAACTTAATTCAAGTAACTAAAAATACTTTCTTTCAAAAAAAATTCTGAAATTTCCATTTTTAAAATTCAGAATTTCTTTTCCCCTAAAAATTCCAAGCAGTGTTACCTCCTAACCCATCTATACTAAAACGTGCATAAATCTTTCTATATATATATCCAAAAATTATGAAATTTTATAGAGAGATATTTAGAACATAGAAAAAAAACTTTTAATGTTTAAGGTTTTCTCAAAACTCAATATAATATCATCAAATAAATCTCACAAGATTCGGGCAAATTCTTCTCTCGAAATTCCAGCGAGGATGCATTTCGGAAGAACCCTCACCATAATGGATATAACCCTTACTGTATAGGTTCAAAATTTATACAATTTTATAAAGTTATATGCAACACATAGGTGAAAAACTTTCATTCTTTAAGGTTTACCCAAAAATCACCCTAAAGTTCTCAAATAATTCACACAAAACTCGGGTAGAATATAGTCCTTAAAACATTGATTTTGCATATTTGATTTCTTTAATAATTAAGCCATTAATCTTAAGCAAAATAACTTTAATTTAAAATAAATCACATATTTCAAGCATTAATTTCTCATGATGAAATGAGAATTATACTTACTCTTAATATACATATATATATAATTATTCTAATACACATCACATTACGGATAAGGGTTTTTACGGGGGTTACACTCTCCCTCTTCTGCTATCTCCTTCTTTCTTATTTTCTTTCTTTCACTCACTCCCTTATTCTCTTTCACTCAGTCACTCCCTCTCTCCCCCTCTCCCTCTCTTTCTCTATATCGAGCGAGAGAGGGAGAGAGAGGAAAGAGAGTGAGAGGGAGAGAGGGAAAGAAGGAGAGAGAGGGAGAGAAACATAGAAAGAGAGAGAAGAGGGAGAGAGTAAGGGGAAGAGGGATAGAAGAGAGAGAGGGAGTGAGAGAGGGATAAAGAGGGAGAGGGAGAGGGAGAGAGAAAGAGAGGCAAAGAAAGTATGCGATAGAGAGAGGGAGAGGGAAAGAGAGTGGAAGAGAGACGAGAGGGAGAGAGTGGAATAGAGAGAGGGAGAGAGGGGAGAGAGAGGAAATTAAAGTGAGAAAGGGATAGAAGGAAGAAACAAAGATGAAGAGAGGGAAAGAGGGATAGGAGGAGAGGGAAAGAGGGAAAGGGAGAGAGAAGAGGGAGGGAGGGAGGGATGGAGAGAGAGATTGAGAGAGAGGGAAAGGGTAGAGGGAGGGGGAGCGAGAGAGTGGGAGATATATAGGGAGAGAGAAGGATGGAGAGGGACATGAAAAGAGAAAGGGTGAGAAGGAGAGAGGAAGAGGGAGAGAAAGAGAGAGAGAGAGAGAGGAGAGAGCTAGAGGTTGAGAGAAAAGAGCGAGAAAGAATAGTGGGTGTAAGAGAGAGAGGGAGATAGAAAGGGAGATATAGAGGAGAGAGTGGGATAATAGTGAGATAGAGAAGGAGAGAGAAGGAGAGCGAAGGATAGAGAAGGAATGAGAGGGAGAATGGGGGAGAGAAGGAGGGATGGAAAGGGAGAGTGGGAGGGAGAAAAGGGAGAGAGAGAGGTAGAGAGAAGAAGAGAGAGGGAATGAGAGGGAGAATGGGGAGAGAGGAAGGGATAGAGAGGGAGAGTGTGAGGGAGAGAAAAGGAGAGAGAGAGAGGGAGAGAGAAGGAGAGGGAGAGAGAGGGAGAGGAGACATAGAGAGGGAAAGAGTGAGAGAGAAGGAGAGAGGGGGAGATAAAGAGGGAGAGGGAGAGAGAAAAAGAGAGAGGGGGAGTGAGTGAGGGAGAGGAATAGAGAAAGATAGAGGGAGAGATAGAAGGCAAAAAGGTGAGAGGGAGAGAGAGATAGAGAGTGTGGGAGAAAGAGGGAGAAAAGGAGAGATATATATAGATAGAGGCATAGAGAGGGAGATAG
Organism: Dovyalis caffra; assembly: GCA_963924115.1. Classification (NCBI taxonomy): domain Eukaryota; kingdom Viridiplantae; phylum Streptophyta; class Magnoliopsida; order Malpighiales; family Salicaceae; genus Dovyalis; species Dovyalis caffra. Next base: position 8,876 of record CAWUPB010001179.1, on the reverse strand, counting down.
AGAGAAAGGGTAAGAAGGAGAGAGAGGGAGAGAGAGGGATAGGGAGAGAGCTAGAGGGAGAGAGAGGAGTAGGAGGGAGAGTGGGCGGAAGAGAGGGGGAGAGATAGGGATAGATAGTGGAGAGAGTAGGAAGAGGGTGAGATGGAGAAACAGAGAGAAAGGGAAAAAGAGAGAGGGAGAGGGAATGAGAAAGAGAGTAAAGGAGGGAGAGGGGAGAGAAAGGGAAAGGGAGAGGGAGAGGGAGAGAGAGGGAGGGAGAAAGGGTGAGACGGTTGGAGAGGGAGAGGGAGAGAGGGGAGAGAGAAAGGGAGCGAGAGGAAGGGAGAAAGGGTGAGAGGGTTAGAGAGGGAGAGGGAGAGGGAGATAGAGAGAGATAGAGAAAAATAGAGAGGGTGAAAGGAGTAGAGGAAGAGAGGGGGAAAGAAAGGGATAAAGGAAGAGAGGGAGAGAGAAAGAGAGGGAGAGGGAGGGAGAGAGGTGAGAGGGTTGGAGAGGGAGAGGGAGAGAGATAGAGAGAAATAGAGAGGGTGAAAGGAGTAAAGGAAAGAGGGGGAGAGAAAGAGATAAAGGAAGAGAGTGGGAGAGAGAGAGGAGAGAAAAAGGAGAAAGAGAAGGAGAGGGAGGGAAAGAGGAAGGGATAAAAAGAGGTGGAGAGGGAGGGAGGGAGAGGAATATAGAGAGGGAGAGGGAGAGAAAGAGAGGGAGGGAGGGAGAGAAAGAGAGGGAGGGGACGGAGAGAGAGTGAGAGAGAAAGGGAAGCGAGAGGGAGAAAGAAGCGAGTAGGAGATAAAGAAAGAGTGAGAGAGAAAGGGAGAGAAGGAGTTAGAGAGAGGGTGAGGGGGAGGAAGGGGAAGAACAAAAGGGAGAGAAAGAAAGGGAGAGATAAAGGGAGAGAGGAGGGAGAGGGAGGGAGGGAGAGATCCATCTCCATCCCTCTCTCTTGCTATATCTCTCCCAATCTCTTGCTCCACCTCCCTGTTACCCCTCTCGCTCTCTCTCCCTCTCTCCATCTCTCTCCTCCTCTCTCCCTCCCTATCAATTCTCTCTCTCCTTTTCTCTCTCCTCTCTCTTTCCCCCACTTCCTCTCTTTGCTTCCATCTATCACTCTCTCACTCAAACTCCCTCTCCATCTCTCGCCATTCTCTCTTCCACTCTTTGTCCCTCTATCCTCTCTATCCCATATCCCTTCTCCTTTCTCTCACCCTCTTGCTCTCTTGCTCTCTTCCTCCAACCCTTCCCCTCCCTCTCCTTCTTACACACACACTCTCTCTTCCTCTCTCCCTCTCTCTCATTCTCTATCTACGTTTCCTCTCTCTCTCTCACTCTTTCTCCCTTTTCATCCCTTTCTCCCTTCATCTCCCTTTCTCTCTCCCTCTATCTCTCACCTTCATACCTTCTCTCTCCCTCTTCTTTCTTCTCACTTTCTCACCATCACTTCCTCTTTGTCCTCCCTCATTGTTCCTTCTCTCTCTCCCTCTCTCCTTTATATCTCCCTCTGTCCCTATCCTTCCCTCTTGCTCCCTCGTCCGTTCCTCGTCTTCCTTGACTCTTACTACCTCTTCTCCTCTCACTCTCTCCCACTCCCTCCTCTCTCTCCCTCTCTTCTTCTTTCCCTCTCTCTCACTTTCTCTTCCTACCTTTCCTCTCTCTCTCTCTCTCTCTCTCTCCCTTTCCCTCCCTTTCTCCCTCTATCTCTCTTTCTCTCACCTTCTTTCCTTCTCTCTCTCCCTCTCCCTTCCTTTCACTTTCTCACCCTCACTTTCTCTTTCTCCTTCATTCTCCTTCCTTCTCTCTCTCCCTCTCCTCCTCCCTCTCTCCTTTATCTCTCCTTCTCTTTCCCTCTTTCTCCCTTATCTCTCTCCCTCTCCCCCTCCCTCTCTCCTTTATCTCTCCCTCTCCTTCCTTCTTTCTCCCTCATCTCTCTCCCTCCCTCCTTACCTCTCTCTTCCTGTCTTCATTGACTCTCACTACCACTCTTCTCACTCCCCCCACTCCCTCCCTCTCTCACTCTCTCCTTTATCTCTTCCTCTCTCCCTCTCTCCCCCTCCCTTCCCTCTCTCCCCCTCACTTTCTCCTTTATCCTTGCCTTCCCCGACTCTCACTCCCACTCTTCCTTTCACTCTCTCCAATCCCTCCTCTCTCTCCCCCTCTCCCTCTCTCTTCCTCTCATCTCTCTATGTCCCTCCCTCTCTCTCTTGCTCTCCATCGATCTCCCCTTTTCTTTCTCTTTCCTCTCCCTCTCTCCCTTATTCCTTTTCTCTATCCCTTCATCTCTCCCTCTCTCTATCAATCAGTTCCTCTCTCTTTCCATTTTTCTCTACCTTCATCTCCCTTTCTATTTCTCCCTCTCTCTCCATTTCTTTTTTCTCCCTCTCTTTATCTCCCTATCTCTCTCTCACTCACCCTCTCACCCTCTCTCTCTCTAGCTCCCTCCCTTCTTCTCTCTCTCACCCTCTCTCCTTGTCTCTCGTCCTATCTCTCCTACTTGCCTTATCTATCCCACTCTCTCTTACCCTCCTTTCTCCCTCTCTATGTCTCTCTCTCCCTCTCTATTCCTCTATCTCTCCCTCTCAATCTCTTTATCTCCTCGCTCCCTCTCCCTCTCCCTCTCTCTCTATCCATTTCTCTCTCTCTCTCTCTCCATTACCCTCTCCCTTTCATGTTCCTTCCCTCTCCCTCTCCTTCTCTCTCTCACTCTCCTTCTCTCTTTATCTATTAGTTCCTCTTTCTCTTCCTCCCTCCCTCTTTATCTCTCTCCCTCTCTCTCCCCCTGTCTCTTTCTTATTCTCTCAATCTCCCTCTCCTTCCCTCTCTTTATCTTACCCTTTCTCCTTCTCTTTCACTCCTTCCTTATCTTTCTCTCTCTCCCCCTCTCTCTATTTGGATCCCTCTCTTTCTCCCTCTACCTCTCTGATTCTTCCTCTTTCTCTCTTTACTCTTCTTTCCATCTCTCTCTCCGTCCCTCTCTCTCCATCACTAGCTCCCTCCCTCCCTCTCGTATTGCTCTCCCCTTTTTCTTTCTCTCCCTCTTTCTATCTTCTCTCTCTTGTGCTCTCTAACTCTCTCCATCTCCCTCCCTCCCCCTCTCTCCCTCTTTCCCTCCCCTTCCCCCTCTCTCTATCCCTCTCCCACTCTCACTCTCTCCCTCTTTCTTCCTATTTATCTCTCTCACTCTCCCTCTCCCTCTCTCTCTCTTACCCCTTCTCCCTCTCTCTCTCCCTCTCCTCGCTCTCTTACCCTCTCTATCTCTCTCTCTTCCTTTCTCTACCTCCCTTCCTCTCTCATTTCTCTCCCTTTTCACCATCTCTCTTTCTCTTCCCCCTCTCTCTTTCTTTTATAATCTCTCCTCTCTCTCTTACTCTCCCTCTATCCTTTCTCTCTCCCTTCTCCCCTTTCCCTCTCTCTATCCATCTCTCACTCCCTCCCTCTTTCTCTCCCTCTCCTTCTCTCCCATCCTCTCTAGCTCTCCCTACCTCTTTATCTCTCTCTTCCTCTCTCCCTCACTCTTTCTTTCTCTGTCCCTCTCCTACCCTCTCTCTTTCTCCCTCTATCTCACCCTCTCTCTCTCGCCCTTACTCCTTTTCCATCTCTCTCTTCCTCTCCCTTTCTCCTTGCCCTCTCCCTCTCTCTCTCTCTTTTTCCCTTCTCTTTATATCTTTCTCTCCCTCTCCTACTCTCCCTCTCTTTCCCTTATCTCTCACTCTCCCCCTTTCCCTCTCTATCCCTCTCTCTCTCTCCATCTCTCCCTCCCTCTCTTCTTCATTCTTCCTCTCCTTATCTATACCTCCCTCCCTCTCTTTCCCCCTATCTTTCTCTTGCCCTCCCTCCCTTCCTTTTTCTCACCCTCTCCCCCTCTCTATCCTATTTTTTCTCTCTCCCTCCTTCTCTTTTCTCTTTCCCTCTTGCTCTCTTCCTCCCTCCATCCCGCCCTCTTCCTCTCTCACCCTCTCTCCCTCTTTCTCACTCTCTCTATCCACCTTTCCTTTCTCTCTCTCACTCTCTCTCCCCTTTTATTCCATTTCTCCCTCCATCACCCTTTCTCTTGCTATCTCTCTCTCTCTCATGCTCTCGCCTTATCTCTCTCCCTCTCCCTCCCTCTCTATCTCTCTCACTCCCTTACTCCCTCTCTCACCCTCACTGCCTCTCTCTCTCCCCCTCTCTCTCCCTCTCCCTTCCCTCTCTCCCCTCTCTTTTACTCTCCTTCCATGTTTCCCTCTCTCATTATCTCTCCCCCTCTTTCACTCTTACTCCCCTTCTCACTCTCTCCCACTCCTCCCTCTCTCTCCCTTTTTATTCCTCCATCACTCCCTCTCCCTCTCTCTATCTTTTACTCTCTACCCCTCTTTCATTCTCTCCCTCTCTCTCTTCCTCTCTCTCTCTCCCTTTATTCCTCCCTTTCTCTTTCTCCCTTTCACTTTCTCTATCTCTTACTCTCTCTCACCCTCTAGTTCCCTCTCCCTCTCTCCCATTCTCCATCCCTCCCTCTCTCTCTCTCTCTTTCTTCACCTCTACCTCACATTCTCTTTCCCTCTCTTTTCTTCTCTCGCACCTCTTCTCCTCTCTTTCTCTCTTATACTCTTTTTCTCTCTCACCTCCTTTCCCACTCTCTTCCTCTCTCTTTCTTTCTACATCTATCTTCCTTTCTCTCTCCTTATCTCTCTCTTTCTCCTTCCTTTCATCTCCCTATTCTCCCTCTCATCTTCTCTCCGTCTCCCTTTCCCTCCTCCTTTCTCTCTCACCTCTCTCCCTCTATCTCTCCCACTCTTTCACTCTCTCCCTCCCTATCTCACTCTATCTTCCACCCTCCTCTCCCCTTCTCTCTCTCTATTTCTCTCTTTCCTTCTCTGTATGTGTATCTTTTGCTTTCTCTCCCTCTTTCTCTCTCTCCCCATTACCATCTCCTCCCACTCTCCTTCCCTCTCCCTCCCACTCTTTCTCTCCCCTAGGCTTCCTTTCTCTCCCTCTCCCTCTCTCTCTATCAACTAGTTCCTCTCTCTCTCTCCCTCCCTCTCCTTTTCTCTCTCTCCTTTCTCTTTCATTGTCTCTTTTGCTATTTTATTCTCCCTCTAGTTCGCTCTCTCCCTCCCTCTCTTTCCTTATCTTAGCTTCTCTTTATCCCTCTCTCTCTACTTCTATCCCTCTCTTTCCCTCTACCTCTCTCCCTCTCCCTCCCTCTCTCTCTCCCCTTCTCTCTATCTCTCTCCCTCTCCGACCCTTTCTATCTCTCCCTCTCCCTGTTTCCTTTTCTCCCTCTCCCTCACTCATTCTACATCTCTCACTCTTTCCCTCCATCTCCCTCTATCTCCCTCTTCTCTCTATCCCTCTCCTTTTCTTCCTCTCACTCTCTCTCCCTCCCTCTCCATCTCTCCCTCTCTCTCCCTCTCTCTCTTTCTTCACCTCTCCCTCACATTCTCTTTCCCTCTCTTTTCTTCTCTCCACCTCTTCTCCTCTCTTTCTCTCTTATGCTCTTTTTCTCTCTCACCTCCTCTCCCACTCTCTTCCTCTCTCTTTCTTTTTACATCTATCTTCCTTTCTCTCTCTTATCTCTCTCTTTGTCCCTCCTTTTATCTCCCTATTCTCTCTCTCATCTTCTCTCCCTCTCCCTTTCCCTCCTCTTTTCTCTCTCACCCTCTATCTCTCCTTCTCTTTCACTCTCTCCCTCCCTATCTACCTCTATCTTCCACCCCCTTTCTACTTCTCTCTCTCTCTCTCTCTCTTTCCTGCTCTCGTATGTGTATCTTTTGCTTTCTCTCCCTCTCTCTCTCCCCGTCACCATTTCCTCCCACTCTCCTTCCCTCTCCCTCCCACTCTTTCTCTCCCCTAGGCTTCCTTTCTCTCTCTCTCTATCAACTAGTTCCTCTCTCTCTCTCTCCCTCCCTCTCCTTTTCTCTCTCTCCCTTCTCTCTCCTTTCTCTCTCCTTATCTCTTTTGCTATTTTATTCTCCCTCCAGTTCCCTCTCTCTCTCCCTCTCTTTCATTATCTTAGCCTCTCTCTATCCCTCTCTCTCTACTTCTATCCCTCTCTTTCCCTCTACCTCTCTCCCTCTCCCTCCCTTTCTCTCTCCCTTTCTCACCCCCTCTATCTCTCCCTCTCCCTTTTTCCTTTTCTCCATCTCCCTCCCTCATTCTACATCTCTCGCTCCTTCCCTCTATCTCCCTCTTTCTCCCTCTTCTCTCCATCCCTCTCCTTATCTTCTCTCTCTCCCACTCTCTCTAACTCTTCCCATCTCCCTCTCTCTCTTCCTCTCTTTCCTTATTTTTTTCTCTCTCCCTCTTTTTCTTCTCTTCTTCCTCTTCCATCCCCTCCCTCTTTCTCACCCTTTCTCACTCTCTCACTCCTTTTCCTTCAATCTCTCTCTCATCTATCTCTCACTCTCTCTGTCTCTCTTATCCTTTCTCCCTCCCTCTTCTTCGCTCTCTCGTCCTTTTTCCCTCTCTACCTCCCTCCCTCTTTCCCAACCTCTCCACTCGCTTCCCTTTCTCTCTTTCGCTTTCTCCATCTCTCTTTCTCTTACTCTCTCCCTCCCTCTTTATCTCCCTTTGTCTCTTACACTCCCTCTCTACCTATCACTCTCCCTCTCCTCCCACCCTCTCTCTCTCCATCTCTAGCTCCCTCCCTCCTTCTTCCCTCTCCCTATCTCTCATCCTCTCCATCTCTTCCTCCTTCACCCTCTCTCTTTCTCCCTCTGTCCCTCTCCCTCTTTCTCTCCTTCCCTCCCTTCTCTTTCTCTTTCTCCTTCTATCTCTTCCTCTCTCTTCCTCCATCTCCTTATCTCCCTCTCTTATTCTCTCTCTCTCTCTATCTCTTTCTACCCTCTTTCTACTTCTCTCTACCTCTCCCTCTCATTCCCATTCTTTCTATCTCCCTCTCCCTCTCTACCTCCCCCTCTTCCTCTCATCCCTTCCCTATCTCTCACTTTCTCCGTCTCTCTCTCTCTCCTACTCTCAATCTCTCTTTCTCTCCCTCTCTATCTCTCTCTTTTCCTCTCCCTATCTCTTTTTGCCTCTCTCTCCCTCTCTTCCTTTCTCTCATATCCCTCCTTCCCTCTTTCTCTCCATCTCTCCCTTGTTCCGTACCTCTCCCTTCCTCTCCCTCTCTCTCTTCCTACCTTCCTCCCTCTCTCCTTCTTTCTTTCTCCTTCTCTCTCTCCTTCCCTCCCTTTTTCTCCCTCTATCTCTCCCTACCTCTCCCCTTCTCTATCTCTCCTTATCTCTCCCCTTACCTCTCTCTCTCTATCTCCCTCTCATTCTATCTCTCCCTACCTCTCCCCTTCTCTCGTCTCTCGCTTATCTTTCCCCTTACCTCTCTCTCTCTATCTCCCTCTCATTCTATCTCTCCCTACCTCTCCCCTTCTCTCGTCTCTCGCTTATCTTTCCCCTTACCTCTCTCTCTCTATCTCCCTCTCATTCTATCTCTCACTCTCCTCCTTTATCTTTATCTCTTTATTTTTTTTCTTTTCCTCTCTTTATCTCTTTCTCCTCCTTTTTTGCTTTCTATCCCTCTCCTTATCCGTTTCCCTCTCTACCTCTCACCCTCTTTCTCTCTATCCCTCTCTATGTCTCTCCCTCTCTCTCTCGCCCTCCCTCTTTCTCCCTCTCTATCTCCCTCTTTACCTCCTCCTTCGTTTCTCTCTCTCTCTCTCGCTTTCTTTTTCTCTTAATCTACCATTCTTCCTCTCTCTATCTCCCTCTCTATCTTCCTCTCTATGTCACTCTCCCTCCCACTTCATCTCTCTCTATCTCCCACTCTCTCCATCTCTCCCTCTCCATCTCTCCCTCTCTCTCTCCCCTTATCCCTTTTTCGCTTTCCGTCTCCCTCTCTCCCCCTTTCTCTCCCTCTCTCTCACTTTCTCTCCTATCTTCTCTCTCCCTCCCTCTCCTCCTTTTTCTCTTTCCCTCTCTCTTCTTTTACCTCTTCCCCCTTCTTTCACTCCCTTCCTCCATCTCTTTGTATCTCTCTCTCCCTCTCCCTCTCCTACTCTATCTATCTTTCCCTTCCTTTCTTTCTCTCTCTCTCCCTCTTCCTCACTCTCTCTCCCTCTCCCTCTCCTACTCTATCTATCTTTCCCTTCCTTTCTTTCTCTCTCTCTCCCTCTTCCTCACTCTCTCTCCCTCTCCCTTTTTATCCTCCTTCTCATTCTCCCTTTTTCCTTCTCTCTCTCCCCATTCCTTTCTCCCCCTCCTACTCTCCCTCTCTCTCCTTCTCTTTCTCTTTATCTTTCACTCTCCCTCTCCATCTCTTCCCCTGCCCTCTCTCTTTCCTTCTTTCCCTCCCTCCCTCATTCTCCTTCTCCCTCTTCCTCTCTCCTTCTCTCTCCCTATTTGTCCTTTCCTTCCTTGCTTTCTCTTCCTACCTCCCTCTCACTCTTCCTCTCTCTATCTCTCCCTCCCTCATTCTCTTCCTCCCCTTCCCTCTCCCCCTCTTTGCTCTCTCTCTTTCTCTCTTCATCTTTCTACCCTATCTCTATCTCCTCTCTTTCCACCTCTCTCTTCTTCTATCTCTCTCCCTCTCACACTCCTCACACCCTTTCTCTCCTTTTTCCACTCTCTCCATCTCAACTCTCTCCTCTTCTATCTCCCTCCTTCCCTTTCCCTCTCTCCCTCTTTAACTCTCCTCCCTTTCTTTGTCCCTCCTATAGTTTTAAATTATGGATGATTTAAAAAATAGTCACAATCACTATCGTGGATTATAGTTTATGATAATACTAAGATAATGATAATGCGATGCTTTAAAATTGTTACATAATGGCCATTTATAATGTAACATTAGTTGTTTAAAACTATGGTCCTTCCTTCCTTCTCTCCCTCATCTCCCTCTCACTCTCTCTCTCCCCCTCTCTCCCTTTCTCTCCCTTTATATCCATCTCCTCCCTCTC